>PVHX01000521.1:250509-290702 GCA_004024805.1 Geosciurus inauris | reverse complement strand
TGTGTGTGTGTGTGTGTGTGTGTGTGTGATGAAGGACTTACATATTATCTCTGACCACCAGTGAGGAGAAACCTTTGGCACAACTTGGCAGTTCTGATTTCTTTTCCTGTAAATGGCCTTTATCACTAATTTTTAAATCAGATTTCCCTTCTTTTATGTGATTTTCAGCAGTTCCTTGATTTTTCTAGGTTTAGCCTGTTGTTTCAAGATATGAAAAAACCTCTCTCAGTTTATTGCTTATTTGTTAATGTTGTCTATAGTAAAACAACATTTTTCAGTTTAGGGCCCTCAAAACTCACTATTTCTCATCTTGTGGATTATGCTTTGGAGGTGATGAAAAATCCTTCCCTATCGCACATATATTATTATCTGTGCTAATTTATCAGCTTTATACTTTCACCTTTAATAACTAGATATTTAATCTATTTGAAGTGTATGGTATGAGGTAGAAATCCAATTTTACTTTTTATCCATTATAGAAAGTCAACATTCCCAGTGCCATTTACTAAATAATCTGGGCTTTCTCTAATGATGTGTGATTTTATCTCACATCACAATATTTTATAAAGTCACATACAAAACTGAGCTGATTTTGGACTCTCCAAACTATTTCACTTATCTGTTTCTGTACCAATATCATATTATTTTAATTAACTATGCTTTTGAAATTTGTTTTTATGCCTGTAGAGCAAGACATCCCCTTTGTTCTTCTTTTTCAAAATTATCTTAAAAGACTATAGACCTTTATTCTTCCATAAATATTGTAGAACCAGTTTCTCAAGTTCCAGTACAACTGAGCTGGTATTTTTACTGGAATTTCATTGAATACATAGATGATCATTTGATGGGAAAGTTACATTTGAAACATTCTTTCAAAGTTAAGACATTATCCCTTTAATTGTGTATTCGAGTCTTTAAAAAAGTCTACATATTTGAGTTCTAGATTTTTCTTCTTAAAGATCTTATGCATTTTTGTTATTTGAATCCATAAACACCACCTCAGCATTGTGTAGGATAGCTTATTTTATTACATTTTCAAGAAATATATTATTGCAGAGGACAGTTCTCTTATTAGGTTACTTAATTTGTCAATTATCTTGTTTTCTATACTGGGGAACATTTGACAATAATAATAGTGTTGCTTTATCACTTCCAATCTTTTTTTTAAATAGTTTTTAGTTGTAGATGGACACAATATCTTTATTTTATTTATTTATTTTTATGCGGTGCTGAGGATCGAACCCAGTGACTCATGCATGAGAGGCAAGCGCTCTGCCACTGAGCTACAGCCTCAGCCCCTACTTCCAATCTTTACATCACTCAATTTTCTTACCTTCTTGCATTAGCCAGGACTTCCAAGGCATTGACCCTGTATATCTGAAGGCTCCACATCTGAGGATTCAACCAAACTTAAAAGTGTTTTGGGGGAGAAAAAAAAAAACAATTTCATAGGTACTGAAGAACATGTATATTTTCTTGTTACTTTCTAAATAATACAGTAAAATAAGTACATAACATTTACATTGTATTAGTAATCTAGAGATTAAAGTATGCAGGAGGATGTTCATAGGTTATAAGTAAATAATATGTCATTCTCTATAAAGCACTTGAATGTTTTCAGATTATAGTAACTTTGGGAGGATTCTGGAATCAAGGATACCAAGGAATGACTGTATCATGACGGCTAGAGGCAGACCCAGAGGGCATCTTTATCTTCCTTCTGACTTAAAAGGATGAATAGGTTTGAGTTTCAGCTTAGTGCTTATAAAAAATGAATGCAATCATTCAGAAATATGCAATCTTTGAGAAAAATCCCTGAAATCGGACATTGTAGGATGGATTTGAGAGTAAGACACTGGGCTGAAATGGCTATTCTACCAGTCCAGGTAAAACATGATGCGTCAAACATGATGTAGGGTAATGGAGATGAGTGCAGCAGAGAATTGGGTGTCATGGACATGAGTGTCGCTCGACATAGTGTAGCAGAGAATTGAGTGTCGGGGGAGAAACTGATGGGATTCTGGGACAAATTAGATTCGGGAAAGTGAGTCAAGTCACTCCATTTGAGGCTTGGCTGCTTGGCTGGGTGGATGGCAATGCCATTCACTGAAAAGATCAAGGGAGAAACCCTGAAGGAACGGGGTTCCACTTCACATATGTTGGCCCAGAGAAGCTCGTGGAACAGCCAGTGAGGATCTAGTAGTAGTATGGATGGAAGAACATGGAGTTCAGAGCAGGGGGTCCGGTTGAGAGGATGGAGATTAGGTGTAATGAGTCCAAATGATATCAGTTGATGCTCACAAAGCGTTTGGAAAAGTGTCTGGCATGAAGATACACGGGCTAGATGCTGTTAGAACTACCAGGATTATTTGCACACAGGTAAGAGTTAAAACAAGAGAATGGAGACCTTCCAGGAACAGCCCAGAAGTCAAAGGGGATGACGCTTAAAGCATGACCCACACTAATCCAGGCCGGGGAAGAAGAGAAAAATAGAAAGGGTGGGTGCCAAGAAGTCAAGGAACGAGTCCAAGGAAGAGTGCGTGGCCCCGCAGCACAACCAACGCTGTGAAGTGTGGGAGTTAATGCATCCTTTCGAGTTTTTATACGGTTGTCTCCTCAGGGCACAGCCAGCACGTGGTAAACGGCGCACCTGCAACGAGCTGCCCCGGGACTAGCCAGACTTCAAAGATGTCGGAGCGCCTGCGCACGCCCGGCCCCGCCCTTTCGCGGTGCGCAACCTGCAGAGGCCCTGAACACCGCATGACTCCGCCTCCAGCACTCCGGCCACGCCCCTTCACGGTGAGCACCGCGCAGACTCTCTGCACACTGACCAACTGGTCCTGTCCAGGCACTACGGAGCGCCCGCGACCAACTCGCCCCGGAAGTAAGCGACCAGCTACAGTTAAGGTCTGGGTGGCACAATTCTGTACTCTCTACGCCAGCGCTGTACGGCCTGAACGACCAGGTTGCAACTGCGCAGCCGCAGCCGGCGTGGGGCGGGGCGAGGGTGGGGCCGACCCGGAGGCGGGGTCTGTGGGCGGGTCTATATCACGTGGGTAAACACACCGCACGTGGAGCGCAGCCTGAGCTTGGAGGGCGGTGCTGGCTGGCTGCTCAGCGGGAGGAGGCGGGCAGGCTAGGGAGTGCGCCCGCCCTGGGAGGCCCTGGGCAGACGGCTGGGCGGGGGCGGTCAGGCTCTGGCCCGATCTTCAGTTCTTTCATTCTGCTAAAAACATGGCAAACACTGACTTTGGCTCAGCCGGGCCAAGCCCTACCCTAGGGAACGTAATGAACCTGGGATAACCCTGTGAAGTGGGCACTCTCCCATTTCACGGATGGGGTTAAGAAACTTGCCCAAAGCCACGTTGCTAGAAAGTGGGAAGCCGGCACCTTTAGTGCTTGGACTGTGGCTTACATTATAGAACCTCTAGCTCCTACTGCTGGCATTCTGCGCCTGCTCCTTGGGGCCCAGTGTAGTCTGGGTCCTTGGTTGAAGCCTGTTTTCCTGTTTGTGCACTGGAGTAACAGAGATGCCCGTTCCAGAAGAGATTTTGAGGAGGCTATCTCCAAACCGTTGTGATAGTTTCCGTTCGGGTGTGGCAGGGACGGAGTCAGCCGGGACCTCTGGCCCCACGTCGCCTCTCACTGGACAGCCCCTTCTCCTTCACATTTCCTCCACGCCCGCTGTCTTCTCCAGAAGCCGAGAAGGGGCAGCGCCCCCTGCAGGGGCGGCGCCTATGGCGCTACTGGGCTCCTTCCAGAAACTGACTTCTACCCAAGCCGGCCTCCTTTCACTCGCCGCCTCCTCCTCCACCGTCCTTTCCGCGTGACCGGGGGAAGGCGCAGTACACAGAGTCAGCCCGGCCTGGGGCCCCCGCCAAGCTGTCAGCCCAGATTGGCGGGGGCTGCAGGAGGCCTAGGAAGGGGACAGGAGTGCTCAGGATTGGAAGGAAGAGAATGTGTCAGGCAGAAGAGCTGAGCTGCAGGCTCCAGGGGAGTTCCGAACACCTTTCCAGGCCCGGGCAGCCAGGGCCACCCTAAGGACCCTGTACCCAAAAGGCGATACCCATGAGCTGGTTATTTGGGTGTCTCCTTAAACCATCCCAAGCTTTCCGTACAGTACAGTGTAGCAGGGGGTCCTGAAAACCTCTTAATGTCTCAGTTTCCCTTTCTCTTAACAGGACCAATGTTATATCCACCCAATGGAATTGCAGGAGAATTAAGTGAGTAAACAGGAGTCAATCTTTGACAGCAGTGCCCTACCAGTTGAGGAGAACTCATTTGTAGGTAGGAGTCCCATGTGGCTGGGAACTGCACTTTCCTGCTGTCTCAGTACAAGCCCCCTGGTCCTAGTTCTTTCCTCAAGGTTTATTTTATGAAACTTCTCATACAAACTTAAAACAGCAGCTTGCTAATACAGTCACTGTGACACATCAGAACAGTGACATAAGACTGCAGTGACATAAGTGACATAAGTGATGTGTCACAAGCTGAATCCCCCTGCTTGCCTCCTCCCAGTTCCCTTAAATACTGGCTAGCCTCAGCATGACCCTCTCTGATAATGCCCCTTTATTTGCCCCCCCCCCACTCCTTGCATCCCCAGGACTATCAGCTACACATTTGACCCCTTCTGTTCCAGGCCTTCCTGAACTACCATGTAATATTGGGCGAGGCACCCTCACTCTACTTTAAGGGAGCAAGACTACCCTGTGTGGGTTTCTGGGTGGCAGACAGAAGCATGAAAAGCCCTGGCCTAAGGCTTTGCCTAGTGAAGACCCTGCTGTCTATCGGGCAGATCAGGTTGGGGGTTCTTTGGGTACTGTCCCAAGGAAGAGGAAGGTGGAAGCCTAAACACACGGAGACATAGGGAATGCCAGAAAAGAAAATTGGAGAACTTGGTGATAAGGCAGACCTCAATTGTGATCATTTCCTGCTAGGATGAGCTCTCTCCTGAAGCCAGATGGTGGGCAGGCTTCCCCATAGGGATGTCCAGAACCTTCCTTATATCCCACGCTTGGCACAGAGACTAGTACTGTGGAATTAGGAAATCCAAGAGGATGAATGACAGTAGCCACACAACTGCAGCAAGAGGAATCCTGCTGTTGGAAGCAGGGTGTTTGCAGCTGTTTCAGAGCATGCTTACATCGCTGCTGTCACTCATTATTTAGGAGGGTCTTTGTTGTTGCTTTTGCCAAACTGGCATCCCTTTCCCTTTGTGGTGGAGCCAGGTAGTTCAGATGGTCTGACTCCAGTCCTGCCCCAGAGACTGACACATGCCACATGCCTGGCCAGTCAGACCTCTTCATTCCTCTGGCCACAGCAATTATTGACCCAGGCTGGACCAATGAGAGTCATCCCCAGGACTTCTGCTAGAGATCTTGGGAAAGAGGTACTTGCTAGCAGGAATGTCAGCTTGGAGATAATAGCAAGTATACAACATAAAGTCAGCACACATGACAAAGCAGAGTTGAGTAAAGTCAAGAGCCAGATTCCTGAGGGTAGCATAAAAACACCCAGATCCAGCCACGCTTGAATCTAGATATACACCTTCGCTATTCATCTGAATTTATAAGCTCATATGAATCCATAAATTCCTTTTTTTCTCCTGGCAATTTGAATCATATTTCACTTACGACTGAACTTTTTCATATCTGACCCTGTATTAGATCAAAGACCATAATTTTTGGTCACAATTTTTGGTTAAGCCTTAAGGTTCCATGTCACATGCCTCATCAGAAATGAGACACCTCTAAGTGTCTGGCAGGGGCTTTTGGCCTTCTCTGGCCTATCCCCTGGTCTCCTGCTCTGGCCTCCTGACTATTAAGTCTGTGGCCACCCAGCCTACAGTTGGGCTTGATTGTGTCTTCTTTGGGCATCTGCTTTCTGGGTCGGTCTTGTCCATAAAGATATCTTTAGGACCTGAAATAGAGTCATGAGAAAGAGTTCATGAGACATTGAGGCTTCCTTGGCTGGTTGGGATTTGTGAGGGGTTCAAAAAATCAGGATCCCTTAGTACTGCTTCCCCACCTTGCCACCCGCCCTTTGTATGTGCTGGCCCCAGCATCCCATCCCCTCACCTCCCACTTCTGCTGATCACTTTACCCACTTCCAACTATTCAGCCCCTACCTTGATCCATCACACAGATGACATTGTGGCCAGTAGAGTGAGGAATGAGTTTTCAATAATAACACACCCCTCTGGATTGCCCTACCACACTGTAAAGGCCCAGATACTCTGGACCCTTCCAAGAACATACTCCAAAAGACCACAGCTGCTACCCACCAGGAAGCCAGAAGAGGGGAATGGAAACACACAGGAAGAGAGAGGTTGCTGCTGGGACCCAGACGGTGCGCCTCCCAAAATGTGCAGTCTGCACATCTGCCTAGAGAAAAAGGGAGGCCCAGAATCACAAGCTTTGTTATTTTTACTTTTTGGTGCGAGGGGCCATCTGTGCAGGTTTGAGCTTGTCTGGAGGAAACCAGGATTTGTAGATGAAATTCAAATGCAGGATTACTTTGCAGGCTGTCACGCTGAGACTTTCTCCAGGAGCTGGGGTGGCAGTGCTGATATTTTTATAGCAGCAGAGCATGCCAGAGTCCAGCAGCTGTTCAGGGTAAGTGTGCACACAGGGCCTTCTACCAGAGCGCTGTCAACTGTCTCAGTAATGGTCTTCTCAGTGTTGGCTCCACCAAGAATGCCAGGATGACCCCGAATCAGCAGCTGTGTAAACTGGCTCCAACTGCCTGGAAGGAGGAGGTTTGGAGGACAGAAAATCTGATGGGGGTAGGATGTTGGCACTTGCCAGAGATGGGAGTTGGGAAGGCTCTGACACCCTCCATTATTGCTGTGGTTCCCTCCAAAACTCAGTGAGCATGCAGTTGCAGACCTATGCTTAGGATGTAGCCATTGCCCCCATTTTCAATTATAGGTCACCCACCTGCTGCCTGCATGAAAACTTAATAACCGCCCTGTTTGAGCGGCAGGTGGAGATATCCAAGTTGTAGACCCCCTTCTAGCATCTTCTCACAAACCAGGCTTCCTAGGGGAAGGTAGGACACTGCAATGCGCGGTCGGGAAAGGCCATCCAATCTCCTTTTGACTCTCATCATCAGTGAGAGTCCTGGATAGGGCCCTCCTTGTAACAGCTGCTGCTGCCTGGGTACCAACCCACACATCACATACTGATGAAGTTTGTATTCAAATAATAACATAGGTGTTAACTGTGAACACTTGTCTCTCATTTGTAGCAGAAAATATGTAGGCTGTAGGCTGGATGCTTTCCTCAGCACTTCTCTCCTGGGCCAGATGTGTCAAAATGTGACTTAAGGTGACTACCAGGAGGAAGGGGAGAGAAGAACATGAGATTTAGCACATGTAAGTTTAGAAACTTTTTGATCCTATTTCTGACAACTTGTCTCAGGTCCTAGGGGTGGGAGGGTAGTGAGAGAAGAGGGCAAATGATTTGTGACTCATCCAGATATTGCTGTGCCCAACAGTCCTGCCTTTTTCTAACTTATCCCAAATAATTCAATTTAATAATAGGCAAGGGCTGTAGGAGAAAGCGATTCATAACTATTCCCATTTTCTTTTTTCCAGAGGAACTCTTAAATGAAGAGTGGGATTTGAAGTACATCAAGAGGGATCTTCAGCTCAGAAATACTGCCCCCAAAACACGTGTGCACACACTCAGTCATTGCACCAGAAGAGAACTCCATCCTAGTGTGAAAGCACCTATGTGTATGATCATAGCAAAGGAGAATAGAGGAAGATGAGGGCAGGGACTCAGGACATAGTGACAGATGCTGCAAGGCAGGATCGCTTTACCAAGAAAAGCAAGGTTCAAACTGACAGGGAGCTCAGATAAGGGCTTCCAAGGCCTCACTGGACTTCAGGCTGTGCTGGGGCTGACTAGCTTGGGCAGACAGATTGGTTTTTTGTTGTTGTTGTTTTTTGTTTTTTTCCAGTACAAACAAAAGGATGAAATCATTAGCATCAATCGGGCACATTCAGTGTAGATTACTGACATGCCATTGTTATGAGGATAAAAGAAATATAATTAATAAACCCCACCCTGCCTGCCTTTTATGCTTCCATGAATTCCGTATTGACATCTGCATCTATCTCATCCCACAGATGAACCATCCCTTTCAGCTGGCCTGGACACTGCTAAAATGAACAGGGCCAAAAATCACTCCCAGGATCTGTAAACCCATCTTTCTCAGACGCAGTGTGTCTTCTGGCACAGTTTTCTCCATCACAGGGGCAGAAGCCAGAGAGGGTTTCCCAGCAGCACAGCGCAGGTTCCATTCCAGGAAGAACAAAGCCTGCCTGCCATGGCAGAGGAATTCTGAGGGATGCCCAAGTTTCCTCCCACCTAGGATTTTCCTTCAGGGCCATCCTGCAGGGGAACCAGTGACCTTTCAGGCACTAGTCTTTGGTAGGTATGGAGAGACTACTTTCAGGCAACAGCCTTGGAATCTCACCTGCCTCCCCTCTGGCCTTGACATGCCTTAGATGGAACGAGGGTTAAAGGTCACCCTGGGAATTTCTGGGAGGCCAGAGGATTTGGGGGCCCACTTGCTCACCAGTTTGACTTCTGCCCTGTGTACTGTCACCCTCACCCCCACCCCACTGTGGCATCTAGAGAAACGAAACCTTTGCATGAAAGGAAGCAGGGGAGGTTTCTGAAGTGTGACTGCAAACCTGAAAACACAAAACCAGTCTTGCATCACCATCTGGAAGACAAGAGTTTGAGGAGAAACAGAAAGCAACTTTTAACCCCTGAGAGGCTGGACTGACGCGCTGGGAGAACATCCTGTTGCCTTCTTACCTCTGAACAGGACTGCTGGCTGGAGGCTTGCACTCTCCCCTGGGCTGATGAGGAAACAGGGGCCCAGAGTAGGTAAGCAACAAGCTGAATGATGTTAGAGCCAAGACACTCCAGTAAATGTAGGAATCATGAGCTCAGATGTCTTTGGAAACCAGGCAGGTGAAAGAACATGTTTCTGGACACTGACACATTTTGTACTGAAAGTTAGCGATGGCCAAATAGTCTGCTCTTCCAGGGAGAAATATGCTCTCTTTGCCATTTTTCTTGAAATACTCTACCTTCTTGATCTATGCTGTTTCCTCCCTTCTGATAGTAACAGATACAAGAAATATTTGTCTATTCCAAGAAGATGCACAGTGTGTATGTAAAGATAAATAGCAATGGAGTCAGAGACCTCAGCATGGGGTACTGTAGGGAGTAGTAGGGATTTGGGCACATTGCAGACAGACTTTACTCTGCCTTTAGGGTAGCCCAGAGCTGGGGATCTCTATCTGAATGGGAACGCTCCCAACTTTTAAATGTTGGTGATTTAAAAACCCTTGGCAGCCCAAACCCAATAAAAACTCGTGGCTGCACCTGACTGCAGGTCCTCATGAGCAGCTCCTAAGTTAGCCCAGATGGCCCCACAGTTTGCGGGAGGAATAAAGGGTCCAAAACTTCAGAGGAGCGCTTCAGACCAAGTCACGATCTTTGCAGAGATTGAATACTCATCTCTTATCTATAACAAGAGAACCACTGGTTAGGTGCTTAGCAAGAAGGATGCAGAGAAAGTTCTGGATGGCTCAAGTTGAGACTGCTGGAATAGATTAACCTTGGACTTTGTTTCTTTTAAAAAGGTGGTACCACTGGGAGGGTTCATCACCATTCTTCCCCAAATGGAGCTGGGTTCTTGTATGTCATCTCACCTTTGCAGCTCTTCTGGGAACTGGAAGGCATTGGTATGTGTCTCCTTTGCTCACAATAGGACTGGGGCAGGGACTTGATTCATTCCTGTTAATGTCTTGCTTTTAAATCTTAATTTTGGTCCTCTGGAAGTAGAGGATAGTCTATATTCTTTTAGCCATGGAAAAGTAAGAAGTGTAACAAAAGTGGCTATCTATGTGAGAATCCATTCATCTATTCATTCATTCCTGGAGCAAATATTTAATGAGCACCTATTTTGTGCCAGGCCCCATGTGAGGCAATGAAATCAATTGGTAAGTAATCACTGAAAAATAAAAACAAAAAGGAGAGACTGTATGTACATTTTATTTGACTTATTTATTTTTTTCAGATGGGATCTCTGTTGTCCAGGATGGCCTTGAATATCTGGCCCAGGCAATCCTCTCATTTCAGCCTCCCATGTAGCTGGGACTACAGGTGCCCTGCACCACACCCTAACCCTAACCCTAAACTACGTAGAGATGATACAATGAAAAGAAAAGAAACAGCCCTGTAGGAAAAAAGCAGATATTTTCATTTATTTATATGTAAGCATAAAAAAATGCTGGAGCAAGGTACACATTTTTAATACCAATATTGTTAAGAGTGGTATCTCTGGGGGTTTCTGCTTACTATGTTGTACGAGTTTGTAGCATTCTAACTTATTGTACTTAACAAGCTTTACTTTTGTAACCAGGGTAAAACCAATAAAGTTAAATAATAGCAATTTTAATGGGAAGAACAGTCAGCAACAAGGAGTGCTTGAACAGATGTGAGGAGGTGGGAACTCTCACCCTCCCTGGCTGGGAGTGTAAATTGGTGCAATTTGGGAAAGGAGATGATTATCTTTAGAAAGATGCAAAGGCACATGCCCTTTGACATGGCAATTCCATGTCTAGCAATGTGCCCTGCAGGGATTCACATGGGTGGTACATGTGTCCACAAGATGTCAATTGCAGCACCATTTGTGATGGTGAAAAAGAAATTGGAAATCTGTTTGTGGATCAGAATGGGAAGGAATACAAATACCTACCACAGTTAAAAATGAATGAATGTGACTCTACTGGTATCAACATGGACAAACTTAAAAGTAACATGGAAAGAACATAGCAAGTGACATGATATGAAAGATTTGGTTGCATTGATTAATTTTTTAAAAACCCAGAGTGGTGTTTGCTGTATTTATTGCTAATGGAACCACATGTAAATGATAAAAGTCTAAAATAAATGGAGAAATCATACATATCTACCCCTGGTAGTTGTTTCTTCTGAGGAGGAAGAACCATGAGATTGGGGAGGGACACAAGGGAACCCTCACTTCTTCCTGTCATATTGTATTTCTTTATTTAAAAAAGGATGTAGCGCACATGCACAGTGCACAGTGGTGCATGCCTCCAATCACAGCTACTCAGGAGGCTAAGGTGAAAGGATCACAAGTTCAAGGCCAGTCTGGGCAACTTAGTGAGACCCTGTCTCAAAATAAAGACTAAAAAGGGCTGGGGATGTAGCTCAGTGGTAAAGTTCCCCTGTATTTAATCCTTAGTACCTTAAAAAAAAAAAAGGAGAAGGAGAAGAGGAGAAGGAGCAGCTAATATGGCAAATCTGGGTGGTGGTCCACAAGAAGTCATTTGTGTTATTCTCTGCTTTTTAAAATCTTTGCCAACCTGGTGGTATAAACTGATCTCACTGTTTTATTTTGCATTTCTCTGATGACTTGTGCTTTGAATAGTTTTCTTGGGCTTATTGTATATTGCCAGTTCCCATGTTTTACAATAGTATTAATAATGAATGGTGAAGTGAGTCTTCCAGTGGTGAGAGGGAAGGTGGAAGGAAGTACCCTTTGGGCAGGTGGCCATTCAGGTTTAAGTTAAGTGGAGCCTGACTAGGGTAGAGATACAACAGGAAATGTCAGAAGTTTTGGAGTGGTGAACTTGCCCAGGGACAAGGGGTAGTGGTGGCCCAGAAGGGCCCTGTGGCTCCTTCAATTTTTGTTGGAACAGAGAAGAGGGACCTGGGAGGAATGGTACCAGGCATGAGTTGGGAGATGTGCAGCCACAGAAGCTGAAGGCTTCTAGAGGGAAGGTGGAGTCAGCAAAGCTAAGTGTGGTAGAGATGAGGCTGAAGAGCAGTGAGATTTGTCATGTGGAGATAGTGTTTAGCTTTCCATAACTATAACAAATACCTGAAATAATCAATATATAAAGAGGAAAGGTTTGGTTTGATTCTCAGTTTTGAAGTTTCTAAATGTGCTTGGATGGGCACATTGCTTTTAGGCCTCTGGTGGAGGGGTAGCACATCATGGCAGCAGTGTGTGTGGAGCAGAGCTGCTGCCCTCATGGCCAGGTAGTAAAGGAAAGGAGGAGGAATGGGCTGGGGTCCTGCTGTTTCCTCCACAGGCATACTCCTAATGACTCAAAACCTCACACTGGGCTCTGTGCTCCCAAGAGTGTCAAGCTGAGGGCCAAGCCTTTAATACATGAGCATTTGGGGGACATTCCAGATCCAAACTATAGCAGGGGTCTTGGATGGCCTGCATATATGCCCAGGTGGAGGGTGCTGCAGGAGGAGTGACCATGGGTATAGATCTTTCAAAGGGGCTGCTTAGAAGGGAAGGGGGAGGTAGGGGTGATGACTGGGGCAGAGGAGGCAGGCTGGAGGGAGGAGACTAAGAGCTAAGAGCACATCAGAGCAAACTGCCAAGTATTCCTGGGGTCCCCACTCCTCTCAGGTGAGCTGTGTGGGGCACACAGGGAATCTATCCAGTCCCACCCTCAGCACTGTCCCCAGGGATGCAGGGTGAAGACATGTCGTCAGCTCTAAACCATTCACAGGAGTTTATTTTGAATCAGCAATCATATCACACCTCCACATCCAGCAGTGGCAGAATCAGGGATGGCGACTACCATTTATTATTTCTTTTTAATGTGCCAAGCATTGGGATAAACGTTTCCTGTGCATTCTCTCATTTCATTTCCCCTCAGTTCTGTGTGATAAAATACATTGTTGTCATCCTTAATTCTTACTTCATAACTGAGGGACACTGAACTTGGAGAAATTAACCCCAGATCACACTAAGAAGTAGCAAATCTGAGTCCCAGTTCAAGGTGACTGCCTGCAGAGTCCAATAAAGAGATGGCACCAGTGTGGGCCAAAGGCAGGGACAGACTCATTCAGAAAGTGAGGTTCAAGCTGGCCTTGGGCAGGTTAGCAGGCAGATGCCTGCACAGAGGTATAGGGGCAGAAATGATTATGGCCTGAAGGGAGAAGGGGCAGTCATTCGGGCAAGGTCATTTAGAAATCATCGTTGGTGTAGCAGGTTTTCACAGATGTTCCCATTGTCTTCCTGCTTGCCCCGTGTGCAGCATAGTCACTTTCCTCTGGTGCAGAGAGGCATACCTCTGGGTTGTTTCCTCAACCTCTGCCTCCAAACTGGTTCTGAGCATGTCACTGTCACCTCTTTCCTTTTTATCAAACCCAGCTTCCTGCTGCTGGGGAGACTGCACCTGTCTTCTATTTGATGTGCAAATTGTGACATGTTCTCAGTCATCTCTTCTGCCTCATCTTCTTCCTCCTGATACACCTCTGTCCTCTGACTCCCACTTGTGCCCACTTGTGAGTGCTTTTTGCAGACCGCTGAGTAGTGTTCAACAGCTGCACCCTTAAAGCAGAGCGAAGCGCTGCTCCTGCCCTCTGCTCCCAGAGACCACCTGCTCAAACCAGGACCCTCATGAGATTCCAGTTGTTTACGTGTCTCACTTGAGGCTCACCCGAGTCCCTTGACCATGCTGTCTGTATTTGTGTCTCCCCATATTGGTAGTGTTCAGCATGCAGTAGGGAATCAATAGGAGGGCATCTCACACACCAAGCTGGGAAAAGTCAGCATTAGACTTGACTTTTCCGATAAAGATGCTGCAGTTTTTGGAATTGGCTTTGATCAGGACAGTGATTTCAAGGCGGGGAGAAGGGATCGGGGAGTGTTTATTTAATAAAGAATAGCATTGCACTTCCATCTGAGGCTCCTGGGAAATAGTACTTGGTAAGCCAGCGAAACTGAGCACATTAGAGTCTTCTGGAGTTAAATTTGGAATTAGGACAAGGTAGGAAAAATCTATGCTCATTGAATACAAAATGCAATTGTCTGTCAGTGCAGGAACTGAAGTATCTGCAGCAAATTATATTTAAGACTCTATTGTCACAGGCAGATTAGCTAATGCTTGATTTTAAGTATAGGCTTCTAATGCTATTACTCCTGGTTAACTCTGCCTGGCAGGTAACCTTGTGGAACAAATGACTGCATTGCTTGAATAACATATTTGATCAAATAGGACAATTCTTTCAAAAATTGAGTTCTCTGTGGCAATTTGAGACCTGTAATCAGCAAATTAGATGATTACAGCAGGGATAAAAATAGTCTTCTAACAATGTCCAAGGTATAAATGTGATTTGAATTTCAAAATGTTGAACATGTGGTAGGAAAATGCACGGTTGGGTAAATATGACTAGACATTATCAGATTTGATTTCTCTTTCCATCCCTGCTCTGAGCTAGAGCCTAATTTTGCCGGAATAAACTCCAATCTTGTTTGTGTTGGAGTTAGAGGATAGAGGTGAATCAGGCTCCTGATCTTCAAAGGCTCCCCAGCTTTCCTTATCTGCCACAGGTACTTGCTGTCCATGTGAATATTAGCATCATTTATTTACCCACTTGGTATGGAATGGCTTTCATGAAACAATAAGCGGTCCAAGTTCCATGCAGGGAAAATGGCACTGGAAAACCTTCAAAATCCCCCATGCAAGGACTAGGGTTTTTTTTTCTTGGGCACAGTGGACAGAAAAATGATAGCAACTCTGGTGAGGTCTAGCAAGTGAGCAAGAGAGAAATAGGAGGGTGTGGTATTTTCTGCCACAATTCAGTCTTCAAGGTTGGTCAAATAGGTTAGTTTCTCTAACAGAAGTGTGTGTTAGCTTTCTGTCACTGTGACATAATACCCAAGATAATCAACTTATAAGGAGGAAAGATTTATTTTGTCTCAGTTTCAGAGGTTCCAATCCGCCATTGCTTGGTCCCATTGCTGTGGTCCTGTGGTGAGGCAGAACATCAGAGTGGGAAGCACTTGGTGGAGCAGAGCTGCTCATCTTATGGTATAGCTGGGAAGCAGAGAACTCACTTTTATAACAGAGCTTATCCCCCAAAGCCCTTTAAAGCATGAATCCACAAATGAATCAATCCATTCATATGGTCAGTTCTCATGACTCCATCACCTCCCCAAGGCTTCATCTCTGGATGCTGTTGCACTGGGGACCAAGCCTTTGATGCATGAGCTTCTGAGGGACATTTAAGACCTAAAATATAAAATGTCAGACCAAAGGTCCTACATCATCTCTTCTTTGGTCCTTTCTGTGCCACATCTTGGCTTAAGAGCATCTGCTTCCTAGGGTTGGCCTGCCATTTCACCTCTGATGTGTTGTTGGCATTCCCTCACCTCAGTTTGTTTTAGCTCATAGCAGAACAGAAATGACCTGGCAAATAAGTATACAGAACCAGTGAAAGCTCATAGGTAGCCAGCCACCAACTGATTGCCAACAAATGGAAGCTCCTCTCAGAGGGGAGACTTGATTTTTACTTACTGGTGGCTCTTAGGATTTCTGACAGAGCTCCAGAAATTGATCACTATGGATTTTATTTACCCATCCGGAACTTACCCTTTGTTAGCACAGATGATTAAGAGCTGTGTGTGACAATGTTGCTATTTGAAAAAATCCTGATTTCCAGAAGAGTACCATTTATATATAAGGCATTCTCGTTTCAGTGTTTTCAGTAACATCCTCTGCAGTGTAATGGCTTGCTATATGAGCTATGAATTAAAATTTATATCAGTTGTGCTTTCAGATCCATGTTACCTCACATTTGTGAAACTCTCAAATTTAGAATAAAATTTTGCAAAGAAACGTGTTTCATTGCTGGTTTTACACAGAAAATGCCAAACTAAGTAACCACTTTTAGGATTTTGCCAACTAGTCACTTACAAGTGATTACCATTCAAAGCTCACTTCTTTTAAGACAAAAGCACCTGAGATGAAGAAATAAGTAGCAAAGGGTGGTATCATTTGACTAGATACCAATTACATACGGATTTCTAATGTGCTTATTAGAAAAAATGTGTTGAAACTTGCCAGAACCACATCAATATAAAAAAAATAGGGTCTCTTTCTAACTTGGAATAGGTAGACTTAAAATGGCTGTTTTTCTTTCCACTTTAAACTTTTGCAAAATAAGTTTAAAATAAGTATTATTTATTTGCTCATTCACCTTTCCTTGTGTGCATGCCACTGCCCGCAACACACTGAAGTATGGTTAGAAAGTGAAACAAGACTGAGAATATTCAACCAGTGATGCGAGCAGCCCACATCAGGTCTTCGAGTGGACAGTGACCATCAGCAAGGCACTTGGTGAGTCCATCAGACATGGAGCAATTTTATGCTAACATCCAGGCCTTGAGCCACATATTATTATACTTTGCATTTTCTTCTTAGAAGCAGTTTCAGGCTACTATATTAAGTTCTCCAAATAAAATTCATCTATTCTTCAGGTTAAGATCTGGGTAAGACTATACTAATAATTAGATTTCTTTATAACCTTTAAGTAGTCTTGGGGCAGAAAGTATACTTATGAATCCTTTTGGATGTGGAAATGATTTTACCACTATTGCCACTGATGGCTAATGAACCTAACGTGAGTGGCCACCTGTGCAGGAAACTGCAGAAGTGCCAATCAAGTCTCACTCCTAGCTCCAGGGGCCTCAGGAGGCAGACAAGGTTGTGCTTGAAGCTTACTCCCTATTTTAAATGTTTTCTCTAGAAGACTCAAGCTTCAATAAGCATTAAGTCAAAAAACAGAACTTGAGATAGCCACATTGAGTTGACTTCTAACTTAAATTACCAGACACTGCTCATAAAAACCAGCTGTCTCAAAGACAGTATTATCTTTATTAAAAACGGATAGACATAGCAGCACTTACAAAACAAGAGTTCATAAGAGGCATGGTACACTGTCAACTGATAGTGTGTAAAGGGCAGGCCCCCAGCCCTGCTGGTTGTAGGCTGTGCATCACAGTGCTTGCTCACAACCACCTGTTCCACCGAACACGAGGCAACCCAGAACACCCGAGGGGAGACCAACAGCAACAGCGGCACTCCTCAACTTCAAGCCTTTGTTATTTGTGTGAACAGTCAATCAAGTCAAGTATCACCCTCCTTAGCAGCATCTGGAGCACTCACTGGTGTTCTGGAGGTGGCTGGTGTACTTGACCCACTTATTTAAAAAAATCTAAGTATTCAATAAAAAACACTTCTCCCTGTCCAATGCCATCCACAGAAATACTTCTGTTGCAGAAGAGAGACACTCTTCACTTAAATATCTGTAAAAGCTAGCACACGCCTCCACTGCAGTAGACAGGAGAGAACTGAGCAGGCACTTCCGCACAACTGTCTTTGGTGGAGAATGCTGGTGTGGTCACACTGTTTCCTGCTCACTGCTCTG
This sequence comes from Geosciurus inauris, assembly GCA_004024805.1. NCBI lineage: Eukaryota > Metazoa > Chordata > Mammalia > Rodentia > Sciuridae > Geosciurus > Geosciurus inauris. The sequence goes on along the minus strand of PVHX01000521.1, from coordinate 273,411 downwards.
CTTCTTACTGCTGTGTGGTGGGGTGAGGACCCCCGAGGGGGGAGGAGAAATCCTGTTTTGTTCGGACAATATGGCTTTCTTTGCTTGGGCTTTGTCCTGTTGATAAGAAGAAAAAGGAAAACTGTTAAGGTGGGAGAACATATCCTTTGTTTCACTTACTACATGTTATTGGTATGTAGGTGAGTGAAGGGGAAAAACAGCAAAAAACCAACTAAAAGTCTATGGTCTACATGATAGTGACATATCAACCAGAAATTTTCTTCAAGGAATTAAGAGAATTGGGAGTTTTTCTAGGATGTCTGAAGCCTGCATGAAGAGAAGTGAATAGGTTATCCAGGCAGTGTTAAGTTTCCCTCTGGTCAAAAAGGATTGAAGCAAGAACATTACTAACCAGCAAATCCAAGCTGTTGATGTGGGTCTGTATGTTATGGGCATCTTCAGCAGGAACCCCCCTGAAGTGCTTTAGTTTGGAACTTCCTGTCTCTCTTATAATCATGGCAAATGGAACCATCCACTTGACACACTTCTCTATATCACACCATTGGTACCCTGTGATGAAAAGAAACCATAGGCTCAAGCAGAGGCTGACAGTTGGCGTCTAAGTTTAATACACTTTGTGAATTCACCAGAAAACCAACATACCTGAAACTTTTTGCATCAATTCAGATGAAGAGAAATGATACAAGGCAGAAGCAGCAAGTACACCGTAGGGAAATTCTAAGCAGCCAACATCTAGGACACAGAGATCTAAAAGCTATGGAGAAGAAAAGAATGCTGAAACAGACAGTCACACACATCACTTCTAGAGTTCCTCACTCTAGCTGTGGGTTTGGGAGCCCCCAGAGGCAATAGAGTTACTTACCTCTGCAATCTGTATAAAGATTTGCTGGGGATACTGTGGCAGTAGCACTTCATATACGTCATTTAGATATGCAACCTGCATGTATACATTCAGCCAGGACACAATGGTCAGGGGACTTAAACGCCACTTAAGGGCCTAAGGAAAATAGGAAAAAGACCAATGGTTGTAAAAAGAAGTTCAAAAGGTAGCCATGTTCCACACCACAATGTGCCCAGCTGAAGACCTAGCAGATGCACTCATACTTCATGTGAGAAATACTTATGTGTGTTTTAAAAATGCCTAGAAATTAACTTGTAACCTACCTTCATTATCACTAATTCCATAGTAAGAATTTCATCTCCTGAACAAGCACCATCTGTAACATAAGCAAACTGGTGCAACTTTGGAGGATAGATTTCCTAAAAGTGAATAAAATATACCATTAGCAACTATTCAATCTCATTGCAGTTTCAATTTATAATGTGCATCTGAAATTATTTTTTAATACCCTGGCATGGAAAAATGATACATGGATGTGATTTGTACAGGAGCTACTTTAACAGTTCAACATGTGTTAGTTGTAAAAGAAATGAAACTCCAACCCCCACTAAATAAATGAATGAATACGTATATTGCTAAATAGACCTTAACTCATTATATTTTTAAAATTTTCACCTTCTCAATATCTTTAACATGTTTGGAAGTTGGGCCCAAACACTCTTCTACTGTTACACCAGAATTTTAATCTTCTTAGTTCAAGCTTCAATTATTTGCTTAAAGTAACTACATTAACCAAACATTTTATACATTATACATTTATTCCTCCCCTCTCTTTAGTCCTCAATCTTTTCTACATATGTCTTAACTTTATAAGACTTCAAATTACAAAAATTTAGGATATGTATTATAGACAAACAGCTGACCTCTTCCCCTAATCTTAGTGGAACTCAACAAATGACACATTTTATAAAAATATTTGAAATTATTTACCTCAAGTTTGGCAGCAATAAATAAAGATGAAATCCCAATAAGCTGTAAAAGTGTTTTTACAATATTTTCTTGTGTTGCCATATACCGATCAAAGAAATCTTGTGCCAAGTAAAATGTCTCCCTGTGAAGTTTATAGACTTCACACACCTGAAAAAATATTTAGTAAATTTTACAACAGTTACTCGAGGGGGGAAGAAAAATCTTGTCCTGAGTTTTGATGAAAGACAACATAATCAAACCAAGAGCGATAAGAATAACTCTGCTTTTCTGAAAGGATGGTTACCTTGTTTGTCCCTAAGCACATGTACAAAGACAAACTTGGACTCAGATGTAAGGATTAAGTTGCTGTGATCTACGTAATAGTACAAGCAAGTATTTGTAGGACAAAGAAGGAAGACAGGTTTAAATGTTGACAGCAGCATTTTTTTCTTTCTTCTTTTTGCAGTACTAGGGATTGAACCCAAGGGTGCTCCACCCCGAGCCACATCCCCAACCTTTTGAGATAGGGTCTCACTAAGTTGCCCAGGATAGCCTCAAACTTGCAATCCTCCTGTCTCAGCTTCCTAAGTCACTGCAATTACAGGTGTGTACCATCATACCTGGCTGAAAGCAGAATTCTCATAAGACAAAAAAAATCATATCTATGAATTTTCTCAAAAACCTGCCCCCTTTTATAAGTTTCATAAGTCAATTTAAGGAAAAAATTGAAATAGTTCTTTATAACTGAATGATACCAATAAAAACATTTAAAAACTGAAACTCACATTTATTTAAAGACTACAGCATGCCCAAAACGATATAAATCAAAAGAGGCAAAAACTTTGTTAAAGAGCATTAATAAGATTCAGAGACCAAGGCTGTAGTTTAGGCTACCTTAGACAAACACATTTATTTCACTATAAAATTAGGATAATACTTGTCCTGCCTACCTCACAGAATTGCTAGAGGATCTGGTGAAACAGTATACAAGATGGGGTTGAAAAGGGACCAAGAAAATACTAGTCTACAACTTAGTACCAACACCAAATATATGATTATGCACATAAAACTCCAACACCACCGCTGCCACTCACCAACAGGCTATCTCCTGTAAGTGCAACTTGGGGTTAACATGTAGAAAGGTGCCAGAGAAAAACACACAAAATTCTGCTAGAAAATTTCATTAGCCACCAGATGATTTCTAAAGTCCAGATTAAGCCATATATAGCTATTTATAAAAACATTCCTTCAAAACAGAATGGCATTAATTACATTAAAAAAAGAAGACCTCTCACATTTTTTGTCATGGTGATGGGGACTGAACCCAGGGCTTTACACATGACAGGCAAGTACTCTACCACTGAGCTACTTTTCCAGTCCTCAATTTCAACACTTTTAAAATGAATTACAGCCTAAAAGATTAAGACTTATTATATCTAACATTTCCAGAAATTATAAAATGTTATAAAGGGCACAGAAGGGCTTTGTGACAAGGGCTATGTGATATGGTAAGTCCATGGTAGACAATTGCAAGTCGTGTACTTTAAAAAAGTAGGCCTTCTAAAGAATCTAGTACAAAAAAATAAGGACATTTTTAGAGGCCAATGAAGAAACAAAAAAAATTATGTACATCATTTCTAATCTGCACAAACTCTGCCAGGAAAATATTGCTAGAAAATATTACAGATGAGAAAACTGAGACGCAGGTGACTTGCTGGACTTGAGCATCTAGATGGTAAATGGCAGCAGGGAATTTCATTACCACAGCTGTGGTATGCATACCCCCAAAGAATGCTGATCTTCCACAGGATGTATAGTATGACAGTGTTAACACATTTATAGGGAATAGACACTCAAATTCTACATGTACTCTTTCATAAAGTAGATCTGCCTGAGTGTTCTTCCATTTCTCAGAAGAAAAACACTTCTCACCCACCCAAGTATTTGGCTATCAATCAAGCCTCCCTTAAGCAAGGGAGTTATTCATAGTACATCCCAGTAAGAGGTGCACTGCCAGTAAAATTTCACTTTTTATATTAAACAGTTGTCTTGCTGTTCTTTTGATCAGTTGTTGCAGAAGTATGACAGTGTGATCAATAAGATTAGAATAGTATGGTCTGTTAGGAAATTGTTCTGTGAGGAAAGAAAAATGGACACCAAGAATTTAAAAGGGAACAATGTGAGATTTGACTATTAAAGATAAGCTTGTTCATATATTTTTACAAGTTATGATAGTGGCTATCAAATAGCTGATACCTGCACATTACAGTGGATACATTTAAAGGTAATATAATGAACAAAGCTCAAATATCAATATTTACAATTTATTAGAAAACACAATCTTTGCAACTATTTAACTTTGATGGAAAAAATTAGATGTCAACTTTAAAATGCCTACAGGATAAAGAGATCTTAGAAATTCTTTTAAGAATGCAAGTAAAGGGGCTGGGGTTGTGGTTCAGTGGCAGAGCGCTTGCCTCGCAAATGTGAGGCACCGGGTTCGATCCTCAGCACCACATAAAAACAATAAATAAACAAAACAAAGATATTTAAAAAAAAAAAAGAATGCAAGTAAAGCCAGGTGTAGTGGCTCTTGCCTGTAATCCCAGTGACTGAGGAGGCTGAAGCAGGAGGATAGTGAGTTCAAAACCAGCCTTAGCAACTTAATGAGGCCTTAAGCAACTCGGCAAGACCCTGTCTCTAATAAAATGTAAAAAAGGGCTGGGGATATGGCTCAGTGGTTTAGGGTCCCCAGGTTCAATCCTCTCTCCCCCACCACCAAAAAAAAAGCAAGTAAAAAGTTTAGACTGCTACACTAAATATACCACGAAGCTCTGAGATACAGAATATATCAATGGAAACAAGTGTACACAGACAGAAGAATCTAGAAATGGCCAATGAGTCCAGTGAATGGGAAGACCTGAGCTCACCTCCATTAACCAATCCAGAAGAATTGCTCGCATTTTAGGCTGCAGAAGAGGGTGTCGCTGCAAAAAGTGCTTATCCCTTAAGTACATCTTTTCCTTGTTTAGCATGATTTTCCAAACCTCCTCTCTATTTGCCCAGCTACAGAAAACAAAACAAAACAAAACAAACCCCACACAAGTGTCAGTATGCATCCATACTACGGAGGACTAAGAAGTGGAGTAGAGGTTGGAAGTCCTATAGCAAAGTCAGCACTTACTTCAGTGTAGGCAGTGGTGAGGCTCTGGATGGTGTGGATCTCTGAGGCCCAAATGTAGAATTTGGGTATACCAGCTCATCCTCCTCTTTGTCAGGTGTGGGGATCAAGGAGCAGGGGTTTGCACATACTGTATTATTGTCCCAAGGCTGTAATTGAAAAACACATTTTAAAATGTTTTATGTAAACCAGTTGTTTTTACATTCTTGGATTTATAGATTAATCAGTACTTCACAAAACATCACCACACTGAAGAATAATATCCAGGACTAAATATTCTGATCTAAGTTAAGATGAAGATGGCATGGAGAAGTAAAAGAAGGTAATGACGCCCAGCTTTCATTTCATTTCTGTCACTAGCTTAGGAGTCTATGCAGTGAATTCCTAAGAAATCAGTAGCATTTTATCCTCTACACTATCACCCTCAACTGAGGTGCTTGAGCAGCAAAATGGGCATGGAAGAGGTAATACAGTGCAAACAGCTCTGACATTACAAAAAAGACTAGCCAAATATATCAGACAAACCTTTTGTTTTCCCCAACTCAAAACAAAAAAAACAGCCACCTAGTTAAAACCAAATCAAGCAATGGTCACAGGTCAGACTAAGAAGTCCATAGAGAGAGAACCTAGACCTTTGAATCCTACCCCCAGATCCCTGCAGTCAGACTCAAATATCTGATGAATGAATTATCATTAGGAACTCAAACAGTATGCTTTTATTCGAAAGATTTTGGAAATTTCAGTATTTGGAAAAGACTAAGGTCATTTTGTCATTCAGAATATTTTCTTTTAAGTTACTATTTACTATCCTACTATAAAAAGAAGTCTTTTAATTTTTAAAGTTATAAAATAGCAACTGAAGATATTAGGCAGGTAACAATCCTGCTAGCATGGATGTACTATTGGAGCCACTCGTTTTTTTAAAGCAGAGAGACGATTATGTTGACTAGAAAACAAAACAGACAACTGGAATGACTGTAAATGAACATGGAAACTGCTCTAAGTGCTCCCTTGAAGACTAAGTATACACTGGCTGCCACAGCAATAGGCCACCTTCAGAGCAAACCCAAATGCTTTGTCTAGTGAGAAGGGCAAAGCTGGATAAAGCTCTTTTGCCCTCAATGTAGAAAGAATTGGCCATGCAAATTATCCATGACAGCTCCACCAACAGCTGCGGAAGAAAGGCAACTTCCTTTTGGTTCTAGTATCATATGTTGGTAGCATTTCCTTGACTCAAGGTTCACATTACAACTGCTCAAGAAAAATGAATTCTAATTCTGAAGGCACAAGTTGGGTGTCACCCTCCTAGGCCAGATGGCTGGCACATCTGAGTGCAGGTCCATGCAGATAAAACTAACCCGTAGCAGTTCCCAACCTGTAGTTCATAGACAAATTAGGTGAACCACAAGCAGACAAATGGCTTCCAAAGTTGGCCTTTTTAGGAGCCAGTGGATGAGTCAGAATAATTAAGTCAATGTCCTTCACCTTGAGTGTATACCAAGTTTCAAAGGAAGCGAGATCAGTCTGACTTTAGTTAGGGAAAATGGGACAATCACAAGAGACCAACTGTGACTACTGCTAACCATCTGACTCAGGCCACATTTTTTATTTCTGCAAAATTTTCTGAGAAATAACTAATAGTCCAGGATTCCGTTTCAAATAAAAAAGTTGGATCTTGTGTGAAAATTAAACAAAATGGACATGTGAAATAGATTTTAGGTAAAAGGGCACTCTATTCAGTAAGAATGGCCTAAGGTAAGAATCACCAAAAGTTCCATGTGGTCTTGAGGAAGTACAAAGGCACAATGGCTCCTACTAGCTCAAATCTGTTACAGTAGGCTGAACTCCAGAGAAAAATTTTTTAAATTTTGCCTACTAAAGGCAAAAAAGCTATTGAACCCCCAGATTCTAGCTTCATGAATCTTTATAGAGAAAGAACAAAAATGCTCCATAAATAGGTGGATAGTTTTCAAGATACCACCTATGCTATAAAATGTGCCAAAACCTATTAATTTCTGGACTACCATGAAAAAGCCTTCCTGGAAGAAATGACACGGCTGTTAATGCATCACAATTATCACCTCTCAGACATCCAGATACAGTGCCACAGTCCTATCCGAGGCACTTAAGCAATGTTCAAGTTATTGTTGAGAACAGAAATGCCAATGAGAATAGAAACTCCAAGCTAATATATAGATGGCTTTGCTTCATCTTTGAAGTTTATATTCAAAATACAGCTGAAGAAACGATCTTGAATTTCACAAAGCAGGGATTCATTTGATAATACCTGCAAAAATTAACCTGCTTGATTTGAAAGCTCTTTTATATTAAGGGGAGAAAAAGAAGAAATGACTTTGGATGACTATCTTATTTCCTTTCCTGCAGAGAAGTATTTCTTCTAACAGAGAAGGAAAGCAACTCCTTGTTCAATATTCAGTGGTCTTCCCCAGAGATGCTTATAACTAGGGTATTATATATAATGACAACTGCTGTTACAAACAACATGGCCCATCACTTTGAAGTTCTTTACTCTTTCAGACCAGCTACTATGGCTGTTGCTTGCTGCTTTACAAAGTGATGTGTGTCCACTGCAAACCTTATTGAGACTACTGCCACACTCAGGTCAAGTACTGTTCCTGCTTAGCTTCTCTCTGTGACAGAGGCAGAAGACTGACTAGCTAGTTTGGAGATAGGCTGCTTCCCCCATTGGAGCCCTAACTGCAGACTCCAGCCATTTCTGGAGGTAAGGAGATAGTGCAAGCTCTTTCTGCAAGGAACTTCTGATGTTTACAATGATATCACACAGCATACAGGAAATTTGGCAGGAACTCCATAAGGAGGGGCAAGAGAAATGGAGTAGTCAATAAAAAAATGTGTTGACACACAGACCATTACACAGAACGTTCCACTAATACTCTTGCTGAGGCTAGGTTAAGCCCAACAGAACTGATCCATGTGGGGGATTCCTGAATGGGCTGGAGGAACTTTCAGGGCCACAAACTGGGTGAAACTTTGAAATCTGACCTAACGGAGATGGGAAGTTTTCAAGCACCATAACCAAAAAAAAAACCCCCCACAGGTGTGGATAAGGAGGAAACGGACAATACACAGGAGCCCTACCCCACCCAGTTTACTAGCCATTAGAGACAGGTTGTAGGCCCAACTCTGCTTCTCACTTGCTTACAGACTCTGCATTGCTTTCTTCGTCTAATTGAATCCCAGTTTCCTTATGGGCAAAAATAAGTGCATTCTGGTTCTTCTAGGTGTTAGCACATATCTGCAACCTCAGAGAACCATCAGGAACACAAGCCCTTCCTGGAATCTCAAGGCTAGCAAAGACCAGTGTGCACTGACAGTCACAGGACTCAGCCATGTGGACTGTGGCTCTAATTAGAGAAACCAACTCTAAACCAGTGTCTTCAACAGGAGACAAGAAAAGTATAAAACGCAGCCGGACGCAGGCGAGCTGGAGGCCCTCCATGAGGCCTAATGGGAGGCCACCTACCTGACTGCCACACTGGTCTCTCACAGTCTTGTCAATTTTGGCAATTTCTTCGTCGGGATCCTGCAAAAACTAACATAAAAAAAAAACCAAAAAAAAAAAAAACCCAACCCCAAAGAAACACCGAACAACCCAGAGACAAAAGAAGAGAGAAAAGGGGGGGGGGATTAGATTATGAGTACCATTTCTGGCAGTGATCCCCCGCACACCAAGTCCCATCAATAGATACATGTGCAGACCCAAATCTGGTACCCAGGTAAGACAGGGTAGGGGGATCCTCTCCAATCTGTCCCCTTTGTACTCACAACGGCCACATTTGCTTTCCTTTTCCTGGAGCGAACGGAGAAGTCAGTGCCACCTTCTTCTTTCATAGTGCCCCGTTCCTTCCCATCTCTGCAAAGCCATGGTGGCACAGAAGTTGAGGTGCGTTCTCCCAAAATCTTAACCAGCCCCTCCCCCACGGCTGCACACCCTTTCCCCTCCCCGCAGCAGCCAGGCCACTCACCTCTCTTTCCTTTCCCTTGGCATGGCGCAGGGCTCTGGCTACGACCTCAGACCTGGGGGGCACGAAGCGGGCAGCGGGGTGAGGACCGCGGGCGGAGGGGACCAGGTCCCGCAGGCCAGCCCCGGGCACCCCTCCCCCCTCCCGCGCGGGCCGCGGCGGGAGCCTCCCGGGCCGGTCGGGAAAATGGCCGATGGGCCCGGGGTGGCCTGTCACCCACGGCGCCGCCAGCAGCCCGAGATCCCAGGTCCGAACCCGGAGTGGAGGTGGGGGTATAGACACCCCCTCGAAACTTTTCCGTCCCATCGTGTCCCTTGGGGCCGGGGCTGCCTCAGTCTCTCCTTCAACACCTCTCCTACCCGTCTCGGAGCCACCCTAACCGGGACACCCCGCACTGACGCCTCCGGGACCCGAAGACCCGGCGACCCGGCCGCGCCCCACCCCCACTCCCAGCCCGACCCGGCCCGACCCGTGTGCTCTGGGAGTCCTCGCCCGCGGCGCCTGTCCCGGCAGTCCACAGCGGGGCCTTACCCGAAGCGGTCTCCGCGGTAGGCAGGCGCGCACGAGCCGAGGCAGGAGGCCGGAGGCGAGCGGGAAGCCGGGAGGCGGGAGGCAGCAGGCGGCGGCGGGCCGAGCGCGCGGCGGTGGCGGGATCCGCGCCTGCCCCCTACACCGCTTTGGCTGCCGAGCCGGCTGCTCCTGCGCCCGGCTTAGAGCGGGACATTTAAAAATCCCTGCGCGCGGAACCGGCCCCGTCCCGCCCTCGCGCCTCCCCGCCACCTCCGCCCCGCCCCGCCCGGGCTCAGAGCCCCTCAGCGGCCGCCCCAGGGCCAGGGCCCGCCCAGCCACCGCCCTCAGGACCGCCCCCGCCTCCGCGCAGGCCAGCGAGGCGCTCAAGGCCGCTGGGGGCGGGACCATCTCCGGGGCGGGGCCATCTCCGGGGCGGGGCCTCCGGGGGAGGGGTCCTACGGCGGAACCCGCGCAGGGGCGGGGTTAAATGACAGGGCCTGCGCGCCGGAGGGACCGGACGCGGGACGTGGTAGGCGGGACCACAGGGCTGTGGCGGGGCCTGCGCGGGGCGGGACGCGGGAGAGCGGGCGGGCGCGCGCGGTGGAGGGGCGGGGCCGTGACGGATCCGGACGCGGGAGAAGTCTGGCGGGAGCTGCGCGGAGGGGCAGACCGAAGGGCTCCAGGGGTGGAGCCCACCGGTGCTGGGGCTGCAAAGAGCCGCGTGGCTGGCGCGGGTGGAATGTAAACACCGCTGGCTGCGAGGGTTCGGGGCCCGGCTGTGTGGGCCTAGCCGGACTGATGCAGGAGAGGAACCCGACGCGGAGAACCGGTCGCCCGTCTGCGCGCGCGTACTGCCCTCCTAAGCACGTCCTCTCCACCCCTAAGACGCAGAGTTCCGGGCCTTGAGTGCGGGGCGTAGATGTCCCCAAGGTCACAGTGCCTGGTGCTTGGGCTTCAGGCCACTGAGTCTGGGACCTTCTTTGGGCCAGGTGTTATTCCTGTCTGCGTGTCCATTCATCTTTTAGTGCATTCGTTCATCATTCAAACTATTAATATTCTACTTCCTTTACGTGTCTCTCCTCTGCCACCCCTCCCTTAAGCATAAAAAGACCTTTCTGACACTGGGATCTCCCTACAATCATCTCTAGCTTAAAACCTTCCAGTTGTTTCTCATCAACCTTAAGATCAAATCCACATTCATCATCCTGGGCTACAAGGCTCCATGGATACTGGCCCTCACTGGCCTCAGATCTGGTCTTGAACCCTGTCCCCCGCCCTCACCTTCTGTTTTCTCATCTCTGGGCCTTGGAGTTTGTCAGTTTCTGTGACCCATTTGAGTTGCTCATCTTGTGAACTTCAAAGTCTTTGGTGACCACTTCATCTGAAACGTGACTCTCCAAGAGTTCCTCTCCAGGTCACTGCCCTATTGTGGTCTCTTCACAGCACTTGCCACCATGTTTCTTGCTACTGCTTTATTTCCTTCCTCTCCCTGCCTCGCCTGTCTAGTTCACTGCTGTATTTCTCAGATCTTGGCATCGTGTCAGGAGGAAAGGGAACACTTCAGTCCTATTTGTTTTTTTATTTTGGTACCAGCAAGTGAACCCAGGGGTGCATAACCACTGAGCTACATTCCCAGCCCTTAAAACCTCCAAGGCCCCTCCTCATTTACAGTTTTGGTCTTGTCTCTTTCAAGGACTGTCTTCATTGAATAAGACAGTCATTGCCTGGGCCTTACTGAAGAATAGCTTGTGTCATCCCCAGAGGTCCTGAATAGCACATCGGTTCATTTGTAGGCACTCTGAGGCCAAGGCTGCAAAGATGATTTACTTAAGATGTCATATAGGCATGGAACCCAAGAGCCTGAACTGTTAACCCTGTGCTCCTTGGTAGTAACAGTAATAGGTATTGATAGCATTTCCAAAATGGCAGCTTTGGAGTAAGCCCTTCAAAGTGTCATCTCAGTTAAACTTCATAATAATCATATTATGTTGACACCATGATTACCCTATTTCACAGATGGCAACTATCTACTTCCTAGTCACTATGAGGATTAAGTGAGGTAAAGCAGATGAATTAGTACAGTGCCTGGCCCACAATAAGTGAGTTATTGTAACAATGATTGAAAAGAGAGTTTTCTTTAGTAGTTGTAGCAATATACACTCTCATCAGCAAAGAGTGAGAGTTCCAGATACCCCAGATCCTAGCTGACAGCAAAGAGTGAGAGTTCCAGATACCCCAGATCCATCAATAATAAAATGGATAAATTTTGTTTTATTCATTTAGTGGAATACTATACAACAATAAAAATCACAAACCACTGAAATGCAAATGAATCTCATAAATACATAATGTTGAGCACAAGAAGCTAGGCACATGCATATAAAGTTTCCATTTATTTGAAGCTTATGAAAAGGAAAATTGGGCTGGGGATGTGGCTCAGTGGTAGGATACGTATTTAGCATGTACAAGGTCCCGGGTTCAATCCTGTCACCATGGGGAAGAGAGAAAGAGAAACAACAAAAAAGGAAAAATTATGGTGACTGGCCATTGGAACAGTAGTTGCTTCTGAAGCAAAGTGGTAATAATACGGGGGCTAGCAAGGGAGACTTCTGTTTTCATCTGAGTGGTGATTACTTTCTAGTCACTATGAGGATTAAGTGAGATAATGCAGATGAATTAGTACAGTGAAAAGTAAATGCATTAATACCCACAATGCACTTGCAACAGTATCTGTCACACTCTTAAATGCTCAGTATGTGTCCATTGCTATTCACATAGGAAATTGGGGGCCTTCACTTAGCTTCATGTGTGACCCAAACCCTGATGATGTTGAAGGAACAAGGACAGAAGTAAGGACTGAATATAAAGGTCATGGAGAAGTAAGAACATGAGGATTTCAAGGAGGAGTTCTTCCCAGATAGGATTCCTTAACATGGTGCTTCAGGAATCCAGAAAACTGCCTGCAGACAATGCAATCCTATCGATGGGCCTGTATGCACTTTATTGGGCATACTTGCATAACTTTTACCAGCTTTTAAGGGCATCTTAACAGAAAGTTAAAAGCTCTGCTGCAGAGAACATGGAGCACAGAAGGTGAGGACTGTCTGATAGTGGAGCTGAGAGGTTTTGCTCTTGGGCAGCCTGGATGAACCAGAGGCTTATCTGCTACACATGGGAAAACTAAAAGAGGGGCCAGTGTGAGCCACCATGTGGGGACCAGACAGGATGAACAGGATCAGGTTGTCAAACAGAGTAGCTACAGCCCAGTGCTGGGGAACCCGAGTGTGGGAAAGCCCCAGAGGCTTGGCTCCTGTCCTCCCTCAGCCCAGGAAATCTGTCTGCACAAGCCTGCCAGGCCAGCCAGAATGAAGGGCCCAAATACATGCTTTCCAGGGCTTGGTTACTGCTTATATCATGCTCGCTGCTGTGCAGTGGCTTCAGGACAGGGAGACTGCAGACCAATGCATGGTAATAGCTCAGGCCTAAACCCTTCTTATACTGTGGAGCAATCCCAGTCAACTTTCCTTTATTCTGAATGCTGTAATCATTAAAAAATGCCAGTGAAAATTAAAATTGGTCTCTAAATTTAGTATTTGATAGAACAATAATGGCAGCTGACATTTATGAATTCTGTGCTAAACTAAGGGTTGCCTGGAACAGAGGCTAATTTGAAGACATTTCTAGAAGTAGGGGTGTGTGACCAGGTCAGGGGTGTTGGCAGGGCCAGAGCTGCAGCAACAAGCTTCTCCCTCAGTATGGGCAAAGGCACAAGAGTGCTTTGTTTTTTGTTCGACCACCATATCCCCAGCTCTAATTTAAATCTCCTCATTTTGGGTTTCTGAAGACAGGCACAGCTGCAAAACAGAGGAGGGGCTTAGAAGGAGAAGGCTCTGGCATCTCCTTTCTGGTCAGGGATCAACATTTTTCTCTAAGCAACACCCTCTGCACTTTGATGGGAGAGAGGAATTTGGCCAATCAGAGCCCCACATTCCTGGCTATATGATTGGTTTAAGCATAGGCATATGGTCCAAGCCAGGCCAATGACAATCCTCAGGAGTTGCTAGGCTGACTGGAAGTGGGCCTGGAGCCATGAGGCCATCTTGCCACATAAGTTGACCTGCTTTAGAGGGAAGTTCTTCCTGGAGAGCAGAGCCAGAGGTGCTGGGAGGCAGGCTTCTGATCTGTTGAGGCCCTGTATCCAATCATGCCTAAGACTGGATTACTAGGAACTTTCTGGATACTGGAACCAATGAATTATTTTCATGTATTGATTTATCCAGATGAGGTTGGGTTTCTCATAACTTGCAACCAAGAATCCTGGATGTCGTGGGTGAGTTAAAAGTTGAGAAACAGTAAATTTTGTCTAGCCTAGGGCAGGCTCATTCGTGCTCACCAGAAAACCTGTGAACCCCCCAGGTCCACATAGGCTGTTGGCTACAAGGTCTGTAAAGCCACTGAGTCATGGTGGTGGAGGTACCAGGCTTAGGTATGGGAGTGAACATTAGGTTCCTTGTCTCAATGCCCCAGGAATCCTGACTTCCCTGGAAGCAGCCCTCAATCACACATGTATGTCGGTCACAAGGGAATCCACTTAGGAATCGGCCTGGCAGCCTCAGGAGCACCATGTGGCTGCCCAGGGTTAAGCACCAGTAGGCCAGGGTGGACCTGCCTGGTCCTGCCCTACAGGGAATTTGAGGAATACCTCACATGAGTTGGGGGCAAATTGGACACTAAATGAACAGGATTTACCTAAAATACCACCAGGCAGAAGTTGCAAATGGACACTGGCAGCCCTTGGAGAATTAGCAAAAATTTAAATTCCTGTACACAGGAGGGTTTCTGGCTCATTAAACAGTAGTATAATTTGGCAAAGTTGAGCCCACATCTGTGCACAGCCACAGCAGGAGGCTGCCCTGTGGGTGAAGCAGCTTTACCCCTTGTCTGTACTAGGTAACAACTTAGCCACTGTGGTAGTGTAAGCTCGAAACTCCACCTGGGAATTCAGGGCTGACTCAGTGCTTGCAAAGTGGGGTCCTGGATGAGGGAGGGTCAGAATGGAAGAAACAAGAAGGAAAGAAGGGATGAGATTAGGAGGGGTCAGATTGGAAGTATCCAAGGCCTAGCAGCCTGAGCATTCCCAGAGCCCAGCCCAGGTTCTGGAAACAGATTTGCTAAGTAAATAAATGGATGGATGAATGCATAGGGTTCAAAGGTGAGAACTACAGAAAACCTTTTCCAGGCGGTGGTGATAGAAAGCCAAGGAGTCTGGGTACATGGAGCTGGGCCCAGGGCACATTCTTTTGCTGGTATTAGGGACACAAAGGAGATTCCACACTCAGGGCCAGGGCTTCCCCGCCTCCCACCACCACCCTCCCTTCTCCTCTGCTCTGAGGGCCTCTCCACCTTCGACCTTTCACTACAAATTATATTTTCCATTCCTATCCATTTGTTTGAAAAGGAAAATCTCCTATCCCTACCCTAAATGGAAAACCAGCATTGCAGGCCACAGGAGAAGGAAAGTATCAAGATGTTTATATCCAAAGACAGAACAATGTGAGGCAGAGACTGCTGCCTGCCCCAGCCATGAGCCCGAGGCCTGATATCTTCCTGTTTATAAAAGAAGTTGACTGTACGATCCCACTTATGCAAGGGACCTGGACCCACTTATGCAAGGGACCTCATATTCATAGAGTCAGCAAATTGAGTAGAGGTTGCCTGAACCAGGGGAGAGGAGAGTGGGAAGTCACTATTTAATGACTACCAAGTTTCAGTTGTGCAAGATGAAAAGAGTTATTTTGATGAATAGAGGTGGTGAACATCATGAACATCCTGAATGTACAACTTAAATATGGTGGAAAGAGCCTGGCATGGTGGCACACATCTGTAATTCCAGCTACTCAGGAGGCTGAGTCAGGAGAAGAATCTCAAATTCAAGGCTAGCCTGGGCAACTTAGTAAGACCCTTAAAATAAAAAGTTTAAAAAGAGTTGGGGATGTAGCTCAGTGTAGAGTGCTTGCCTAGTATGTGCAAGGCCCTGGGTTAGACTCCTGGGCTAATACCCCCCCACCCACACTCAAAACAAACGAACAAAATCAAAAAATAGAAAATAAAAAAACCCAAATGGTGATGGTAAAATTTATGTTCTGTATATTTTATGATGAATTTTTTTAAGAAGATAAGCAGAGAGGTGTTAAAGACTTCTCAGCTTCAAACAGCATTTCTCCTTGATTAAGCTGAATATTTGAATGAGAATTGAAAAACAAGCTAGCTACTCACTCACAGTGTGATGTGATATCACCTAAAACTGAGGTATGAAAATGGGTTTGGTGTAAGGAAAAAGCTCAGTAGTGGGTAGGGGTGTGGGGAGGCTGGAGGAGGGATCACAGGTCTGAAGGGGGGATTTTTGGGAGGGAATCTTGCAGGAAGAGGCCATAGGTGAAGGGTTCCCACCAACAACCCCCCTAATGCTGAAGAGAACACATGGGTCTCCTGTGACCTTGGGGAATCACTCCACTTCTGGGTGTCTCATCCATCTCTTCTGGCCAGAAGGAGAAAAAAGAGGCTGGGTGTGAGCCTGAAGTGAGGTCTTGCTCTGGAATCTGGGAAGCATTGGTGAATTCAGTGCTCCTGGCCTGGGGTAGAGCTTAGCTATATTTTTGGGATCTGTCCCTTGGCTCTCACAAGGAGTTCCTTCCTAGGTTCGCTCTGATCAGGTTTTGGTGGGGAAGATCAGTGAGCTCAGTTCCTATATTTGGGGACAGTTGATCACATTGCCTGCCTTCACGGCCTTCTTTTTCTTTTGGGGGGGCATTGGATGGCTTCTGCAAATGTCTTCACAACCTTCTTGATGCTGGATAACAGAGGGGAGCTGGTGACTGTGCCATTGAACTGGGCCCACAGGCTGCCTTGCACACAGTCAGTACTCAGTAAGCATGATGAATTCCGTTGTAGGCGTGAAAGCTGGCAGGCCTGCTGCCCTCATGACGCTCACCAGGTGGAGGGGCAAAGGAGCCTACCTGTCAGGACAAAGCAGTGAGGGAAGTGCAGAGGAGGGAGGCACCTAGCAGCAGGGCCCCTGGTCCTTCAGGCTGCAGAGCGGGACAGAAAGTGGTCACTGAAACTGACTTCATCAAAGTCACTGCTATGCTGAGTGTGTCCCCCCAAAATTTGTTTTTGAAAAGGTGATGATGTAAGGAGGTGAGACCTTTCAGAGGTGATTAGTGCCCTTATGAAAGAGGCCTGAGAGAGCTCTCAGCCTCTCAGACCTTCCAGCACCTTGAACCTAGACTGTTCAACCTCAAAAAACTGTGAGAATTATGTTTTCTGATGTTTATAAGCCACTCAGTTTGTGGCATTTGTGATATCAGCCTAGACGGATTAAGACAGGCACCAATGCCCTCCATCTTGCCAACTCCAAAGTGCTTTTTCCAGACTTGTACTTGGTGGCTTACTCCCCTTTTCAAGAACATTGCTGCTCCTGACTTCAGCGACAAGACACCCTGTGGTTCCTCCCCGCTGCCTGGTTGCTTCTTCTGTCTTTGCTCCTCCTATCTTATTTAAATGATGAAATTCCTCACTGGGAGCCTTCTTCTGCATAAACTTCCTCCCCTGGAGCTCCTGACTTTCCCAGTCCATGCCTCTCCCCTGCCTATAGGACATCTCCACTTGTTTGCCTGCTGAGCAATTGAAATATAAGATGCTCCAAGGTAAACTCTGGATTCCCTACCTGCTTCTCCCTTATCTCAGAAAATGGCACCACCATTCATTCTCTCAGTTGCTCAAACCCCAAACCTGGTATTTATACATGATTACCCCTTTCCTTTTCCTCTACAATACATATATCAGCAAGCCCCAACATTTTCAACTGGCCCCCAATATGTTCCTTCCCTCTTTCTCTGCTGCCATCCTAGACCAAGACACTCTCTAGTGCCTGGACGCACACTGTCTCCCAAACATGTCTCCTCCCAGCACTGCCTCTTCCTTGCCAAAATGCCTTTGTCACCAAATAGAGCCATCTCTTTTAGAAGTAAGTTCCATCAGATCTGCCCCGTCTTAAAACCAGGTGACAGCTTCCCACTGATTATAGAATAATGTCACCTCTCTCAGTGGGGAGTACAAGGCCCTGCCTGGCTTGGCCCCTGCCCTAGCCCAGATCATCCTGGGCCTCTCTCCCACGGCTCCTTCTGCTCCATCCTCTCTGGCTCACTTCCCCTTTCTCTGACACGCCAAGCCTATTGCTGCTTTGACGTGCTTGCACCTGTTATTCGCCCCCACCCCTTTGTTCTTCTCCAGCTTTCTCAGAGACTGGCTCCTTCAGTGTCAATATCCTCTCATGGGGGCCTTTCCCAGCCATGTTCTCTAAATTTAGTCATCTCTGTCTCAGGACTGTTATTTTCTATCTCACCTCTCACCAATTTTCTCCCAGCATCCTGTTTCATTTTTTATTCTTTTAATGAGAAAAAAATTCAAACATACACATGAGTAAAAAGATGATAGTACAAGTCCTCATGTGCTTATCCTGTATGTGTAATAATTAACATTTCGTCATATCTACTTCATTGAGCCAGAGTTGGTTTTTTTTCCCCTTTTGGCTGAAATATTTTAAGTCAGATTCCAAACATGATGTCATTTCACTTCAACATACTAAAGTATGCATTGCTAAAAATGTTTTCTCACATAACCCTAACACCAGTAAGACACCTAAACAAAATGAATGGTAGTTCTTAGTATCATTTAATACATAGACTAACATCAGATTTCCCAGTTGTCTCAAATATGTCTTTTAGCTGTTGGCGTGAATCACAGTCCAAACAGGATTCACACACTACATCTGGTTATTGTATCCTTTGTTCTTTTTCACCCTGTAAGAGCCCCTTCTTTTCCATCTTTGCTGTAGAAACCAGGTCAAACTGCAGTATAATCATTTCCCATTCTGGATTTGTCTGTTTGCTTCTTTGTGGAGTCATTTAACTCCTTCCTCTCTTCCCTGTATTTCCTGTAGATGAGAACAAGTTCTAGAAGCTCAGTTAGATTCACGTCCATGGGTGATGCTACATGTTCCTATATCATCACCTCCAGTACCCAATTGTCTCACTCTCATGATGCTAGGATTGGCTGGTGGGGTCAGGTGGCGACAGTCTCATTCCTCCATGGTAAAGTTCCCCATCAGCTTCTCACGTCACAGTTTCATCCATTGATGATTGTTTTTCAAATCAGTTATTTGATTAGGCTTTTCTAAATAGTGTTCATTTTCTATTTCCTTCATTTTTCCCAAATTAGAAGTATACCCAGGGGACAGTGTGGGGAAGCAGTCACCCTGATGCAGTCAAGGGATGAGGTGCATAGTCTGTGGAGAACTTAGACACAACTATAATATGGACTAAGAGTCCTCTGCTTTTTATCATTTCTGTGCCCTTGTGATTCTGAACTATGTTAGTCCTGAAACACTCCTCCCCACTGGACAAACTACTCCCTGCCCCTGTTCCCACCCCCACCTGGACACACTACTGTTTATTCACTAAAGTCTTCTGGAAAGAAATTTTCCAGGCTATTTGGTTGCCTTGAAGTACAGCTCATATGGTGGAATAAATGCTTCATTCTTTTAATTAAGCTCCGTATTTTTATTCTTCATAGTGCTTGAGACATTCTGTAATTAGACATTTGTTTACTTGTTTGGGGCCCTTTTCCTGTCAGAAGGAAGCTGCCCACGGGCATATGGGAAGCACTCCATATTTCAAACATTTGAGTGAAAAATAAGTGAACGAAGTCCAGGAAGGGTGAGCGGGCAGGGTCCGAGGTGGGGGTGGGTGGAGAGAGCGTTCCTGGGAGAAGACCCAGAGCAGGTGACGGCTCCCAGGTGGGTCTGGTCCCAGCCTGAGGTGGGAGAAGAGATAACTGAGGCTGAGGGAGCTCCCAGATCACCCTCTACCTGTGAGAAGCTGGACCCTCTCCTGGGGGGCAGAAGGCCCACCTCCCACCACTGCCTTCTGGGATATGACCTCCTGTCTGGAGCTTGCTCCCCAGGAAGCACACTCTGTACCTGAGCAGAGATTTGGCCAGTTCTCAGCCAGCACCCCCATCCTCCTCCCCGCCCCCCCGCCCCCTGCCTCTCTCTCTAATTGCTCTGTTTTCCTTCCACTTCACAAGTGGGTTGGCTAGTCACACTGAAGTCTATTTTATATACATATAGAGAGTTAGCAAACACAAAATATGTGGTAAGCTATGTTTCATCTTTATGTTATTAACACACAAAAGCAAGAAGCTCCAAGTTAGAGTATCTTGCCACCAGCCATACGGTGCGAATGTGAATTGGAAGACAGCAGAAGCTCACCAACCTGCCTCATCAACCAGCAGGGGCCACAGGCACCTCCCATCCTGCTGTCCTGGCCCAGGCTGGCTAACCTCCATCAGCTCATTCATTCATTCGTTCATTCACTGAATCCTGCCTCAGACTGTTCCTCCACCAGGGGAAGAGGGGACCAAGACAGGCAGAGACCTGTCCCCAGGGTGGGACAGGGGTCGAGTCATAAGTAAGTCAATCAACATATGCAAAAGAGAGTTTCCTGTTGTCATAAGAAACTTAAAGAAAATAGCTGGGCAGTTTGATAGAGAGTAAACAAAGCCAGGACAGACTGCCTCAGATAAGGTGGCTCAGGAAGGCCTTTCACAAGAGGATACATTTGACCTGCAACCTGAGGCATGAGAAAAATCCAGTAAGAAGCGTTATGGGGAAAACATCCTAGGCACAGGGAATAGTATGTGCAAAGGCCCAGAGGTGGGAATTACTTTAGTGATGAGAGGAACAGCAGACAGGCTGGAGTTGAAGTGAGTGAGGGACAGTAGGAAGGTGAGGTGAGGGAGAAAGAGAGGCAAGTGGGATCTCATGTCATAGGGGGTTTAAATTTTAGTCTATTGCTTCTAGATGTCCTTGAAGGCTTTTAAGTTGGAAAGTGACTCATCTGCTTTACCTGTTTAAAGGTCACTCTGCTGTTAGAAGCTTGGATTGTGGGGCACAAGGAAGATTAGAAGCAGGGAGGCCAGTAGTCCAAGCCAGGCAAGATGGTGGCTAGGTCAAAGTTGCAGCATGTGGGGTAGATGGATTTTTAATAGAGAGAAGGCAGACTGCCCATTGCTAGCAGACTTGGGTCCTTCCAAGAGACTCTGGATTGGATCTTCCTCTAGGGCTTCGGAAGTTGGGTTCTCTGTTCCTGACCAGAATAAGCAAATGTTTATCCTGACAGGGATATGGCCACCCCCTGCCCAGGGACCCCAATCTCCCAGCCCACCCCTACACCCACCCTATGCTTCTGGGGAGCCAGCTGTCTCTGAAGACTCTAGCTCCCTTCCTTCTGTTTTCTTTCCTGGCTGGTGCATATGTCCATCTTTATGTCACCATTAGATTCAAGGCCCAGCTCCTCTAGGGGGCCCTCTTCATTGTTCTCTCTTCTGAATATCATGGCTGCATCTCCTGCACTTCCTGTAGACACTGACCTAGTGCTCTCTGTCTAAGTGACCTGACTTGCAACTTCTAGACCTAGACATCAAGGGTTCTCATAAAGGACAGGATCAAAGTCCTGCTCACCCCTGCCTTCTATATGGATTTTGTCAGAATTGTTTTCATTGTCAGTAACAGAATCCCAGCTCAAACTGGCCTAAGGAAAAAGGGGATTTACTAGCACATTTTATTGAACGTCTGGGGTTTTCAGGTACAGCTGGGTCCAGGGCCCCAGTCACTAGGAATGTATCCACCTCTTGATCCTGCTGTCTTATAGGCCCTCTTTAGGTGGTAGCATGGATGGTCAGCTCTGCTATCCCTGGACTTTATGTCCATCAGTCCAGCTTGGATCATGTGTTCACCTCTGTCGTATTGTTTACCCTAGGAATAGCCTGTTCTGATTGGACATGATTAAATCACATGCTCACCTTAGCACTTAGGGTGTAGTTATGGTCCAAGAGTCAGGGAGGAGGTGCTTCCCAAGGGAAATCCTGGATACTGATCAGGCAAAACCACAAGAGTCCCCCTGGAGATGATTCTTCCCGGCTCCTTCCTTCCTTCCAGTCCCCTGTTCAAGGGTCTGCAGATTTTCTCTCATTCTCTCTTGGGTTCTCATACCTGTCTTTAATGCTCTAGGGGACATCCTTTCTCACCAGAGCACAGTGTCAGCCCCATGATTCTTGACCCTGTCCCCTGCCCCCAACCCACCACTGCCCGTCTTCCTTACAGCAGCCTAAAATGGCACTTTCAAACACATAAGAGGATTATAGCCTACTCAGAGCCTTCGATGGGTCCCCAGTGCTGCCTGGATGAAGTCCATTCTTCTTATGAAAGCATGTCTACCCCTTGGTGATCTGGCCTTGTTCTTCCTCCAGGCCCTCCAGCCTCTGCTACTTTCTGAGACTTAGGCTCCAGCCTCCTCAAACTACCTCAAGTTTCCTTGGCCTAGCTTGTCTGACTGGGAAACTTCCTCTTCAATGCCTGGCTCCAGCCTCACTGCTCCAGCAAGGCCTCAGACTTCTCAGGTAGTTAAGGACATGCTCTGTTGGGTGTGGGCCTTGTTTGCCTGCTGAGCTGGGCCCACTCTGGGAATCATACTCTCTGTCCTCAGTTTGCCCTTCAGGTACCCGTCCTTCTCCCCATTCACCTTACAATTACTTAGATGGTGTCAGGCCCAGCGATGGCACTTGGGCAGTGTCTGTTGACAGATATTGCCTTGGGTGGGCCCCATCAGCCCTAGGAAGGCAGAGTTGCAAGCCTCCTGCCTGGGCTTCTTTGGCCCTCAGTTTAGTTGCCTCCTCCATGTGCCTCTTCCTGATCACCCTCTGAAATGTCGCCCTGTCACCTTCTCATATCACTAGTTTTATTTTCTTTGTAGCCCAGCTGTCATTGTCTCTGCTTGTTCACTTAGTGGCTTTCTCTCAACAGCCTGCATCCACCTCACTCACAGCTCCATGAGAACAGAGTTCAGTTCCTGCCATAGCCCAGTGCTTGGCATGGTGCCTCAAACCAAAGGGGCCAATAAATATGGTTTAGTGAATGAACTCCAGGTCTGTTCCCTTTTGACCCACCTTTGGGACAAGTTGTCATAGTTCCCAGAGGCTGTTGCAGGGGTGGGGGAGGATCAGTTTTCCTCTCCATATCAAGGCCCCTGTCTACCCCAAGGCCCTGACTTTAGGCAACAGAGGCCATTCTAGAGAGACAAGAAATAGCTCATTTCACGTTGGGCATCTCAAGACCTAATTCTCAGTGAAATACTAATAAACCCAAAGCAAAAGAATACGCAGGTGGTGGTGGAGAGAGCTGAGGCTACCCTCCCTCCAACTCTCATCCTTTCCTTCCTTCCTCCCTCCCTCCCTCCCTCCCTTCCTTCCTCCCTCCCTCCCTCCCTCCCTCCCTCCCT
>PVHX01000521.1:65786-250409 GCA_004024805.1 Geosciurus inauris | reverse complement strand
AACCTCATCTTTTCTTTCTCCTCCCTTCTCTTCTTTCTTTCTTTATCTTTTCTTTCTCCCATGATCTTCTTCATCTACTGCACAGTGTGTAGCACAGGGTAGGTGCATAAATCTATCTGTTGGCTGACTTGATCTATAACATTTTCCTCTTACTGGGAAAGAAGAGATGCTCCCTCGTTCCAATTCTCCCTCATCCTCTTCTTCCATTTTCAAGTTTCCTAGTGCAAAGTAGCTTGATACCTGGGTATCATTCAGCCCCTTCTATGTCCATCTGTCCACTCATCTATCTATCCATCTACCCATTTATCTATCCCTCAATCTACTCATCCATCCATCTTTGTATCTACTCATCCATCCCTCCATCTACCTATTCACTCATCCATCTATTCACCCACCTATCCACTCAACCCTCTATTTATCTACTTATCCAACTATTCATCTTCTCATCCATCTATTCATTCATCTATTCAAAATCATTCTACTATTCCACCTATCCTTCTACCTATCTACTCATCCATCTGTCCATATATTTATCTACTTATCCATCTATCAGTATTCCCATCCATCTCTTCATCTACCCATCCATTTATCCATCCACTCATCTACCCATCCATCCACCCATCTATTTATCCACTGAGTATGGACTGGCCCTGGCTAAATGCCACAGAGTAGACAGGGGTGGGAGTAAGGGAACAAAATGAATGCATAGCTAGCTATACTGTGAAGTGGGCCTTCAAACCCAGGTGCTGGCTGAAAGCAAAGCAGACTGGGCGTAGAACAGCAAAGCATTGTGCCTGCATCTGTATGGAACCTCTTAATCCACCAGGCTAACACAGCAAATACTTCCTCAGCCTGCTCATGGCCTGTTGGTTCCATGTTGATTCCTACCTGGATCTACTAGTAGAATGACATTATGGTGCATCTTCATTTTAAGAACAATCCATACATTACATAAAAGACAAAAACTTCCCTCTACCACCAGCTTCAAACCCATTTCTCACCCTAGAGGTGAGCACAGTTAATGGTGTGGAGGGTTCCCTTCCATAGTGGTTCTCTATACATTTCTCATATTTGCATATGGATGGGTGTGTATGCGTGTGCATTTGCATGAACATGTGCCCAATCATGATGATGGAATTATTTTCTAAGATTTAAACCAAAAATAAGTAGAGGCCAGGTGCAGTAGCACAGACCTGTAATCCCGTGTACTTGGAAGGCTGAGGCAGGAGGATTGCAAGTTGGAGGTCAGCCTCAGCAACTTAGGCCCCAAGCAACTTAGTGAGACCCTGTCTCAAAATAAAAAATTAAAAGGGCTGAGGATGTAGCTCAGTGGTAAGTCACCCCTGGATTCAATTCTCAGTTTCAAAAAAAAAAAAAAAGGTGGGCTCACATTTTGTGTAGGGGTAGGTGCATGCAACTAATTTTATTTTATACTTTCTCAAGATCAATGTTTCCTGTAGCTTCCTCTACTTAAGAACATGCTGCATTCTTTTTCATTGCTGCTGTTGTAGGCCAAAGTTGCATGGTTTATCTGGCCACTATCTACTGTGGTCAGTTTAGGATGTCTTTAAGTATTTGTCCCCACAGAGAGAGTTCTGGTGAATGTTCTCATGCCCACGCACTTCCTCATGTCCTTGCTGGATCATAGATTGGCATGACTTCCACTTTCCTCCTGTTCCACCTGTTCTCTGAGCCTCAATGGCAGTAAAGCCCAGAAAGTAAAGGCCTGGGAGTGGCAGGGGCCTCATTGGCCAAATGCCAATGAGGAAGGCCTGGTCCCCAGAGCTGGGCCTTCTAATAGGCTGTGACTCAGTCTGGATGTACTGCCCTGGAACCTACTGTGAACCAGACCTGGGACAAGGCACTGAGGCCTATTGGCAGCCTCAGTGCTGCCTCATGGGGCTCCCTGTCCATGTGGACCACATAAAACAAGCTGCCCACCACCTGTTCATGTCAGTGCTGGGCTGGAAGCCCGAGGCGAGGACTGAGTGGGGTGGCTGCCAACTGGGGCCTAGAATGAGTGATTCTGTTGGAATACAAGACCAGGCATGCGAGGGGGACTGAGTGAGGCCTGCGTGCTCCAGACTCATCGCCTCTGCAACCCAATGCTTGGGTCTCCGCACCCTAGGATAGTCCTGGGGGCTGCCCCACCAGAGCCCTCTGCCCCTCCTCTGTCCTCTGCCCCATTCCTTGAATCCTGCACTGGAAAGCATCTCTAATTCCAGTGGGTACCACAGTTTGCAGCTCCTTGGGCATGCTTGGCACAGGTGCCAACTGTTATTTCACTCTCCCAGCTTCCATTTCCACAGCTCGACACCTGCAAAGCCCCCCATTAGAGTCATGCCAATGAGAGGGGGCTGCGGCTGTGTGTGTGTGTGCGTGCCCGCATGCAGGACCACGTGCCCGTCTGCCAGTGCCTGCAGGAAGCCGCGAGGGAAATTTTCAGCACAAAGACCGTATGCCTGAGAGAGAGGAGAATTGCTCAGCAAACTTCAGAAGTGATCAAAATGTCCTTTCCATAAAGTCCCGGCTTAAAAAATGTGAGCAGGTGCATATACAATAGCGAGTCAGTTGGGATGGATTACTATAGAATACCATTTCCGCTCATTCCAGATTATGAATTCAAAGCATAATTTTCTGTAAATTGTCATTCTTGTCTGTTAAGGAAAGCTAATTTTTTCTTCATATGGGGGGTGGGACACCACTCTACTGGGTGGAACAGCACCTGCTGGAGCTTCCACATCACTTGGGGACAGCCAAGATGGACAGGCTGACTCTCCCAGAGCACTGTGACCAGAAACATTAGCAGAAGGCCAGATGCATTCCCAGAGTGGGCAGGGAGAACAAGGAAGGTCCCAGCTCATGGGTGTTGGGACTTTAAGAAGAGTGACTAGGGTAGGTTTTGTGTGGAGATGTGGTGCGGATGGCCAGGAGCAGTGAGATTTATTGGCAAAGCATTAGAGGCAGTGCCCATTATTAATTCAGTCACTCAACCAGTGCTTATTGAGCATGTACTATGAAGGGCCCTCTTTTTTTTTTTTTTTTGGTACAGGGGATTGAACTCAGGGGTACTCAACCACTAAGCCACATCACCAGCCCTATTTTATATTTTATTTAGAGACAAGGTCTCACTGAGTTGCTTAGCGCCTTGCTTTTGCTGAGGCTGGCTTTGAACTCGAAACCCTCCTGTGTCAGCCTCCTGAGCTGCTGGGATTATAGGCATGAGCCATCACACCCAAGCTGAAGGGCCCTCTTCTATGTACTGAGGTCATAGCAGTGCTAAGATTTTCCTTTCCCTTGAAGAGAAGCAGGATCAAAGGATTAAAAAAAAAAGGAAGCAAAGGCTACTTAAGACAGGGCTGGGCGTAGGTAGGTGACTTTGGGGGTGAGCCTGGAGGAAGAGGAGGAGCCAGCTTGGAGCCAATGGCATTTTGCATTCATGCCCTCCAAGTGTTAGTGCTACTGAAGATCAAGCCAGGCTTATCCTACAGTGAGGCTGGAGCTGCAGTTGGTGGGAGAGTAGAGAGGCTAGTCTGGGGCTAAAGCACATATAATCAAAATGCATGAAAAGCCAGTTAATGGTTTTGAGCCCCGGAGAGACACCATGGTTTTTTCTGATGGAAGCTCCCTCACACTGTGGAGTGGAGAATTGACAGTAGAAGGTGCAGTGGTGGGTAAGGGCTCCCCAGGCTGGGAGAACCAGAGTGGAGTAGAGGCCTCCCACCACTGCGGGTCACGCAACCCCACCCTGCCTTTCTTTGACACTGGCCCCCAGGTCACCCTCGGGGGAGTGTGGTGGCTCAGTGCCAGTTGCCACCTCTTCTCCCAATTGAACTAAGGAAGGGCAGTCCCTCCAGAGGTGTCAGAGCTGCTCTTGCCATTACAATGCCAGGAGACTCCTCAGGATTGGAAAGTTAGAATCTACTCCCGTACGGAACCCATATTCATGAAGACCCATTCAGATGCCAGTGAGAGAAACTGGAGTCCATAGGCTCAAGTGAAACCTGAAATAAAGACAAGTGATTGGCTCTTGCTATTCAAAAGTCTGGGGATTTCAGGCATGGGTGGATCCAGAGGTTTAAATAATATCGATAGGGATCTTTATTTGTCTCTGCTTTCCTCTGTGTTGGCTTCATTTTTAGGCAGGCAGTCCTTGACTGGTAGTAAGAATGTCACTGGCAGCTCCAGACTTAATCTCCTGTCAGCCAAGGAGAGTCCTTTGCTCAAAGGAGATACTTCATTGGAAGTCCAAGAGGTAAAGCAGATAGATAGGAGCTGTTTGGCTGGAATTGAGAGGAACATCTGTGCACTTAATCTTCCCCCTTGGACAGAGCAGATAGCCCCTGAGAGGGCCCCGTGGAAACCTGGTGCCATGTCTGCATCCCTGCCTCCCCAATATTACACCTCTCTGGTCTGCATCCCTCAGTGACACTGAACACCACTTCTCAGCTGTGGTAAGAGCTTGGGCCAGGCAGCCTCTGGGTGCTACACTTGCTCCTCACACAGAGGCCCTGCTCAGAGGTGATCCTGGAAACAAGACACACTCCCACCCCATTGTGGACAAGATCCCAACAAGGCTCTCATGCTACACAGGATACACCCAGAACCCCCATCCTGCTTTCAGCCTTAAGATGCAAAGAAGCCACTGTGCTCTCTCAAGCCAGACCAGCACACTCCTCAAGAACTCTGTGGGGAGAAATCTAAGTTGCTAGCTGTGTTGTCTTGGACAAGTTCCTTAATCTCACTGTGCCTCCATCCCCTTGTCTATAAAGCAGGTGGTAATAGTACTAAGGCTCTTTTGAGGACTAAGTGAAGTCATGTATAAGGTATCTGGCACTTAGTAGGTGCTCCATGCACCTTAGCTGTCTAGAACCATCATCAATATAACTGATTATGGGGCCTGTCTGGGATTTGCAGGTGATGAGAATCAACTCCGGCCATCTTGAGCACAAAGGGAATCCTTGTGGCCATTTGAGTACTTGCTGAATTACTGAGAGGCTGGAAAAATCCAGCCTCCCAAGTGCGTGTTCCCTTTCTCATGACATCTCTTGCTCAAGGCTTGCAGCCCTGGGAGCAGGCACCTGACTGACTGAGCCTGGCTCTCACCCTGCCGTGTGGTGTTCCATGGGGTGGATAGGGTCAGGTTTACATCCCTGGTTCTGCAACATGAAGAGGCAATAAAAGGCAAAAGGGATTGCTTTTGCTCCCAGGCTATAGCCCCAAGGGTGGCTCACAGAAGCCTCAACCCCACACACGTTCAATGTGGGCATCTTTTCATCCATTGCTCAGCTCAGACTGACACTCATGTTTTGAGCTTTTGAGAACATGGCAAGGAGACCTGAGGCCTGGGTCCTTCAGGTGCTGGCGAGGGGTCCTGGCTTTAGCCCTTTTTGAATCTGGTCCCCTAGAGCCTTATCTGTAAAATGTGAGTTGGGACAAACCTTCAAAGCAGTGGGATTTTCTGATGTCCAGTGTTCATTTGAAGTCACACTGGTGTCCTGGCTCTGTCCCACCCCCACCGCTGAGCTCCTGGCTTCTTAAGTGACAGCAATGGAGTGATAAGATTAAAGGGAAAGATGAGCAAGAGCCTGGCTCTCAGGACAGGAGCAGCCCCCACCTTTTTCCTGGAATCTTCAGACTCTGGGTGAGATGGTGCTCAGGCTGGTTGAGTGAGCCATTGGTTCCTTTCCATCTGTGAAATGGGAACAGGACGCTGCTCTCATCAGCCATTGTGATGCTGCAGGGGATCCTGTATCATGTGCTCTGAGTACAATTGAAAAGGCACCAGGGACAGCTAAGGTATTATTACTATTACTATTGACCATAAAATGCTTGACAAATGATTGCAGAGTCTGCAGGCAAGGAGGAGTCTTCATTTCTGGGGAGAGTTTTTAGGGTTGTTTTGAGAGTCGTTTGGAGCCACAAACCCCAGCAGAGGGAGCCGGCTCTGTGGAAGCCTTCAGGAACAAAGATGCTTGGGGCTGGGAAGTCTTTGATTACCTTACATCTGTTTTTATGGAAACTTCTGGGAGCAGCCGAGGGGAAACTGAACTGTAAACAGCGCAGCCAGTGTGGCCTCCTCACCAGATTGTTAATGGGGAATCGCCAGCGTGGCTCCCTGGTGCCTTGCGCAGATTTGGCCCTTGGTCTGTGGCAGGAGTTATTAAATGATATGAGCACACAGAGAGCAGGAGCAAGCCACAGAAGAGAAATCAGGGTTTTATGCCCCTCGGTTCTGTGCAATAAAAGAAAATATCCCTGTTAAGTGCGAATTAATTGGCTCCTGTAATTGGCGCGTGGCACTGCCTCTGGCCTCTTGGTGGGCTGGGGAGGAGAACTGGAGGCCTGTCCACGGGGCTGCAGAGGCCCTGTGGCTCAGGAGCAGGGTGGGAGTCCACACAGGCTCGCTCTTCTGATGAATTGCTTCCTGCTGTCTTGCAAGGAGCCTGCGTGGAGGAGGGCTCGCTCCTGGTAGGAATGCAGGTCAAGAATGTGACAGGCATGCGGAGCTGCCTGCTGGCTCTCAGCCTCTTGCCCATCAGCTGAGGGCTGTCACCCTTGGTCCCATTTGCATCTTGTTGTTGCAAGAGGCTGAGTCCCAGTCAGGCAGTGTGAGGCGTGTGAAATGCACACACACACACACACATTTCTCCGTTTCAAAAAGAGCCCTTATATCTGCTCAGCATCTCAGTCTGAGACCATGCACAGCTGTGCATGTTGTGCACTTCATAAGAGCCTTTGGCCAAACCCCAGTCTGCACTCATTTGCCATGCCATGTACCTTTGGAACTGTGCTAGCCGCTAGTCCAGAGGGCACCTTTCCCTAAGCTACCTAGCAGACACCTGGTTCTAGCGTTCTGATCCCCCATACACCTCCTCACACTCTATTAAGTTCCAAATACCACAGGGCCTGTGTCCCCACATTCCTTCCTTTCTCTGTGAATCCAAGTGATGCTCATTCCAATGTCACCTCCTTCCTAAAGCTCTTCCTAGTGAATGAGCTCCTGAGCTTGGCCTGTTTCCCCTGCCTTCCTTCCGCAAGCAAAGACCCCCATGATTGTTCAGGGAATTCCTCCCCTTCCACCACAGCCATGTGGGTCTGGATGAGGCTATGATCATCATTTTAATTCCCCCTCCATCACTGTAACAGTTGATCTGTCCCAGATAGGCTCAGGACTCGAGTCTGGACGCTCAGAGTTATCCCTGTGCTGTTCTGAATTCACAGCTCCAACAGGAGATTTCCTTTTGCGAGAAGTAAGGGTGTGGGAGCCACCAGGGGACCTTGCTTCCTTCCCGTATGGAGGCCAGCTTTGGAGATTTAAGGACATATATAGATAAGGCAGTCCTAGTCCCTCAGGCTGGTCTCTGGCCTAGAAATGCCTCATCCCCTGGAACCCTGTTATTAGATGCATACCTGGGTTAAGCAATGCCCTCTCATGGCTCAGCACATTGTGCTTATCTAAGGCTGGTGGTCAGCCCCAGGGACCCTGGGAAGGGTTTGAATGGAGGTTGGCCACAGAAGTACAGTCCCATCCTATCCCACCATGACACCACGACATTCCCTAGGAACCCATCCTTCCCTTCTGCCCCTTTACAGGAAAAGGCCTGCAGGAATCTCAAGAATTCCCAAGAATTCCCAGGGCCTATTCTTAGCCTTTCCTTTAGCCATGGATCAAAGCTGGGCTGGTGGGAGTTAAGTGGAGAAAGGTTGGCTGGGCTGCAAGCTGAGGACCCTTAAGGTTTGTCTTTGAGCCCCTTGGGAGGTATAGGGGCTGCTCCTGATGTGTCTGACAGGCAGCCCTTGGAACCAGTGGGTCCTCGGCCTTTCTGTCCCGATCCATTTCTAGGAAGGGAGCAGCAGAAGCGGAGCTCAGGGTCATACATTGGTGCTGCCTTGCTGTGGTTTTCAGGGAATGACCAGAAAGCATGAGGCACTGAGGCTTAGGCCCTCTTGTGCCAGGCCAAGACAGGATCAAGCAGTTCTGCTGCCATGCTCTGGAGCTTCAAGTCCCCCATGATGCCCAGGCACTGATGTCAGAATAAGATGGGCTAATGTGGGAGGATGCCAGCCTTGGACACACACCTGTCCTTCAGGTGTGTGAAGCTATTCTTAAAGCTTTCAGTCCCAGTCCCTTCCAGACAAGCCCTCCACTCTGAAGTGCCCTAGGCCCAGAAAGGTGGAAAAGACCTAAGTTACTAGGCAGACAGCTCCTCCTGGGGAAAGTCAGGAAACTTCCCTGAAACTGAGCACCCCAAACCCTACCACAGACCCACAGGAAAACAAAGGGGAGAGAGACTGACTTCTGCTCTCAGAGCCACCAGGTCGGAACTTCACAGGCTGGCTGGAATGAGCTCTTGGGAATGTTGAAAAGTGTCCAGTTGTGTCTACAATGTTGCAAATGTCTTCATTGCCCCTATAGAAGTGGTGTGGGAAGTTCTTCCCTCTGCAGAGGCAATAGAGTTTGAGGTGTGCTTTAAATGCTGGGCTGAGCTGGGTGCGGTGGCACATGCCTGTAATCCCAGTGACTCAGGATGCTGAGGCAGGAGGATTACAAGTTTGAGGCCAGCCTCAGAAATTCAGTAAGGCCCTGAGCAATTTAGTGACACTGTGTCTCAAAATTAAAAAAAAAAATAATGAAGACAAAGGGGAGTGTAGATTAGCAATATAGCACCTCTGAGTTCAGTCCCCAGTTAAAAAAAAAAAAGCTGCACTCTGATCTGACCATGGTATCATGGTATTGCACAACTGTAAATCCAAGCTGCTGCAGAGACTAGGCCAGCAGGTTGGCAAGTTTGTCTCAAAATTAAAAGGCCTGGGGATGTAGCTCAGTGCAGAGCACTCCTGGGTTCAATTCCCAATAATACCGCACTCAGATCCTAGGGTCCAGGGTTTCACACACACACCCACTTGCACTGCAGAATGCTGAAATCTCCCATCCTGAAGGATTTTCTTCTGCACCAAACAGCTCCCAGTGGGTCCTCACAGTTCTTGGAATAAAAAAAAGAAAAGAAAAAAAGAGATCCAGTTTTCTTCCCCCCATAGTTTCAGCTTCCCATCCTGCTCTTCTCCTTCCTGTTCTCAGGGTCCCCACATGAACCTCCACACTCATTTCTTTCTGCCTTTTCTCCTTCCCCTCTTCCCCCTCCCCCCTCTTCCCCCCTCCCCCCTCCCCTCCTCCTTTTTCTTCTTTGATACCAGAGATTGAACCCAGGTGCGCTTAAGCACTGAGCCACATCCCCAGCCCTTTTTAAATATTTTATTTAGAGACAGAGTCTTGCTGAGTTGCTTAAGACCTTGCTAAGTTGCTGAGGCTGGCTTTGAACTCGAGATCCTGCCTCCGCCTCCTGAGCTACTGGGAATCAAATGTGCAGCACCACCACGCCCAGCTTCCACACTCATTTCTATCAAAAGATCTTTGCATTTTCTGTTCCTTCTAAGGGGAGAGCTCATCCCCCAGATCTTGGCATGTCTGTTACCCACCTCATCCTCATCAGGACCCTTCTGCCTACCTGTTCTCCTGCTTCTTCTATGTCTGTCTGCACCCTTGTAGCCTGTTTTAGCCTTTGTGACGTAAGCCTGTAAAGGGAGACGTGAGCTGCTTAGGAAAAGTGGCTGGTGTACCCTTGTACCCCTAGCTTAATAGCTGTCCTCTGAATGGAAGGTGACTGAACCTCATACTCAGGTAGGAATGTCACTGGCACCTGTAGCCTATCAGCTCTGCTCGTTGCTTCCTGAGATGCTTCTCCCTGCCTCCAGGTGGAGTCCATTAGCTCATCTAGCAGTTCTGAGCAGGAACTGGGTCTCCCTTCTCTGTCAACTGGCCTTGGCAAGCCCCTCTGTCTCCTCTGGATGGTCCTACAGAGGTGCGAACATGGAGGGAAAGCAGGGAACTTGCTACTAGGGTAGAAGTTGTTCCTGTTATGCTGGTAGCTATTGCCCCCTTTTCTGGTGATTTTCGTTTGAGAAACATCATCCCCACATTCAATTCAAGTGGTTCAAAGGTGGTGTCCCCATGGCCTGCTCATGTGCTGCCAGCCAAGGCCAACAAGGGTTTTTATTAGCTCTAAAGTGTAATTACAGTTGTGATAAGTATTGCTATGGTGAAGGTGGGGTGTGATGACTGCAAGCCTGTAAGGAGAGATGTGAGCAGCTCAGGCAAAGGGCACGCTGAGGAAGGCTTCCCATGGAAGTGAGATTTGAGCCAAGGCTTTGGGGGATGTGTGGGAGTTACCTAAGAGAAATGGGAAGAGGAGTGGAGGAGATTCCAGACAGCAGAAAGAACAACATGTGCAAAGGCCCTGTGTCATGTGTGAGCACATTCTAGAAACTAAAGGCCAGCATTTCTATGATATGAATCATAGGAGGTGGGCATGAAGAAAGGCTGAGGGGCTAAGTTGACACTTCAGGGCTTTGTAAGCTGGTGTGGGGTCCTTGGAAAGTTGCTGAGAGTTTATAGTGTACTTGCTGCAGAGGAGGGAGGCAGGATGGATGGCTATGGCTTCGATGTAGAGTCTCTTCTAAACTTCAGACTTTCAGAAGTGTGTCAAGACTGAGAGGTTTTGCAGGAGATCCCTGACCACCCTCCAATACCACCCACTAAAATATTTCTCATATTCTCTGTTAGCCTCCCCATCCTTTTAGCTCTCAGCCACCTCTCCTTTTACAGTCACCAGGATTAAAGGTGCTGGCCAGCTGGGTTCCCCCACGAGGGTCGGGGAAGGCAGTTCGAGGCAGGGCTGGGAGAGCATGTCCTCTTCTCACTATAGTCTGCTCCACTATTCTACACACCCCGTGCCAGAACTGGCTCCCACATCCATCAAATGGAAAAGCAATCCAGTCTTACTCAGGCCTGGAAGACACAGGAAGAATAATGGGTCTGAAAATATATGTCTAAATGAATTAAAACTTTCCTAAAATAGGAGAATAGACTAGGGAGAGGGCATTGATGGGTAATAGTGAGGAGGTTCTATTAACCAAGAAAAGAGCTGGGCTGCCCCAAAGAGGATAGGCCATCAGGAGGGAAAGGCCACAAAGGGCAGACAGGTCAAGGGATCATAAAAGCAGAGGGCTGGCCTGAGGGTTATTCCCACTTGCAACCTGAGCAGAGAGGCCATCCCTGGAACAACAGAGCTAGAAGCTTAACCAGGGTCCCATGCTCTCATCCCTTGATGCCTCATGGCTTTGCAACACTTGCTAGAAACCCTGGGCTGAGAACTGGTTAGACCCACTGGGTGCCAGGATTTCACTTGACGAAGGAGAAGGAAAGCTGTGGCCTGTGTCTGCAATAGCAGAGGGAGAGAAGGTCAGTGCCAGACTCTTCCTTATGTTAGTTTCCTATGGCTGTCATGACAAAGTTTCACAAATTGGTGACCTTGAAAAAACAGACATTGGCTGGGGATATAGGTCAGTTGGAAGAGTACTTGCTTTGCATGCACATGGCCCTGGGTTCTAATACCCAGCACCACAAAAAAACAAATAAAAAACAAACAAACAAACAAAACCCAACAACAAAAACCAGATATTTACTTTCACATTTCCAGAGACTGTGAATCCAAAATCAAGGTGCCAGGATGGCCATGCCTACCCTGAAGTCCCAAGGGAAGGAACTTTCCTTGCCTCTTCCTAGCTTCTGGTGGCTTCTGGAAGTCCATGGTGTCCTTGGCTCATAGCTGCATCTTTCTAGCTCCTGTTTCCATCTCCACATGTCCCTCTTCCCTCTATGTGCGTCTCTGTCTCGCCATCCAAATCTCCCTCTCCTTATACGGACACAAGTCATTGGATTTAGTGTCCGCCCTAATCTAGTATAATCTTATTTGAACTTGATTACATTGGCAAAGACCCTATTTCCAAAAAAAGCCACAGTCACAGATACTGGAGGATAGGACTTCACATAATTTGGTGGGAGCAGGGGAGTGTTACAATGCAACACACAACATTTCTCATCCCAGACCCTTCCGTGTGGTCCAGGAAAGAAGTAGGGCCTGCCCCAGTGTTTCCTGAATGAAGTCATTGTTGCCATAGAAATCCAATTGAGTAGAATCCATTAAAACTAAAAATACACCTGTCTGTGAGGCAGCATTTGCTTCTCCTAGTACCTGAGTAGAAAAACATTTGGCCACACTTGCAAAGAGGTGCCCATAATGGATCCTGGACCAGACTCATGCCCACAGGCAATGACAGACAGGAGAAAGACTTGGAGCTCTCTTCTCCAGGATAAGGCACCAAACCCATGCCTCCTGGATTGGAAAGCTTTTTTTTTTAAATATTTTTTTAGTTGTCAATGGATCTTTATTTTATTTATTTATATGTGGTACTGAGAATCGAACCTGGTGCCTCACACATGCGAGGCAAGTGCTCTATCACTGAGCCACAATCCCAGCCCCTGGAACTCTTTTTGTAGGCTGCAGAGAGCAAGGTGCAGGACCTTATCAGTGTGAATCTCTGTCTGTAGAAGATGGGCCATCAAGGCTATGGATAATTGAATCGAGTTCCTCACATATTTCACTTGGTTAAAATCTAGTTTAATATAGTTGCATGAAATGTAAGGAAAAGAAGTGTCTCTGATCCTCCTTTAGTCAGATCTCCCAACTAACCAGGATTTCCACTTTTCTTGCAGTACTGGGGATTGAACCCAAGGGTACTCTAAACTGAATGCATCCCCATCCCTTTTAATTTTATTCATTTACTTTTGAGACAGGGTCTCGCTAAGTTGCTGTGGCTGGCCTCAAACTTGCAATTCTCCTGCCCAACCCTCCTCAGCAGCTGGGATTACAGGGGTGTGCCTCTGCACTCAGCCAGGAATTCTACTTAATCACAGTCCTATGAAAACCAGTCTCTGACCCCAGGAATCTGCAGGTTCCTTGTGGGCTTCTGAATGATCTGCAAAACTTTTACAGTGTTCTGTATGTATTCACTAAACTGTGACTTTTATCACTAGTAGGTTTTAAAAATCAGTCAAGCAGTCTGAGGCCCATGGTAATTGTATTAATAAGCTGGCTCTTTTATCTCAACAGCCATATAGGCCAGCAGGAAGAGTGCTTATGGAAATCTATCCTAGGGATTTCCAGCACTCCAAGATTGCACATCGTGGTTGGTTACTTGAAGAGACCTTAGCTTTGTTTCTATTTGACAAATGAAGGCATACATTGATTAAACTGTGACAGTTAATTGATTCAACCATAAATAAGAATCAAGAATATTGATGGAAACTAGCTCAATCCTGGTACCCAGTTAAGAAATGAAGGGGCTTGTGTGTGGGCAGAGTCAGCGTGTGTGTGTGTGTGTGTGTGTGCATTTGTATGTGTGGAAGGTTGTGGGGGGCAGTGTTAGAGTTGTGGGGGTCAGCATTGGAGGGTGAAGTGTGTATATATAGAGGTTGTCTTAGCTCAGGATGCCATGACAAAGTGCCCTAGAATGGATGGCTCAAACAATAGAAATCGTATTTTCTCACAGTTCTGAAGACTGAATCCAAAATCAAGATGTCAGCAGGTTTACTTTCTCCTGAGACCGTTTTCCTAGGCTTGCAGATGGGCGCCTCCCTGCTGTGTTCTCATGTGGTCTTCCCTTGTGGGCACACACACATCTCTTCATGTGTCCAAATTTCCTCTTCTAATGAGGACACCAGTGAGATTGGATTAGGACCCACCCTCATGGCCTCTTTTAACTTCATTATCTCTTTAAAAGTTCTATCTACAAGCCGGGCGTGGTGGTGCAAGTCTGTAATCCCAGCACTTAGGGAGGCTGAGACAGGAGAATCGCGAATTCAAAGCCAGCCTCAGCAACAGCGAGGCGTTAAGCAACTCAGTAAGACCCTGTCTCTACATAAAACACAAAATAGGGCTGGGGATGTGGCTCAGTGGTCGAGTGCCCCTGAGTTCAATCCCCAGTACCAAAAAAAAAAAAAAAAAAGTTCTATCTACAAATACAGTCACATTTTAAGGTACAGGTCTTCAACATATGACTTGGGGACTGGGAACACAATTCACAATTCAGCCTGCTGCAGATGTACTAGTGTACACATGTGCAGGGGTTGTGCATACTTGGAGTGGTTAGCATGTGGCTTTTGTCCCTCTTCCTCTTTGACTCCATCCCCTGCTGCCTCTGGTGTTGGAGCTGTTCTAGAGAATGGGAAATGCTCTGATACTGTGTATCAGACATAGCTCATGCCCCAACTGACATACATTGTCAGGTAGTATTGGGGACTGCAGTAGACTAAAGAGGGCTGGTTCCCAGTGGTCATACATTGCTTTATTTCCTTCTAATTTAATTTCATGTAATGTTACTCTGGATGCCTTATTCCACCTGTCTAAGAGAAATTTTCTGTCCTATTAGAGGTCCCCACCTCTTTAGGCTAATGCATTTTTTTACATGGAGCCAAAAATTGGGAGGTCCCCTCCAGGCATTGGTCTTGGGTAGTGAGTTGGGGTAGCTGGCACAAAACCCCTCTAGTTACCCTGAGATGCTCCCTGCTGCCTGTATTTGGCCTTGGAAGTCTCCCCTGATCCCCTGGCTATGGAGCTTTTGCAGAAACCACCTGCCTTCTCCCTTCACTGAGGTCCTGCCAAGTCCTGAGCCCAATGGATCTGGAACCTGAACACCCCCTAATTACCCCAGTTTTGGGGGAAACCCCCTTCCCCCCCAGTTCTTCCAAAGCCCCAAGACGTCCAGCAGCTCAAATGCCTGTGAGTCTGGCCCTCTGGGTAGGGGACAGCAAGTAGTGTTGGGGATTGCAATAGACTAAAGAGGGCTGTTCCCAGTGGTCCCTTCAAGGCATCATGTGAATTTCAGCATGGCCCAGAGTGGCCGTGTGTTTTGATTTTGTCAGAGCAGCAGAGCATCCTAATTCTAATGTCACTTCTCCTGGTTTCTAAAACACTGGCAATGATTTCAAATTTCTTCAAAACACTGTTTTAAAACAAACTTGTGCCAATTACAGGCAGCCTTGACAGGTTGAGCCCTAGGGGGAGGAACTTGAGCCCAGAGCCTAGGAATTCTAGGGGATTTGGGGCTGGGGGGAAGGCACACTTTGCTTCAGAGAGGGTGAAAGCACAAGGAATTTGGGAATTGAGCCTCAGGACTGATTGTAAGGAGCTCACAGATGCCCCTGGGTGGCCTTAATAGCGCCCCCCCCCCCCCCCCCCAAAAAACCCACACATATACTTAGGAGGAAACAGGCTGGAGAGAGCAGATGGCTGGCTGTGGTGGGGACACACAGGGAGCTGGTGACAGAGCTGGAACCTGGCCTGTCACCTGACTCACCCGCCAGCCTTCTCACTCATTAGGCATGGGCACTTGAAGGGTGAGGTCAAGGCCACTTTGGGGGAGGCTGTCTGGAGCCCTGATCAGACTTTCTACCTTCACTCTTGTGTTTTTCAGAGAAGCAGCTCCCGTTCTGCCCAAGGGGCCCAGAGAGGGTTGGTGGGGTAAGAGCAGGGCCTACCCTCTCTGGGTCAAGGGGAGCTTCCAGGGCAGGGACCCCTCTAGGGTAGAGGTGGAATGGGATCAGTGGTTCCAGTTTCCAGAGCAAGAAGGCTGCAGGTCGGTCCTGAGGAGGTAACAGTGTCTTTGTCCCCTTAAGGCTGTTCCAGGGTGGATGGCTGCTGAGCACAACAGGCCCTGGCTTCTACTGTGTCTTCGCCCCCAGTATACCTCAGCCACTGGGCTTTCATGAAGTTCTCTCTTGAGCACATTCAAGTCCAGGTCTTTGCTCTTACTGTTCCCCTGCCTGGAGCATCCTTCCTCCAGGTCAGCCACTAGTCCCTTCTCTGTATGTTGGACCACCCCTTTCAAGAAAGTCTTTCCTTTTCCATCAGTCACATCTGGTTTTGTTCTCTTCATAGGACCTACTGCTTTGCACAAGTGTCTTACTTATTCTGGCCTCCCAGGAATCTTGGACTATTTTATGTCCTGCTCTGTCCCTGGTGCCTAGAACTGTGCCTTATGCATTATAGGTGCATACTAATTATTTTTCTCAGTGAATGATGTTCAATGGCTTGTGGACAGATGGATGGATAAACAGATGGATGGACAGATGGACATATGAATGGTATTTGGTCTTGGGCTCTCAAAACATCAAATGGGTCAGGGGAGTGGGCATGGGCAGAATTGGGCAGGGCCTGAGCAGGGAACCTTGATGGATAACAGGGGCTGTTGCTTCTCAGAAGCTGTGTTTGACCCCAGCTGCTTTCTTTAGAGAAGGGAAGCCATCCCTGAACTGGATGCCTGGGGCTTGTTCATTCACCAGGGAAGTTCAGAGAAGTCCCTGTTCCTCTGGGCTTAGGGTCTTCCTTTATCATTCATGAATTACATAATCCCTAAACTACTTCCTCACAGGGTGGGGAGGCTCTAAAAAAGTTTCATTTATCATTATTCTGGCATTCAGAGTCCCCACCTGGACACCCACAAGTCCAAGGAAATAAGGATGTCTATGGTGGCTTTGTGCATGACCAACAACTGGAAACACCTTGAACATCCAGCTACTCACAATGGTGTTCCTGCTTGTCCTTAGGTACCAGCCAGCACTCACAGGCTGTCTACCCCTGAGGATCTGGGTGCATCCCAGAAAGAGGTCCCTTCTGGGCAGGTGAATTATAAAGAGAAATTCATATCCCTGTGTTGCCACACCCATATATGGCCAGTATGCAAGGCTGACTTCAGCCCCGCTCTCCCTCTTTGCCTTCCTCCTTGCTTCAGGACACAATTATTAATTATTATTAATACAGAGCCACCAAAGGAAAAGATTATTGATACAGAGATTATTAATAATCCACCAAAGGATTATTAATACAGAGCCACCAAAGGAAGACTTCCAAGGTCCTCATTGGAGGAGAAAGGCAAGCTCAGGAACAATATGCCTGGTATGTATGGTTCATTTATAGTTAGGAAAGCTCCAGAAAGCCATATAACTTGTGTGGCTGCAAATCTCTCTCTCTCTCTCTCTCTCTTCTATCTTGATCAATCATCTCTGTCTTCTATCAATCATCTACCTCCTATTTATTTATGATCTATCCATCATATATGTATCATCTATCTTACCTATCATCTATCATCTATGTATCTATGTATGTATCTATCTACTTGCCTACCTACCTGCCAATTTACCTATCTTCTATGTAAATATGTAAGATAAAGGTGTGAGAGTGACATCCCAAACTGTGTATCAGTGATTTTATCTTGGGGAAGGAGTCAAAGGGGGCTTTAGCTTGACTGCAATGATGTCATTTGTTGAGAGTGGCTGTGTTCAGGTTCACCAGGGAACTTAAGTAATACTAAATTATCCCCAGCCCTCCGCAGCCTCAGACCTTGGCACCTTCTGGCATCAGAAGAATTAGCCTGCATGTGCCATGTCAAATGGCACCACAGATATCAATTAATTGTCTGGAGAATTCTGTTGGTGACCGAGAAGATGGGAATGCTTTGTAGCCATGGAGCTGTAGGTGATTTTATGAAGCTGATTTGGAAACTGTAGTGAATTTGCTGATAATGATGCTTTGGTGAAAGAAATTGTTTTTAAAAACATTCAGCACAGTTGTTAAAAGTTACAATCATTATGGAAAAGGTGAAAACCTAATTTGCTGTGGGTGTCTGGAAGAACAAACAGTCCTAGCATTTCCTGGGAGTGTCACTGCAGAGAGGAGGGGCTGGGTGCTGCCAACTTGCCCCAGGCCATGGTACCCCAAGACAGCATTGACTAATATGAGCCCTGGCACTCCCACGCATCTTCACCTCTGCTATTCTGGGGACACAGGGACAGGCTTGGCCCATGTCCACTGAGATACACTCTGACCGTCCTTTCTTCCTTCTCTCCTTGGTATTCTTACCTATACAGTGGTACACACGTGTGTTCTTTTAGGAAATACTGACAGCATTATCCCAGGATTAAAATTCTCTTTGACTGGCATCCCAACCCCATATACCTGGAGATAACCTCTGCTAACATTATGATTTGTGTCCTTCCATGCATTGTCCTGCATTTATCTCAATTTTGGCACTATCAACATTTGGGGCTGGCAGTTCTTTGGGGGCTGTTCTGCACATTACAGGAGAGTGAGCTACTTCCCTGGTATCTTACCTACTAGGTGCCAGGAGCATCCTCTGCTTAACTGTGATAACCAAAAATGTCTCCAGATGTTGCCACCTAAGTCCTGTGGACAGAAGTGATCTCTCTTGTGACCCACTGCCCAGATGACTGGCAGTATTACCTGTGGGATAGTTGTGCTAAAAAACAAAAGCAACATACTATTGGAAAGCGCTTCGGCCTGTTGCTCAGCGCGGGTGAGCACACCTTTTTGTCTTGATGGTGGCGTAACATTCCCTTGTGTGGATACCTTGCTGTTTATTTAGCAGCCTCCTATTGACATCCAGGTTAATCACTCTTATAATGAAGCTGAAGTGAAGGTAATTGCACAGGCTTCTTTAAGATTTCTCTAGAATCAATATGAAGAATGAAACTTCTGAGTTACAGAAGATGTGCATTTAAAAGGTTTAAATGGTCTACAAATTACCTCCAAGATACCAATTTATACTCAAACTACGGACATCAGAGTGTTTTCCCACATTCTCTCCAGCACTTGTTATTGTTCTGCTTTTACATTTTTGTCAATTTAATGGGTAAAACACAGTATCACAAGGGTCTTCCCATCTAGAATCTGCACATTTATGAATTGCTTTGTATGTTAATCAGCTCTGCTGAATGTCATTCTTTCTGCTAGGTGTGGGACGATGATTTCAAGTGCTTCCAGGCTGGAGGGGGAGACTGCTGCTATATAGTCTGGATAAGAGGTGTCCCCCAAAGACTCATATGTTGAAGGATCCCCAGTGCTGCAATGTTCAGAGGTGGGGCTTTGGGGGAAATGAGTGGATCACGAGAGTCTGACTTCATCAGTGGATTAATCCATTGATGGATTAATACTTTGATAGCATTATTGGAAGGTGGTGGAAACTGTAGCAGGTAGTTCCAGTTGGAGGAAGTAGGTCACTGGAGGCTCGCCCTGGAAGGCTCTATCCCTGAGAGCTTCCTTGTTCGTTCCTCTTTCTCTCTGCTTCCAGCTTCCATGTCTGAGCAGCTTTTTTTTTGTCACACCCTTTTACCATGATATTCTGGCTTATCTCAGGCCCAAAGCAATAGAGCCAGCAGACCATGGACTCTGAAACCATGAGCCAAAATAAATCTTTCCTCTTCTAAGATGATTTTGCCAGATGTTTTGTTACTGCAATGAAAAGCTGTGTAACACAATATCCAAGGACTTGTCCTCTAGGACAGGGTGACCTGTGCTTGAGGAAGGTCAGCAGAGGCTAGGGGTCAGGACCTACTTTCCTAAGGAGGTGGGAATTGGGGAGAAGAGAGTTTCCAGGCAGAGGGAGCATGTGGGCCAGAGCTGGGAAGTGGTGGA
The DNA here is from genome assembly GCA_004024805.1 of Geosciurus inauris. Classification (NCBI taxonomy): domain Eukaryota; kingdom Metazoa; phylum Chordata; class Mammalia; order Rodentia; family Sciuridae; genus Geosciurus; species Geosciurus inauris. The sequence goes on along the minus strand of PVHX01000521.1, from coordinate 231,018 downwards.
GCCTGGTGTTCTGGCATGCTATAGTCAGGTTAGCAAGGCCAGAGCTTAGGGAACACATGTGCCCTAGGAGCTGAGGTCCTGGGAATCTTGCAGGCTCTGTGAAGACCCATAGGAGCCCCTAAGGAGGCTGAGTCAAGGGGGTCAGTGCTCAGGAAGCTGGAAAGGCACCTGTTGGGGCCACTTGCTGTGAGTCTTCTAAGGCTGCTCTGGCAAATTACCATCAACTTGGTGGTTTAAAACAATAGAAAATTATTTCCTTATATTTACGGAGGCTGGAAGTCCAAAATTAAGGTGTCAGCAGGGCTGTGTTCCCTTGAAGGACCTGGAGGAGAATTGTTCCTGGCCTTTCCAGCTCCTGGTGGCTCCAGATGTCCCTTGCTTTGTGACTGCATCACTCCAGTCTTTGTCTCCATCTTCACATGGCCTTCTTATAAGGACACGTGTCATTGAATTGACAGCACACCTGGATGATCCAAGATGACCTGCAAAGACCCTTTAACAAATAAGTTCACGTTTACAGGCTCTGGAACATGGATGTATTGTTTGGAGGACCACAATTCAGCCCACTACCATGCCTGAGGTCAGGGAAGCTGCCCACGGTCCAGCGTTTGTCCTGCCCCTTCTGTATGCTAGGGTCAAAATACAGGGACATGGGGCTCAGAACACAAAGAAAGAGAGGGCTTAGCTCTTATCTCAGGTTCCTTCCTAGCTAAATTGGCCAGCCATAGGAAATAGAGTGGGCAGCTTATGCCCAGTCCAAGGAAGCAGCCGCCTCCTGCACATCTCAGATGCTAGCTGCAAGTCTGGGTTGCCAGAGCTTCCAACTGCAATCGTTTAAGACAAGGAGGCAATCTGGATTGTAACGTGGAATCTCTAGCTTTTTAAATCAAAACTTCAAAAAACACCAGGTAGGCCAAATGAAACATCTGTGACCAGCTGTATATCCTAAGTCATCAGTTTGCTTTCTCTGTTCTATACAGAGCATTATATCACAGTTGCTGCTCACACTGGCTAGGCTTGTCCATCTAAGATGCATCTCTTCTGGTCCTCATGCTGAACCACAGGGAAGGTTTCTGTTGTTCTTACTTCAGAGGTGACATCACTTGCCTGAGGTCACCTGTCCAAGGTCTGGTCAGGTGGAGCTAGGATTTGAACTGAAGCTACTTGAGTCACAAGTCCATGGGCTTAAAAGTCAATTCCACAGGGTGAGGAGCTGAAAATTCCTTGGCAGCTTTCTTGCTGGATCATGTGCCTGACTGATCTGCAGTCCCTAATGGACTTCCTTTAGCTGTTGCAATCCTTGGTCAACTACACACCACCTCTGAGCCTCAGTTTGCCCATCTGTAGTGTGGGGCTAATGCTTGCTGCCTTCTTACCTTATAGAGCTTTTTGGGGATCCCAGAGGTACTGTACCTAAGGAAGCACCTTAAAAATAGTCATGTGCAGGTAGGTAGGGGGGTACACACCTGGAATCCCAGCTACTATGGAGGCAGACACAGGAGGACTTGCAAGTTCAAGGCCACCCTTAGCAACTTAGCAGAACCCTGTCTCAAAATAAAAAATAAAAAGGGTAGAGGATGTAGCTCAGTAGTAGAACACCCCTGGGCTTTATTCTCCATATCCTTCCCCCCCACAAAAAAAGCCATGTGCCGTGCACAGAGGGGAGGCACAATGAACATGCACTTGGGATAATTTACTACTAGTCTAGAAGGAGACTTTTAAGGACCACAACACTGATATTTTCTCATCCCCCTTTCCTCATTTTCTCAAACATCAGGCAGATAGGGGAAAATCTGCATTTTCAAATGCAAATTTTTCTCTGAACCACAGAAGCTTTTAAAACCACCAGATGAAGTATAGAAAGAGCTTGACAATTTCTTTAAGAATCTTTCATTCTCTGGGTTAGAATATTACGCATGAGTATATGTGTGTGTGTGTTGTGTGTTTTTTTAATCCTGCTATCATGAGCAGCAGGTAGCAAATGTTGATCTTTAATGTGTTAGTAAAACAGCATACATTTGAATAGTGGCTTTTTCTGCCATCTGTACCAGTTGACACTGTTTTTCGTACCAGCTTATTACATTTCTTGTACAAACATACTTTTGGGTGTCTCTGTTGATTTATGCTATAGTTGCTCTGGTATTTGTGTTAAAATAGCATTTTAAAACTTATAAAATATTGCTATTTATTCCTCGCTTGGTTCTTTGTCACTTGACAAGCTCTAGAGTAAGAGTGTGTTTCCCAAGAACTAAGTTTTTAGCCGTGGTTCTCTTGATGGGGTGGTGGGCTAGGGACAGACTTGCTCAGAATGACACAGGCCAAGGGTCCTTCTGGGCAATTTTGGAATTCTTTACTCAGGCTCCTCACTGGGGCAGGCCTGCAGATCCTTCAGGACTATTTTTAAGTCCCAAATAGAGAAAAATAAAGATGATAAGGTAGGTCTTCATAAAACTGAATTTACTCAGTTTGAAGACTTTCATTCTTTGATTCTTCACTTTTAGATGTTGAAATTTCTTTTTGTTGGTGAATTGAAAGGACTCTTGGATGATAGTCTATTTTTTTTTCTTCTTCTCAAATAGCTTTCCTTGGCAAAAACATGGACTAATATCTCTATGTTGGCATCAGAGGTCATTTTACCCATCTGAAAAGTCCACAGATCTGGGGCCCACTCATGCAGAGCTCTGGGGAGGATGATCCCTCTGCTGGATCCCACACTCTGCAGTGGTGATGGATGGGACTAGAGTTGGATAGGGCATCTGGGATGGGGCTCCTCCATCCTCCCCCAGGATGGTCCTGGGGGAGGCTCTATGACAGTGGATGGTGCCCGCGGCCGGCTGGTGCATAGATGAGGCATTCTGCCACTCTAAAAAAAAAAAAAAAAAAATCTGTGCAAACTGCCACAGATGGAAGGAAGAGCCAATATTCAAATTGGAGGCTGTTTTGCTAACACGTTAAAGATTAACGTGTTTTCACTAGCTGCCGCATACTATAGCAAGATGGGTTTTCTTGCTCTAAAAGAAAAAAAAGGAAGTAAGCAGCAGAAATAGACCATTTAGGGCCAGTGCCAGAGTAAGAGTAGAGGTAAGGGTGCCTCCTCCTGTCTCCTCAGACCCCACAGCCTGAGAGAGTCCAGGGTTCAGACATGCAGCCTGTCTCCAGCTCTAATGTCCTTGCCCTATTGCCCAGAAACTCTCAGCCCACTACTGGTCTTCACTTAGTCTGTACCTCCTTTCTTCTGCCTGGCAAGTTTTGATCCCCTTTTATTAAGGCTCAGACCAGTTCTGATGATGATTATGATGACGATGACGACGATGACGATGATAGCTAAGATTTATTGCATGCCAGCATCTGTGCTAAACACATTCCTACACTAAATCCTCCAGAGAAGCACTCCAAAAGTCCCATTTTGGAGAAAAGGAAACTGAGGCACAGAGAGGTTAAGTAACCTGCCCAGTGCCACAAGGAAGTAGGGCTTGAATCCAGACAGTAGGGGTTCACAATCAGTCTCTAACTCCTGCAGCAAAGCTCAGCCCCTCTCCCCACCTGTCACTCCCCGCCCAATAAGACCCTCCCTTCCCTAGATGCCCACCCATTTGCCAGTTCCCATAGTCAGTTCATTTTCTTGCTGCTTCCTTGACTCCCAGCCCAAGCCTAGGGACAGTGCGAGGGTTCTGTGGGTCTTCACTGATTGAAGCAGAGTTCTCTGTGACAGACCTAATACTTTTTTTTTTCTTCCTTGCAAAACGTGGCATAAGGTGGGGATCTGGGTAGGGATGTTTAACACAACAGGAATGATGGAGAAAGAACCAACAGACTGACATCTGCCATCAGGCCTGTGTGTGTGTTGGGAGACTGTCCAGAGGTCTGGACTGACTGTTTTCTTTCTGAAAATGCTCTGGGCAACCTCCTTGGAAATAGGGACTCTCCCTGGACCATCTTCTGGCCCAGGACTGACTGTTTTCTTTCTGAAAATGCTCTGGGCAACCTCCTTGGAAATAGGGACTCTCCCTGGACCATATTCTGGCCAGCCATACTCCACAGGCACCTGTGGCCAGGTGCCCTCTGCCGGTCAATGATGGAAATGCAGCCAGTCTCAGTCCTTGGGCAGAAGGCTCAAGGGCAACTGGGCCCTGTGGCTGCCCTAAGCAAGGAGAGCCTTCTAGAAGGGAGAGGAAGGTCCTTACTCATGGCCACTCCGGGGATGCCCATGGAGAAGCAAAGCCTCTAACAAGCTCATCCTTCATTCCCTTTGGGGGTTAGCACTGTCCCTCCTAGGGCCCATGGTGGCTTACAGCCACAGGGGAGGCTAGATAGAGAAGGGGTGATCCTCATGGTGGCTCTTTAGTCCAGTAAAGCAGAATCAGGTGGAAGGCTCAATGGTGAAGTGCTTACCTAGTGAGTGCTAGGCCCAGGGTTCCTTCCCCAGCACTGTGAAAAAAATTAAAAAGAAAAGAAAAAGAAAGAGAAAAAAGAAAAGGAAAAAAAACCTACTACCACCATGAGACCTCTGAGATTCAAGAATGTTGATAGTGGTGAGAGCCCTAGGGGCAGCCTGTGAAAAGGGTGTCCAGCAGGCAGCAGAGCATGTAGGGAATGGCTAACCTGCCAGTTAGGCCCTGCTATTTGATTTCCTTATCTGTGAAATGGGCATACTAGTGATCTCAGAAGTTGCTGCTTTGTGCACCTGGACTCAGACTCCAGTGGACACCCTTCCTCAGGATGGGCCTGGCAGTGTCCAGGTCTGCTCTGGAAAGGATAGTCCAACTGTGGGCACAGGAGGGAAGTGGGGACCATGTGAGGATCCATGTGGCCTGAGCTAAGGACCCAGAAGGAAGGCAGCCTGGACTTCCACAGAACATGAGCCCCAGAGGCCCAGCCCCAGGAGTGATCCACTGTTTCCTTCCAGTGGTGGTCATCATTGGTTTGCTGTCCAACATGGGCCCCTTGTCTTAGACTTCAAGCATCCCCTACCCGCAACAAGTTGCCTGCACACAGTAGAGATTCAACAAACACCTCCCAAATGAGCCAGGAATGTGTGGTGAGCTCTCGAAAGTCATCCCAGGCCAGTCATCTGCCATAGGACCCGCAGGGGCACCACAAGGTCCACGTCTCACTCCTAGTCAGTGACTAAGCTCAGATGTATTTCACAGGTCCTCAGCCAGAACAAGACAGTAAGCAGAGGCCACATATTGCATATCTAAATAATTACCAGTTAAAAATCAAGCTGACAAATGCTTAAATAAATGTTCTATCTTTCTGCCTGGAAGAATATAATTTCATGCAGGCCTGGAAGGTCCAGGTACATTTTCAGAAATCTTAGCTTGGGTGGTGTCCACATTGAACATGGCAGTGGGGAGATGGATTCTGGCCTGGCCTCTTTACCCACTGTCTTCCCTTCTTACTCTCCAGTCTGTCCTGCATTGTTCCCTATGTGTGAGGACAACCAAGGCTTCAAGTCCAAGTTCTGTCCCTCTACCCATGCCTGGGGCCTAGGGAGGTGTTTCTAAACCTCAGCTCGATTGACATTTTGGTACTATAATTTGTCGTAGGGCCACTACAGGCTATACAGCAGAAATCCTGTACTTGCTAAATACCAGTAGCTCTTCTTCCTCACCTTTGAAAACCAAAAAAATGTTCCCAAGCATTGCCAAATACCCGTCAGGGAGCAAAACTCTTCCCATCCCCCACTCACCTAGGGGCACACAATCCAGAGTTTTGAAAAGGCCCTAGAACAGGCCTGGGACTGTTACACCAAGGAATTCCAGGGTGCTGTACACCAGAGTGTGGTCAGGAAGGGGCCCTGGCTCTGGGCAGGCACATCCCCCTGGCCAGATGGAATTCTCACCTCAGAGGGAGGGGCTGACCAGAGGAAGGCTGCCTGGTCTCACTGTCTGCTTGAAGGACCATAGCAACAGGAGGCATCCAGTGCGCGCTCGTGATGTGGCCCAGCTCTGACTAACTCAGTACGTTCAAAACAGAGCAGAAGTGCAGGCCCCGCCTGCAGCCTGCCTGAGTCCTAGAGAATAAGGGGCTTTCTCCTACCTGACTGCTTGTGGGACTTTGGGATGGTGCAGCCCCCTTGGTCACTCTTCAAGTCAGCTCCAGAGTCCTTGTTCATCAGTGTGCCAGCAGGGTACTGCATGGCCTCTGCTAGTGCTCAGGGTATTTTGGGCAGTGAATGCACAAACACTGCTTTTTTAAATAGTGCTAAGTGTTGTGCACATGTACTTAGGTAAAAATCCACAGGACTTCATTGGTGTCAGTTGAGAATGGACGTTTAAAAGTTGCTATGGTTTGAATGCATCCTCCAAAAGTTCATGAGTTAGAAACATAATCGTTGAATTCATGTGTTAAAGGTATTTGGGGGTGGGGCCTTTGGGAGGTGATTAGGATTAGAGGAGCTCATGAGGGTGGGATCTTATAAGAAGAGGGTTGGTGGCACATGCCTGTAATCCCAGAGGCTTGAGAGGCTAAGGCAGGAGGATCGCAAGTTCAAAGCCATCTTAGTGAGGGCTTAAACAACTCAGTGAGACCCTGTCTCTAAATAAAATATATAAAAAAGAAGAGAGACCCAAGCTAGCATGCTTGCTGTGTCTTGTAACGGGATGCCTTGTGCCATGTTATCAAGCATCAAGAAGGCCCTCACCTCAATATTGAACTTCTAACCTCCAAAACTGTAGCTAAATAAACCTCCATTCTTTATAAAGTACCCAGTCTCAAGGATTTCATTGTAGTAACAAAAAAGGACCAAAACAAAAGTGTTAATTTTCTTATTGGCCAAAGACTGCACAATTAGAGTACCAGTAGCAATAATGACTGCAGCATACTGAAACAAATGAAATATACCTTAATCTGTTATCTATAATGGTTTCTAGAATTAAACAAAATCTCACAAGTCACCTTTGTGTAGGATGGACATGCATTAAGTTTTGCCTTGGAATGTCCTGGTATATGCCTGTTTCTTTCATTCTCCCAACTGTCCTGGTTTGGATGATGAATGATAGGGTCACCCCAGCTTTTGCAGGATGCAGGATAACTAAATCATTATTTTAGAAACTGGTAAATAGAGGGAATGAATGCAGCATTTATCCTACCTCTCCTCACCAGAATGAACCTCAGAGTAACCAATAGCTGTTGACTGAACAGGAGCAAATTCAGCTTCACTAAGGCAAATATATGCACAGGGAGGGGGCCAGGCTCTTCACACTCACAGGGACCCACTGAAGGGCTATTCCTATGTTTAAGGTCATATGCTTGGGGCTTGCTGGTATGGCACAAGAGATGGCATTATATGAGAGTATGAGCACAAGGGTATTGTGTACCCCCAATACGAACACACTCCTGTCTACCATATTGAAGCTCATAGCTCATTGCTCACTTCCTGATGTATGATTATATGATAAAAGGATAAGTGTAAAGCCCAGCATTTGGGCCCCAATCCAAGTGTATGACAGAATGAAGCCCAGGCACAATAAAGAAGTATGTGCAAAATTGAGTGCTTGGTGTTCAGACACAGCAGCCAGTGTGGGTCTACAGAGCAAGGACTGACCAAAGAGTTGGTACTATATTTGGTTATATTAACAGAAGCACAGCATCTAAGACAAGGAAGGTAAAATCTCCTCAGTGGGATCCCCCAAACACACTGAAGCTCAGGCACTGCCTATAGAAGGATGCATAGATAATATCAAGGTTCCAGTGGTGTTAAAATGACATCATAAATAAGGACTGAGAGATACTTAAACATGCCTTACTCACTAACCCACAGGACACGCAGAACAGATAGAAAATTAGGAACTCTTCAACTGTTAGCTGAAATGAACCCAGGAACCCCTTGCAGAACTCTGAATTTGTGGGCAAGAGGAGGGAAGGGGTATGGGGAGGGACTGCATTCCCCTAGGCATCCTTGGGAGAACCTCTAAATCTCCTACACTGGGTAAAGGATCCATGGAAAGAAGTCGTCTTTCCAGTTGTTCAGAGAGGGAGACCCCCATGTTGGGAACTGTCCAGTTTTCATCAGTGTGTCTTGTACAATCCCAGCCCACTCCATCCCTATAATGTGGCAGGGCCCAGGTGTCAGAGCCCCAGGAGCCAGGCCCACCCAGGCTGCCACAGGACAGGGAGAGCCTTGAAGGATCGAGTCCCCCGTGCCCTCACCAGCCATCAGGGGAGTCCCTACTGTGAGCACTGTGGGGAGAGCACTTTGTTTTAATACAACATTTGTTATTTTTTTTTAAATGTTCAAGCTGTCAAAAAAGTATGTTTGCTGAGTTTGGGTATTTGTTTTGGGTTGTTGTGCTCTTAAACAACATTGAAGGGGGTGGAAACGCCTGTTCTGAACAATCTGGATGGCGAGCCGTGAGCTGTGGGGTGGCCCCAGCTTACGTGCTTATGGAGTCAAACACCCCTGAGCTTGGGGCACCCAGTGCATAAAGCGTGCCCCCATCCTAGAAACTACCCTTCCTTCGGACCTCAGGACCAGGGTATGGTGAGCAGGGGCCCAGTGGGGCCTGGCACTATTTCTAGTCTAAATCCATGACACCTCCTGCAGGCAAAGCCCTATCTTGGGGACATGGTCTCATGGCTGCTGCTTCTTTTTGGCTGTTGCACTTGCATTGACCCTCCTGCTCCACGTGGCAGCTGGGCTTAAGTGACACTTTCTGTCGTCAATTGTAAAGCAGACGTTAGACAACACTGGACTTAAGAGAATAAAAGGAAGAAAACTAGGCACACATTGATGTCAGACACATTCCGATGTGGAAGTGATTTCCTTGTTCAAAGTCTCAAGACCAGGGAGCTGCTAGGCTGAGAAGGAACCCACTTTTCCTGTGCTGGCCCCGCTGCCCCACAAATAACCCTGCACAAGGCTGGGACACGTTGGCTGCTGTGGGTACCTGGAGGAGATCCCCAGGCAGGCAAGTGTCCTCCTCTGCTGTTAGAGAATGGGGGCAAACTGAGAGCCCCCAGACCCTGGGGGAGCAGGATCACAGCCTCCATGCCTCTGTCCCTACACAAGAGGGAGGATGGCTCCACTCTGGTCTCTGAGGTAGACACTTGAGGGTTGTGGGTAGCCTAAATGTCCATCACACCTTCAAAGAGGGCCTTACCCCATGCACCCCACCCATGCTCAGTCAGTCAATGAAGGGCATTCTATGACTTCCATGATTGGGTCAGGGCTAGAGGACCCATGACCCAATCCAACCAATAAAAAGCAGCCTGGTGGTGGAGTCCACCTTCCACTTTTCTATTTGGTTTGAATGGTGGAGTGTTTGAAGTTGGGAGCTCCTGCCCCTTTCTCATCACCAAAAGGGATGAGGGAACAGCTTGGGAACAAAATAAAGGGAAGCCAAGAGGTATTAGGAAAGTTGGAGAAGTAAGTGGAAGATCCCTTGCCCCAGTGGTCCCACCCTTGCACTTTTTATTTAAATGAACTAATACTTTTTAAATTTGTTTTTGCTTAAATGTCAGTTTCATTTGGGCTTTCTCTTATAACAGAAAGCATTGCGACAGGTACTGTTGGATCCCAGTTGACCCTTAAGAAGCTCTCCTTTAGTATTCAGTGGTAGAACACTTACTTCGCATGCTCTGGGTTCGATCCTTAGCACCATAAAAGAGAGAGAAAGAGAGAAGAAAGAAATTCCCCCTGAATCTTATTGGAATCCTCTGTGCCTCAGTTTTCTCATCTACATAATGGGGATAATGATAAAACTTCTGCCTTTAAGTTTGTGCTGATTAAATGAGTTAGTACTTGGGAAGAGCTTGGTGCCTGGGGCATAGTGAATGTTACCAAAATGCTTGTGTCATTTCTATGGGTATTATCTTTTAAGCGCTGGAGCTGCTTATCCCCTCCCATGATTTCAACCCCAGACAAGCCTAAGTCTGTCTTAGGCTACACCTCTGGAGCCAAAAATATAGAGAAACCTCTGGTCTGGAGCTGGTTTGAATTTCCAATAATTTATCAAGAATTGAGAGCCAGATTTCCTCGGGGAAATATTAGTCCTTAGGTTTACAAAGTGCCTTGGTTGTAAATACCCATAAAAATGACAATTTGTTGGGCCATATTTATTCTTAAGCCAGTCAAAAGATATTAGCACGTTCTGACTGTGTAAATCTGCCAGCTCTTGAATTCTTATGTGCTCCCAGCATGCCCTCCTCTCTGGGCATGAGTAAGCAAGATGCCCAGAGAGGTATTTGCCTAGAGGCTGAGACGTGCAGGCAGAAGGCAGAGCAGGTTCTGGCCCCTCAAGGAAAACCTTCACACAGAGAGTGATTCCTGGGGCTAGGAGAACAGAGAGAGGCCATCAAGGTTCTACCCCTCGTGGAGGCTGGAACTGGTCAGACCAAGCCAGTCTCCCCATGGTGGCTGGGTTGACTATTAGAACACCTTCTGAAGCAGTCCCTGTGGCTCCTAGTGCCCTGACCATAGCTCCCTGGCCCTCCCCTGAATACTTCAATCCCAGAGACATTTCACCTTTCCCTCCCAGATTCTAGTGCCATAGTTTGGATGTTCTGTGTCCCCTAATGTTCTATTTCTTAAATGCTTGGTCCCCAGAGTGGTATGTTGGGAGATGGTGAAAACTTGAGGAGATGGGGAAGTCCTAGTGGGAAGTCTTTGGATCATTGGGACATGCCCTGAGAGGGGATTGTGGGACCCTGGACTCTTCTTCCTCTTTTTCTTCTTGGTCATAAGGTAAGCAGTTTACTCTACCATTTGCTCCTCAATATTACCATCCAGCACCTCCACCAAAGTCCTAAAATCAGTGGGTCCACCCAATCATGAAATGGAACTTTTGAAACAATGAGCCAAAGTAAATATTTTCTCTTTATAAGCTCATTATCTCAGGTATTTTATTATAGTGACAGAAAACTGACTAACAGACTAACACCTTGTCCATGGACATTGCTGCCCCCAGGCCTTTGCCTGGGCTGTGTCTATTGCCTGGAATACTCTCCTTGTCTCTATCTTGACTATACTCACTAGTCAAGTCTCAGCTCCCATCCCCTTTCTCTGAGCTGTGGTAGCACAAGTAGATATAACTTAATATGACCTATATATAAGAATGTAATATACAATGTTATATATATATAATATATAATCTCAAGGCAGAGCCTATGATGTAGTTCTCTCAGTTGTCTGAGCACCTAAGACAAGGCTGAGCATGCATTCTGTCACCTGGGCAATGCTCTTAGTTTATTCTCCTAATGATAGAAATCAACAAAATAGTAGATGTCACTATATACTGACTGCCCAATGTGGGGAGTTGCTTTACCTCATTATTTCCTTTAATCATCACTGGCTATGAGATGATTGTACTAATTTTGGAGATGTGGAAAATGAGGCTTAGAGAAAATTACTGATTGAGTGATTGACAGGCAGAGCTGGAATTGAAATCTGGGCCCTGATCCCATCCTGAGTGACAGTTGATCTCTGATGCTGTGTCCAAAAAGAAATAGTTACCAAAATGATTCAGGTAATTCAGGAAAGCAGGCTATTTAGGAAAACAGGGTTTGAGCTTTATTTTCAGTATTCTATATGAATGTAGACACGATTCCTGAAGTCCTGGCCTAATTTGTTCCTGGACATTGATTTCCTCTTTGGAAGACAGTGAATTATGTGAAGTGCAGAAGTCCTGTAGGAGACTGATCAGCAGCTAACAGGTCCATGAACACAGGTGGCATTAGACAAAGACTTGGACATGGCATTGATTATTGGATGATGCCCATGGCCTCATGGTCTCAGTGAAAATAATGTTCTACCATTTTATAGAGCATCCAGCATCCGTTTTTCCTTTTGATACATGGTGGTATGGGCAAAAGTTTTTGTTTGTTTGTTTTTGTGCTGGATTTTGAACCCAGGAGCACTCAACTACTGAGCCACATCCTTAGCCTTTTTTTGTATTTTATTTAGAGACAAGGTCTCAGTGAGTTACTTAGGGCCTTGATAAATTGCTGAGTCTGGCCTTGAACATGCAATCCTCCTGCTTCAGCCTCCCAAGCGGCTGGGATTACAGGCTTGAGCCACCATGCCTGGTTGGGCAGGGTTTTTAAAGGCAAGGAAGAGATCAGAACAAGAACAGCAATGGAGGCATCCTTTAGGTGGCCTAGAGGAAGGGCAGGACTAGTTGTATATCAGATTCCTACCTAAAGACATCAGGAACTGTGTATGTGACCTGGGGTCCCCTCATGTCTGAAACCTTCACCTTCCCAGGTAAGCACTGCCCACTTCCATTTGCCAGCTTGTAGATAAATCATGACTTCTTCCTTACGCATAGACACTGCATTTTTTATTCCAAACATTTCACTCGCAGAGTTGACAGAAAGGCTATAGATTTCCCCCCAAATATCCATTTGCCTTGCCATTTATCTCCTTCGATCTGAAATACAGAACATGATGGGTGCCCTAGGTAAATCAAGCATTTCCTGTCTTCCAAAATGGGTTTGCAAACGTTTATTTCATGCCATTACCATTTTTCTGTTTCAAACAGTAAATCAAAAAAGTATCGCCCATTCATCTACTTTAAAAGTAATGCCTTTCTTATGCATAATTACACATACCCAGTGGAGATCTGTGTGTGCACTGTAAATCTACTCCTTTAAAAGGTTTCCCCTTAAGTACATTGGTGACATAAATTGGTGTAGAGCAAATTTATTTATTTAATAGGTTTATTCTTTTAACTGGCCTGATAACCATTACTGTTCACTGTTTGGTTTGGGGGGAGGATGGAGTACTTATTAATTTATCTGATTTATTTCTATAGCAGATATTTATGTAGAAGGGTTCCTCTGGAAATGAGGGCAAATGTAATTTGTTGGTTTAGCAGGTTTGTTCTTAACTGGCCTTCGGGCGATTCACAGGGTATTCGTAGAAATTGGGGGAGTGTCTTAAAATAATTAAAGATAGAATGGGGGTGTAACAAATCAGAGGGAGAGAAAATAGGGGAAGACATAATTTGGGTAAAACTTTATCTAAATACTAAAATAATGTCACACAAGTCACAAAACTAAAGTGATTGGGAAAAAAGTGTTGGGGGACGGGAGAAGGAAAAGAAGGGAAAGGAAGAAAGGAGGGAGGGAGAGAGGAAGGAAGGAAAGAAGGAAGGAAGGAAGGAAGGAAGGAAGGAAGGAAGGAAGGAAGGAAAGAAGGAAGGAAGGAAGGAAAGGGAGAGAGAAAGAAAGTCTCAATAATGACAACTCCAAAATGTTTTGGCAAATTGAAGATAAAAGAGAATCTGCTAATCAGGCCCATGTAAACTTGTTCGCTTTTGTAAATCTTGTTTGTAGCTCCTGATGGTGTTGGAGTGAAAGCAGACAGGCCCAGCTGGTGGAGGCGAGGGAGAGAAATGCTGAATTTTTAGCAGTTCAGGTTTATTTTTAGGCCTTAAAGGGTATCTTTAGCTTCTCAGTAAATGAGTCCATCAGAAGGCCATATATGAAATAATTACAATGTAAAAATACAGAACAGAAACTGAGGGCCCCATGACCACACTGTGCCATCCAGGCCCCTCCCACCTGGAGCAGACAGGCCAATAAGCTCATGGCGCCCTCCAGCTCTGGATGCCCAAACCCACCTGGGGAAGGATGAAGGAGCAGACTGGGTGCTGGGCATGTAGGTCACATCACAACAAAGCATAGGAATCATATGGCTTGTCAAGGAGCTGAGCAGCACTTCCTTTTTGACAACAGCATTTCTAACCACCCCAGGTTTTATGGTTGGCTTGCTGAACCAGCCAAAGTGGTTGGCCTCTTTTTCTTCTTCTTTCCTTTTCTTCTCCCTTAATGGAACATCAACATCTATTCCCTTTCTTATAAGAACACTGTTATGATTTTTATTTTAAGTGTCCTCCAAAGGACCATATTTTGAAGGCTTAGTCCCTAGCCGATAGAGCTGTTGGGAGCTTGTGGAACCTTTGAGAGGTGGGGCCTAGTGGGAGGAAGTTAAGCCCTTAGGGATGTGTCCTTGAACCAATTAAACAAATTCATCTTCAAAATTTGGTTTCTCTAGAACCACTCCTGGAACCAAAATCTGTTTTAGTCAGGGTAATCCAGACATTATATGTATTACAAATTTTATAATCATATATATATTAGATTGACTTGTATGGATAGGCTCACAATAGCCATCTACAGGCTGGAGACCCAGAGAAATCAGTAGCTTCTCAGTTCAAGGAGCTGGCCCTTCATTTCTCTTTCTTTTCTTCACAGTGACCATGAAGTAAGCAGCTTTGCTCCACCACATTTTCCCTACCATGATGATCTGCCTTGTGTGAAAGGCCCAAAGCAACAATGCCAAGTGCCCATGGACTGAAACCTCTGAAACCTTGAGCCAAAATAAACCTTATAAGTTGATTTTCTCGAATATTTTGTCACAGTGGTGGAAAGCTGACTAATACAAGCTCCCTGGCTTTCTTTCGGAAAGCTGTCTCTCTGTGCTCTTACATTGTGAGTGGGGACAGTTGTCCTATTTCCTGCCCCTGGTCACAGTGAAAGTTTAGAAAGGGTATGAATTGGGCCAGTGAGAAAAAGAGAGAGAGAGTTGAGGACCCCGGATATAAGCTGGCGCCACAGAAAGGAGCCCTTGCTTTGGCACCCTGGATGTTGGAGTGTGAGTAGGAAGCTGTGCAGAAGCAACAAGCCTTGGATTAAGCTGTCCCAAAGCAGTAATGACACCATGACTTTCCTTTCATGCCTAAGGTGCCTTGAGTTGCATATTTTGCCGTCTGCTACCAGGTGGCCCTTTGCCGCTACATGCTTCCTCTTGCCCCAGTTCTGTGAAGACATCTCTCCTTGAGGATGCAGAGCTCAGGGTAGCTGTTTGGCCATTCTTTAGGGAAGAGAGACCTCCTCCACAGATGTGTGAAACTCAATGCCTAGGAACTCCAGAGGTCATGGTCACTGTTTTAGCCCATGGCCTTTATCCCATAACCCCCAGGGTCTTTCCACACCCACACCTGGTTATGAAGATGTCCCAAGGATCACATGGAAATACAGTCCAGGAACCCTGGGATGGTGAATCTTGATTGTGGACTTAATCGAATTGAGAAAAACTTAGGAAATGAGTAAAATACATTTCTGTTGTGTCTACGAGGGTGTTTTTAGGGACCATTGGCATGTGGGATGGTCAGCTGACAGGAAAGACTCACCATGAATGCGGACAATACCATACAGTAGGCTGGGGTCCTGGATGGAACAAAAGTGGAAGAAGGAAGAAGCCATGTTTGATGCAAGTTTGATTTTTCTTGGACAGTTATATCTGTTGCCTCTGCCATCGCCTGTTGACATCAGACTCTAGATTCTGTAGCTTTTCAAAGGAGACTCTCACCAGCAACTCTCCGAGGAACTTTCAAGCCTTCAGCTTTGGCCTGGGCCTGCATCATTGGTCCTTCTTATTCTGAGACTATAGCTTCTTGGACTGAACAGCTACTGGTTTCTCTGGCTCTTAAACCTGCAGACAGCTATTGTGGGATTATCCAGCCTCTGATCATATAAACCAATCTAATAAATCCCTTCTATAATTATATATATATATTCTACTGGTTCTTTTCCTCTAGAGAAACCTGACTAATACAGATTTTAGTACCAAGAGTCATTCTAGAGAAACCAAATTGTGAGGATGAATTTCCTTAACTGGTTTTGTGTTTTCTGAATTTGACTCTCTAAATTCATTAGAACTAAAGTCACTAAAGATTCTACTTCTTCTGGTATAAAGAGCACTGATA
Source organism: Geosciurus inauris (assembly GCA_004024805.1). NCBI lineage: Eukaryota > Metazoa > Chordata > Mammalia > Rodentia > Sciuridae > Geosciurus > Geosciurus inauris. Next base: position 215,305 of record PVHX01000521.1, on the reverse strand, counting down.
ATCCATGGCATGAACTACTTAAAAAGAAACACAAAGTAAATGCATTTGATGCTCCTACTTTGTCACTTGTGAATGGTATGGCATTTAGTGACTCTATGTATGATATTTTTGAACATTTCTGGAAAACTAAGGAATATAATTGTAACAAGGACGTTAGACTCTGTTGCCTGCCAACATCTAGCAGAATTAAGGACTTGGCATCTCTGCCTCCATTTTGCATCTGTCTTCTTTGCTCTGAGTCTCCTTGGATTCCAGGAACAACAGGTTGGATCTGTTAATATCTTATGGTGAATAGAAGCTACCTGCCCCTCTAGGCAATAGCAACTTTCTTATCTCTGAAAAGGTATTGCCTGACCAATCCTGAGATGATGGTAGGCAGACCACACCTGATCAAGATCACCTACTTTGGCAGTTGTGAAAAACCTCCAGCTATGCAACCCCCCAGCCCTTGCCCTCATTCCCCTTTCTATAAAACCTCAAAGTCATTGTCAATCCCTCAAAGAGAGGGCTAAGGATGTGGGTCCCCTTGTCTTTTTGGAGAAGCTACAATGATTAAAGTTTTTTTCCTGCTTTTCATCATTACCCTTCTGTTTGTCTTTTTGGATGGGTGGCCACCCCTGATTTTTTAGATTCCCAGAATCAGGCCTCTGACTTAGGACTCTGGTGACATAATGATGTTGGTTGATTGCTGCAGGCATTGCTGTATTAAGTAACAAAGGGAAAGAATGAGATCAGAAATTTAATTTCCCAGCTCCAGATGCTCATAAACAACTTAAAGTGTTCTTAGTGGGCCTTAAAGGAGGATTTTCTCTCCTACAGTCAAAAACCAAACACAAGCCCTCATCATGCAACTAGCTAAGCAACAATGAAAGCTTCACTCTCAACCTCTGAGGGTATCTGAAGTTAAAGTGAGAGCACTGGTTTGAAATGAATGGGACACTGTAAATTGGGATGGAGATATGTGGGAGGGCCCTGATGAGGCTGGGGACATTGACCTCCTAAATTCTGTTGAGTTTATTTTGTCAGAGGAAACAACATTTCCCCTCCTGTCCCCTGTGTATTGGCCCTTTCACCTCTCCCAGAGGGAGCTGATCCTGCATGGAAACAGTAAATAACCTTCCATGATGTGGCTGCCAATCAATGCATGCTGATACTCCTCAGGACTCACCCTCATCATCCATTTTTGCCTCTGGACCTATAACCAGACTCCAGTCCCAGCAAGTCCCTAAAGACAAGGCACACAATGTGACCCTTGAGAAGGTGGGCTATATTTCAAAGGAACTTCTTGAATTTTCTAATTCATACAAGCAGAGAGAAGTCTGGGGAACATTCATGGGAATGGATTTTAAGGCTGTGGGATAATGATGGAAGGAATATAGAATTGAGTGAGGCTGAATTTAATGATATGTGCCCATTAAGCAGAGATTTCAGATTTAATATCTCAGCTTGTGAAGTTTTAAAAGATACAAATAGTTTATTTGATTGGCTGGTTGAAATATGGATCAAAAAATGGCATACAATGATGAGCTGGAAATCCACAATGGCCCTTGGTTTACTGTTGATGATGGGATTCAGAGGCTCCGGGAGATTAGAATGCTGGAGTGAATTTGGCATGTAAGACCTTCCCCTCCACACTGAGAAAGTCCAGAAGATTTGCCCTTCGCAAATGAAGTCCAGAAGATTTGCCCTTCACTGGTACTTTATTTAAGAAATAGTTTTGTGAGGGGATCACCAGCATCCTTGAAGAGCTTTATCCTTGCTCTTCTCTGTATGCCAGATCTTACTGTGGGAGCTGCAGTCACTCAACTGGGAAACTTAAATGCAGTGGGTATAATTGGATACTGGAGTGCAGAGACAAGGTGGGCATACTTACCATAATGGCAACAGAGGAAAAGCAATGAACAGGGTGCTTACTTGATCTGCTACTCATCCAAAACCAAACAGAAAAGGTGGATCTATGGCATTGGCTAATTAATCATGATGTTGCCAGAAGTGAAATAGACAGTGAATTCCTTCTGTATAAGCAGAAAATTTTCAGGACCAATGAATGAAAGTTTATCTTGAATCATAGAAATAGAGAATCATAACCCTTCAGTCAGTAGCTTATGGAGGTCAAGTAGTCAATGGAGTTTTATCCAATCTCTGACCCACAGTGGGTCCAGTGTGTTCCTGAACTCATCCTGTGGTTATGTCTTCAGACCCTAAATGCATAATCAGGATAGATAAACTAAGCACTTGGCAGAGTGATTCCATAACCTGTGGAGTGAGGTCTATTATGGTGGTAAAGGAAAAATGGAAGCTATTAGAGCTGCCTCCACCTGGGAAAATATTAAGGTCAAAAACAATATCACAATATCCTCTGGAGGGATCAGAGATTAGTACCACCATCAAGGACTTGAAATATAACAGCACAGTTCCCACCCCATCCCCATTTAACTCTCCTATTTGGCCTGTGCAGAAGACAGATGGATCTTGGAGAATGACAGTTGATTATTGCAAGCTTAATCAGGTGGTGACTCCAATTGCAGCTGTTATACCAGATGTGGTTTCTTTGCTTGAGCAGATTATCATATCTCCTGGTATCTGGTGTGCAGCTATTGATCTGGCAAATGACTTTTTCTCCCTAATCCATCCATAAGGCCCACTGGAAGCAATTTGCTTTCAGCTGGCAGGGACAGCAATATACCTTCACTGACTTACCTCAGGAGCACATCAGCTCAGTGTCAAACTTGGTTTACAAGGATCTCAATCACCTCTCCACAAGTTATCACACTGGCCCATTACATTGATGGCATTATACTCTTTGGACCAAGTGAGTGAGAAGAAGGAACCATTCTGGACTTGATGAAGCATTTGTGTGTTGGAGAATGGGAAATAAATCCAACTAAAATTCAAGGGACTTCTACTCCAGGTAAATTTCTATGAGTCCAGTGCTGTGGGGCATTTCAAGATATCCCTTCTAAGATGAAGGATAAATTGTTGCATCTGGCCCCTCTTAAAACCAAGAAAGAAGTGCAACACCTTAGTGTGCCTATTTGGATTTTGGAGGTAGCAAATACCTCACTTAGATGCGTTACTTTGACCCATCTATCAAGTGACTTGAAAAGCTGCTAGTTTTGGGTGAGGCCCAGAACAGGAAGACTTTACAACAGATCCAGGCTACTCTTAAGGGTGCTTACCATTTGATCCAGCAGACACATTGATATTTGAGGTGACAGTGGCAGAGAGTGATGCTGTTTGGAACCTTTGGCAGGCCCTCATAGGTGAATTATGGAGGGAGCGCTTGGGATTTTGCAGCTCCTGCCATCCTTTGTAGATAACTGTCTGCCTCTGAGAAACAACACTTGGTCTGCTACTGGGCCTTTGTGGAAACTGAACACTTGACCCTGGGCTACCAAGTGACCATGCAACCTGAGATGCCCATCATGGACTGGGTGTTTTCTGACTCAGCAAGTGATAAAGTTGTCCACAGCTGCAAGCCATCATCAAACAGAATTGGTACATATGTGATGGGGCCTGGGTGAGTCCTGAAGGCACAAATAAGTTGCATGAAGTGGCCCAAATGCCCATGTTCCTTCTCCTGCTATAATGCCTTCTGTCCCCCAGCATGAACCTCTGGTCTCATGGGGTATACCATATGATCAGCTGATAGAAGAAGAGAAGCCTAGGTTTACAAATGGGTCACAGATGGTTCTGCACAATATGTGGGTACCACCCAAAAGTGAACAGCTGCAGCATGTCAGCTCCTATCTGGGACATCCCTGAAGGACAGCAATGAAGGGAAATCTTCACAGTGGGCAGAACTTCGGGCAGTGCATCTGGTTGTACATTCTGCTTGGAAGGAAAAATGACCAGATGTGCTACCATATACTGATTCATAGGCTGTAGCAAATAGTTTGGCTGGATGATCAGGAACTTGGACTATGACTGGAAAATTGGGACAAAGATATTTGGGGAAGAGGCAAATGGGCAAAGGATGTAAAGATATTTGTGTCCCATGTGAAATGCTCAACTGTCCCCTTAACAGAGAAGGTCTTTAATAAAGTGGATAAGATGGCTTGATCTCTGAATAGCAATCAACCTCTTTCCCCAGCCACTCCTTTCACTGCCCAATGGTCTCATGAACAAAGTGACCATGGTGGCAGGGATGGAGGTTATGTATGGGCTCAGCACTTGAACTTTCACTCAACAAGGCTGACCTGGCTACAGCGCTGGGTACCCAGTCTACCAGTAGCAGAGAATAACACTCAGCTCCCAATATGACATCATTGCCCCAGGATGATCAGCCAGAAACCTGGTGGCAGGTTGAGGACATTGGACGGTGTTCTTACTGGAATAGATGCTTATTCTGGGTAAGAATTCATCTTTCCTGCATGTTATGCTTCTGCCAAAACTACCATGGTCTTACAGAATGCCTTATCCACCATCACACTGTTCTACACAGCAGTACTTCTGACCAAGGAACTCACTTTACAGGCAAAGAAGTGTGACAATGGGCTGTGCACATAGGATTCACTGGATTGTCCCCTACCATCCTGAAGCCGCTCATTCGCTAGAATAGTGGAAAGGCCTTTGGAAGATGCAGTCACAGTACCAGTTAGGTGGCAATGCCTGGCAGGGCTAGGGTGAGGTCCTCCAGAGGGCTGTATATTCTTTGAATCGATGTTCAATGTATGGTACTGTTTCCCCAGTAACCGGGATTCTGCTTCATAAATCAAGGGATGGAAACAGGCATTGTACCACTCACCATTACCCCTAGTGACCCAATAACAAAATTTTTGCTGCCTGAACTTGTATTGTAACCTTATGCTCTGCTGACCAAGAAGTCTCAGTTCCAGAGCAGGGATGCTCTTACTAGGAGGCACAACAATGATTCTGTTGAACTGGAAGGTAATGCGTCCTCTTGGCAACTTTGGGCTCCTCGTGTCTCTGAGTTGATAGTCTAAGGGAGTTAAAGGGCTGGTGGGAGTGACTGATCCAGACCACTGCAGACAGGGGCAGGAGATTGGACTGCTACTCCACAATGGAAGTAAGGAAATATGTAGAGTGCGGAGGGATCCCTTAGGGTGTCTCAGTATTACCATGTCCTATTATTAAGGTTAATGGGAAACTACAACCACCCAATCCAGGCAAGATGATGAATGGCTCAGAACTGTCAGGTACAAAGGTGTGGGTCACCCCCGCAGTAAAGAACCAAGACCTGCTAAGGTGGTTGCTGAAGGCAGAGGAACTACAGAAGGGGTAGTGGAAGAAGATATTTATAAATATCAGCTACAACCATATGCCCAGTTATAGAAATGAGGATTGTAATGAGTATTTTCTATTTTATTAAGAGTATGTTTTTTAATATATATGCATATATTAAGCAGATCTTAGTTTTCTTTCTTATTCCTTTATCATAGAATGTAACATTTATTGACTTAATATAAGTACTTAAGTGTTATTAAATCTACATTGTAGTAGTTAAGTTATGGGATATCAGGAGAAGAGTAAGCATTGCTCAAAACCAAAACCAAAACGAAAACTTTGCCTGCATTCTGAAACTGGAATTAGAGCATGGTTTGAGGAGATGCGATTGGGCATCAAGTTGACAGGGGCAGACTGTAACGGTGAATCCTGAGTGCCACATGGTTGGATTGAGAGACGCCTAAGAAATGAGTAAAGTGCACTTCAGGGCATGTCTGTGAGGATATTTTCAGAGACTACTGGCATGTGGGACAGCACCCTGAGGTGGGGACTAGGAACCCCCCTGAATTTGGGGACCAAAGTGCAAGCAAGAGGAAGCCCACCAGCATGTGTGCAAGCTTGATTGTCCCTGACTGGGTCATCCATTGTCACTGCCATTGCCCACAGATGTCAGATTCCATCTTCTTCAACCTTTCAGTATGGACTCACACCAGTAACTCTCCGGGGAGCTTTCAGGCCTTCAGCTTTAGTTTGGGGCAGCATCACTGGTCCCTCTTGTTCTGAGGTTCCAGCTTCTTGGAGTGAGCAGCTCTCCATCTGGCCTGTAGACAGCCATTGTGGGACTATCTAGCCTTTGATCACATAAGCCAATCTAACAAGTCCCTTTTTTTCCTCATATTTTTATTGGTACATTATAGTTGCACATAATGATGGGATTTATTGTTACATATTTGTACATGTACACAATATAAAAATATGAGTTGGATATGTCCCATCTTATATGTATGTATTCTATTGCTTCTGTTCCTCTGGACAACCCTGACTAATTCAGACCCCAAAACAATGAACAGGGTCTGTGGGAGATTCGTGAAGGGAATATCTTATTCCTTTCATGCTGCTCTGACAAACTACCATAAACTGGGTGGCTTATCAACAATAAAAATTTATTTCTCACAGATATGGAGGCTGGAAGTCCAAGGTCAAGGGGCCAGCACGAGTGATTCTGGTGAGGCCCTTCTACAGGTTACAGACTACCAACTTCTCATGTATCCTTTTGAAGCAGAAAAGGGAAAAAGATCTCTGGAGTTCCTTTTGTAAGAGCATAAATTCCATTTGTGAAGGCTCCACCTCCAAACATCCAACATTGAAGGTTAGGATTCTATTATATGAATTTGGGAGGATTTAAACCTTCAATCCTTAACAGGGAGCTGGGATGGGGGTAGAAAACTCCCTTCATCCAAGTGCACTGAGTCTACTGCCCTGTGAACTCTTCCTGGACCTTCCTGTGTTTATTTAGCCAAGTTATCAAAGTGGCCCCAGGGGTGGCAAATGTGACTGAGATTCCCACAATTAGCCTTGTAAGCTTGCTGTGTCAATTTGCTCTAATAGTAATGCGTACATCTTTGTCTGAGTGGAGCACAGCTTCTGACTCCTGAGCTGCGGAGGGTCGGCATTTTAAGCTGCAAATATTGTTATTCATAATAGGCTGGAAAATATTTTCAGATTAAGCTAAGTGCCAAACTCTGGTATTATGACTGTGAATCCATCAGCATCTGATAATCATTGCTCTTACCTTGTCTTCTGGCTGGGGAGGCCCCAGAGCAGAAAGTGTCCTTAGGGGCTGGTGGTCTGGGATATTCTGCATGGCAGGAACCTCCTCATCCATTTCCTACCCTGGACAAAGTCCAGTCCTCTTCCTCTTGGGCACCTTTAGGGATGGGCAGCTCATCATCTTCCAAGGCAGCAAGTATTCTGCTCTGGGCAGTTCTTTTTGTCAGAAGATGTTTGGGATTACTTAACCCAAACTGCCAGTCTCGTGTGCTGACTTTTAATTATGCCAACAGCATGTGATCAAGTAGTCATTCAGCAAACCTTCCAGTTGTCTAGTGGGTGCCAGACCTTTGCTTAAAACCAAGGACCCAGAGGAGAATGTAGCATGACCACTGTTTTTGAGAAGCTCACCTCCTGGGGAACACACTCCACTTTGCACAGGACAGAAGAAGGGGGACTGCAGAGGCTGGGGGAATTCTAAGAAAGAACCGGGGAGAGTTGAGGAGGGCCTTGAAGAGTGGACACAACACAAGTTTGTAGCCTGGAGAGTAGGTGAATGGGGGGCAATGGCTTGCAATTGAAGCCCCCTCATTATGGAGGGGCACAGCCAGAGGGACGTCTTGGTCAGAGCGGCCAGGCAGATGGAGAAAAGACAGGTGGGATAGATGGGTTGATGAACAAGTTCTGAAGGCTTCTGGGGAGGCTCTGCCCCTGCCTCAGTATCTCCCCACCCTCCCAGCTTCCTGAAACTTCTCTGGCCATTCCTTAACTAGACTGCTAACGTCTGGAGTGCTCCAGAGTTGGGCCCTCCACAACAGAACCACACCCCTGCTTCCCTCCGCCACTGCCATCTCACCTTGCACAAGACCAGGCATGTAGGGGGAGTCCCGGTGCCCGCTTCCTCCTACCCACACCACCAGCCATCAGCGGGTGGGCCCATCTCTACAGGACTTGGCTCTCGTCTGCCACAGTGCTCCAGTCCTTCCTCATCTCTCTCATGTTAAGCAGCTCAGACAGCTGTAAAAACACACCATCAACTGGGGGCGTAAATAACAGACATTTGTTTCTCACCAGTTCTGGGAACTAGGAAATCCAAAGTCAGGTACCATAATGGTGGGGTTCTGGGGAAGGCCCTCTTCCTGGCTTGTGATACAGTCTTCTTGCTTGTCTTCTTGTGTCCTCACAAGGCAAGGAGGGAGTGAGGGAGAGAGAAAGGCGAGGAGGTGAAGAGAGAGAGAAAGAGAGACAGACAGACCCTGATTCTATTTTCTTCTGTTCTTTTCTTATAAGGGACTAATTCTATCATTAGGTTCCCATTCCATGATTTTGCCTAAATCTAATCTCCTCCTAAAGACCCCACCTCCTAATATCCTCCCATCAGGTCACTGGGGTTAGAGATTCAACGCATGAGGTTGGTGAGAACACAAACATCCAGACCCAGCACCTCCTTACACACCCATGGCTCCCCAGACCCTGCTCCATGCATAACTGGGACACTGCTTTTAAAACTCACTCTGATGAATTTTCTGTTGGCCTACCCTCCTCCCTGCCTCCCTAGTGGCTTCCCATAGCTTTTAGGACAAGCAAGTCCTAGTGGATTCAGAAGGCCCTTCCTTCAGGCTCAGACCCACCAACCCCGAGTCCCTGACTCTCCAGCAGGGCAGTCAACCTCATGGTATGGGTTCCCGACTCAGGGGCTCCATCTGCAGGCTCAGGAGACTCTTCCCCAGCCAGCTTCTTCTCTTGGACAATCTCCCAGTTTTCCATACCATCCAAGCACCTTTCCCATGTCCATCCTTTGGGTCCACAGGGGACAGGCATCTGATCAACAAATATTTTGGGTTAATGGGCTGCAAGGTGCCAAAGGGTGACTGTGCCACCCTGTCTGGGTCACAGCCTGGCCTCTGAGTGGGACCATGGAGCACTTCCACACTTGGATGTAGAAGGACTCACACAAATGATGAGATTTTAGGTATCACATCCATCAGAACTGAGGGTATTTTGAGCTAAAGCCTATTTCTCTAGCAATTCCTTGCAGTATAGAGTTGTTCTTGGTTATTTAAAAGTGAAATAAAAAAGGAGACCTTTGTTCCTCAATGAAAATATCTATTAAGAGAGATGACAGATTCTGGACTTGTCTCAATATACCTAAGTCTCAGTGGGACTCTGAGAGGCAGGACTAGGACCTGGGGCCCCTGAGCCCCAAAGCACATCAGCTGATACGTGCTAGGCCCAGGCCCATTCCTTCCCTCCTACTCCCCTGCTGGATATCTTAAAATCTGAGCCTGGGGGGTGTGATGTGCACACAGATACTTGAAGGGAGGGAGTAGGGAGGGAAAGACTGGCAGGTGAAGGGTCAAACTATGCCTAGTTAAAGCCTTAGGCCAGCAGCTTAACTAGTTGTGTGCCCCTGTGGAGAGCTATCACCCTTTCTGAGCTTTTGTTTTTGCCTCTGTGGAACAGGGATTAGAAAGTTATGAGTTCTTATAAATGAGGCTTGGAAAATGCATCTGTAACAGGTGCCCAGTGGGGAACAAAAACCATAGAGCTTGTAGGCCTTGCCAGTGTCCCGTATTGACTGCATGCCAAAGCAAGAAAGACTGTCCCCTGGGACAGTCAGCAGGGGAACAGTCAGCTGCATGCAGAGAAGGCAGCTCCAGAGCCATGTGTGGCCCTGTGGAGACTGGAATTTCTCTGACCCGTAGACTCTGGACCGTTTTCAGTTCTGCTGAGGTATGTGGAGAAGCTGTGAGCCATCCTGTTAATCTGGAAGACCTCCTTGCTCATCAGGCAAGGACAAAATGTCGGCCTCTCAGGCAGATCCATGTTCAGAAGGAAGGGCACAGGCAAGAGGGCTCTGTTCTGCCCTGGGCAACTTGGTCCTGTGCAGTAAATATGGGACTCATGTGTGGGGGGACTTAGCTTGGGAATCCTGGGCCTGGTGGGATTTTTTTCCTTTCCCCAATCCAGCAGCATGAGTCATGAGTCATGGGTAGAGACCAGGTGAGCCTGTTGCAAGAGCAGCTTCACTTCATTCCAGCCAGAGTGCTTGCTGAACTCAGGACCTCTAGGCCCTCAGGGCAAGAATCTGCAGAACCCTCTAGAGAGTTCGACAAGTGTTCCTGGGAGCCAGGGACTTGCGTGGACATAGCAACCGGGTACGCTCTTTGTTCTAAAGGGATGGGAATGTGGAAATTCAACATCAAATGACTGAAGGCAGTACTTGGTAAAATGAAGTAATTTTGCTTTTCACATCAATGAGATAAGAAGCAATTTCAGAGGTAAAGTTCATAACCCAGAGGCAACAAAGGATGGCTATGATTATTGTCTCCAATTTTAAGCCCTGAACCCATTTTTTTAGAGGCCTGAACTTCACTTAACACTCATTGTTTTGAACCTTAAAATTTAAGAACAGATCTCCAAGAACCAAATAAGAGACTTCTGACTATAAAACTAGAACCACTGTATTGGAGAAACTACTTGTTTTTCAAAAATTTCTTCTTCTCTCTACTATCACCCTCCAACAGCAAAACAGGGCAGCAGGCCTCAGGGTTGTGCTTTTTTAAAAATTTATTCTAATCAGGTATACATGACAGTAGAATGCATTTTGATCCATTGTACACAAACAGAGCACAACTTTTCATTTCTCTGGTTGTACACAATGTAGAGTCGTACCATACGTGCAGTCATACATGTACCTAGGGCAATGATGTCCATCTCATTCCACCATCCTTCCTGCCCCCATGTCTTTTCCCTTCCCCTCCCTCCCCATTGACCAAAGTACCTCTATTATTCCCATGCTACCCCCGCCCCATTATGGATCAGTATCCACTTATCAGAGAGAACATTTGGCCTTTGGTGTTTTGGGGATTGGTTTACTTCGCTTAGCATGATGTTCTCCAACTCCATCCATGTACCTGCAAATGCCATAATTTTATTTTCTTTTAATGCTGAGTAATATTCCATTCTGTAAATATACCACAGTTTCTTTATCCATTCATCTATTGAAAGGCATCTAGGTTGGTTCCACAGTTTAGCTATTGTGAATTGTGCAGCTATAAACCTTGAAGTAGCCGTGTCATGGTGGTATGATGTTTTTAAGTCCTTAGTGGAATAGCTGGGTCAAGTGGTGGTTCTGTTCCAAGTTTTCTAAGGAATCTCCATGCTGCTTTCCAGATTGTTTGTACCAATTTGCAGTCTCACCAGCAATTATGAGTGTGCCTTTCCCCCCACATCCTCGCCAATACTTATTGTTGTTTGTATTCTTGATAACTGCCATTCTGACTGGCTTGAGATGGAATCGTAGAGTAGTTTTGATGTGCATTTCTCTAATTACTAGAGATGTTGAACATTTTTAAATATATTTGTTGATCGATTGTATATCTTCTGAGAAGTGTCTGTTCAGCTCCATAGCCCATTTATTGATTGGGTTGTTTGTTTTTTTGGTATTGTTTTTGAGTTCTTTATATATTCTCAGCAAAAGAAACAATCAATGAGGTGAAGAGAGAGCCTACATTTTGGGAGCAAATTTTTGCCACATGCACATCAGATTGAGCCCTAATCTTCAGGGATGTACATGATTTCAATAAGAACTAATAAACCTGGTGACTCCTAAGCTTCCTACCAATTCCTAGGAAGAAATGTCTTCTCCCCCAGCCTGGGTTCTACCACTCCTCACCCCTGTGGCTCAGGCCTGCTTCGAGAGAGTGCAGGGACCCCTTAATGAAGTTTAACCACAGTTATACATCACAGGGGAAGCAAAAGTCCTCAAAGCATGCTCCATGTGTGTGTGCACACACAAAGACACACACACACACTCACTCACTCAAATCACTCAAGCTTCTCTTTATGCTTGACACCAAAGTCCTTCTGTCCCATCAGCATTTTGATAAGATATAGAGCATGTTACAAGCCTCTACCAATAAAATGATGGAATGCAGATCATCGTTTACGAAATGAGGTCAACATTGCTGCCAAAGATGGGGGGTTTCGCCAAGCAGATGCAAGCGATACGGAAAGCTGCTTGGGTCACATGCGAAGCCTTTGAGCACCTGGCTGAGTTAGGCCAGATAACAATCAAAGGAAAGAAAATGGGCAAGGATATTTATGTGATAAGAGTTCAAAGAGGAATTATTTGAACATCAAGTAGTTGAAGCCTGAAATAGTTTTAGAAAAATGAACATTCTGTGGGCGTCCGTGGAGGACATGCTACATCAGGTCATCATGTACTTTTGTTAGGAAGGATCCTCTCCCTGAGAATAAAATCAACAGTTAATTTCATTCTTTGTCCTACGAATTAGAATATAGTGGTGATTGTTATTTAATATTAGTTAATAAAATATTGAAGTGAATTGATTTTCAGTAGTTTATAGGTTCGGTTTTGAAAATAAGAACCGAGTCACATTTTTCCCTACTTTAAGTGGATTCTGTTCGGGGCCGTTGTCCACTTCTCAGGGAACAAAGATGTCCCATAACCACTTCCAAGGAGTTGGATTTGTTGTTCATTTTTTCTTTTGCTTTTGATGAATTTGGTTAATTTATGGTTGATTCAATTATTAACTAAAACTAATGTATTCATTTCTAACTTTTTATTCTGAAATTACCTCAAGCTTACAGAAAAGTTACGAAAATAGGACAAAGAAATGTTAAATACATCCTTCACTCAGGCTTCCCAAATATTTTCATGTTAACACATTTGTTTTATTATTTTCTCTCTCTTTTAACAGGTAGATATATAATTCCTTTCACAAAAACTTTAGAATAAATCACAAATATAATTGTCCTTTCTTTCTAAGTATATCAATAGGACCTTCTCTTGTACCACCAAATTCAATTATCAAAATCAGGAAATGACTTGCCAGACCTGGTAGCATACATCTATAATCTTAGCAACTGGGGAGGCTAAGGCAGGAGGATTGAAATTTTGAGGACAGCCTCTGTAATTTAGCAAGACATTGTCTCAAAATAAAAAATAAAAAGGTCTGAGGATATAGCTTAGTAAAGTGTCCTTGAGTTCAATCCCTAGAATTCCCCTCCCCATCAGGAAATGACCACTGAGATTGTATTGCAATCTAATGTACAGGTACTATTCACATTTCTTCATAAGTTGCTGTTTTGGTCTGTGGGAACCTGCTTTATATCTACAACTTGACTGGTGTCCTGGGAAAAGTTCAAAGAGGGCATGATTATCTATCCATATGACTAATCAATCCATAAAACCTTTTGCCAGGTATTAGGGAATGTACTGGGGCTAGAAACCAGAAAGGAATCCTATAAAGACTCTATCCTCAAAATGACTTTCTCAAACTAACGATCAAAGTGTCACAAAGAAAATAACACATTTGTGACATGATGATTTCTCATTCTTTCCCCCTAAATACCTCAACTTGCTTCTTCACTCTTGGACTTCAGTGATGCAGAGAAAAATTTACTCAACTTTTTGAATTTTTTCTCTATGTGTTTACAACCACTTCTGAGCACACTGTGCATGCACAGGTGCTTTCTGTCACCACACATTCTTCAGCACACTGGTGCACTGTTGATGACATGCTCCTAGACCTGGTGAGCAAGAGTGGAAAGAACTCTGGGTGACCTGGCAAGAAGATGCACATATGCCACCAAGAGTAGGAACTACCTTGAACTACCCCCAAAACACTCAGGGATTGACACACTGGCAAGGTGTCTAGGGATCCCTGTGGTTTGGGACATGCCAGGACATCCCTGCCATGGAGAGTCACTGGCAAGCCTCAGTAGAAGAGTCTCAGTGTCGATCTTTAAAATTCTGGAGTAAGGCTGTGCCTTCTGCTGCCAAAACCTACTCACAGTGTGAAACCAGCTCCGATGTGTGATGGTTCCTGGTAGAGACTTAGTGCCTATCCCTAGGATAGCAAGTGACTGTACTGGAACTACCTGCAATGACTTGGGCATTATCAGACCCATCAAGCCATAGATGGAGAAGGCATAAAGGCAATCCATCACCCAACAAAAATGATGCACTTGGTGGATCAGAGACTTAAATGCAAGACCTGAAACTATGAATTTACTAGGGGAAAAAAAGCGGGGGAAACACTTTAGGACATTGGTCTGTGCAAAGACCTTTTTTTGGATCTGATACCCAAAGGACACTCAACAAAAGAAAAAAGTCAAATGGGATTACATGAAATTTAAATGCTTCTGCACAGCAAATAATACCATCAACAGAGTAAAGAGACAATCTACAGGATGAGAGAAGTAATTTGCAAACTATTAATAGCTAGAATATATAAGGAACTCAAACAATAGCAAAAAGAACTTATAATCCTATTTAAAAATAGGTGAATAACTTGGACAGATATTTCTCAAAAGATAATATACAAACGGACAAGTATATGAAGAAAATGTTTCACATCACTAATCATCAATTAAATGCAAATCAAAACTGCAATGAGGTATCATCTCACTCCAGTTGAAATGGCATTATCAAAAAGACAAAAATAACAAATGCCAGTGAGGATGCAAAGAGAGGCAAACTTTTAAAAAAATTTTTATTTATTTATTTATTCATTCATTCATTCTACTTAGGTATACATGATAGCAGATTGTATTTTGATTCATTGTACACGGAGCACAACTTTTCATTTCTCTGGTTGTATATGATGTTGAATCACACCATATATGCAGTTGTACATGAAGCTAGGGCTACGATGTCTATCTTATTTCACCATCTTTACTGTCCCCATGCCCCTCCCCATCCCACCCCGGTGACCAAAGTTCCTCCATTCTTCCTGTATGAGAGGCAAACTTTTGAATACTGTTGCTGGGGATGTAAATTAATATAGTCATTATGGAAGAGTATGGAGGTTCCTCAAAAAAAAACCTGAAAATAGAACTATCATATGATTCAACAATCCCACTATGTGCTACCTATCCAAAGGAAATAAAATCAGTATGTTAAAGAAATATCTGCCCTCTCATGTTCATTGCAGCACTGTTCATAAAAGCTGAGATATTGAATCAACCTTGGTCTCCATGAACAGATGAATGTATAAAGAAAATATGGTACATATACATAATGAAATACTATTCAGCTATAAAAAGAATGAAATCTTGAGGAATACAGATGAGCCTGAAAAACATTATTTTAAGTGAAATAAACCAGCACAGAAGGACAAATACTGTGTGTTTTCACTCATATGTAGAGTCTATGAAAGTTGATCATAGAATTAGAATAGTTATCAGGGACTGGAAAGGGTAGAGGGGAGGAAGGAGATGGAGAGAGGATGGTCAGTGGGTACAGATAGTTAGATAGCAAGAATAACTTCTTTTTTTTAAAAATTTTTTTTAGTTGTTGATGGATCTTTATTTTATTCATTTATTATTTATATGTGGTGCTGAGGATTGAACCCAGTGCCTCACGCATGCTAGGCAAGCGCTCTACCACTGAGCTACAGCCCCAGCCCCAAGAATAACTTCTAATGTTCTATAGCATCAGAGGATAACTATGGCTGACTACATTCCAAAATGGCTAGTCAAGAGGATTTTGAATGTTCCCAACAAGAAATGATAAATGTCTGTTGTGATGAACATGCCAAGTGCCTGATCTGATAATTACATATT
The DNA here is from genome assembly GCA_004024805.1 of Geosciurus inauris. Lineage (NCBI taxonomy): Eukaryota > Metazoa > Chordata > Mammalia > Rodentia > Sciuridae > Geosciurus > Geosciurus inauris. The sequence continues at coordinate 199,753 of PVHX01000521.1, read as the reverse complement.
AAATGTGTGTATTTCATGTACCTTATATGTATCATGTAACCCATAAATATATGCAATTATTATGTGTCAATTAAAAAAGAAAAAATCTAAATGATTTATTCGGGATCAGGCCCAAGGAAGTCCAGTGGAAACATCTGAGTTAGTGAACAGGTGGCCCTCGTCCCCCTTATCACCCACTTGTGTTGCAGTGACACTTCTCTCTCAGATCACACTTGTGGCCTTGTGGGCATATGGCAGAGGAGGGGGGCCCCTAGGACCAGCTGACAGAAGAAAACCTGGACCTGGTTCACAGATGGACTCTGTTCAATATGTTCAGTACATTGGCATGAACTAAAAATAAATTGCTGCTCTCAGGGCCAGGACAAGGGTAGTGCTCATTTTAGGTGAAAAATTTATCAGTAGTCAAGATAAATAATATGTTAATTCAATATTTGAAAGTCAAAATTAACACAAATCTATGAGGGGCAAAAAAATCAAAGTTTCAAATAAAAACATGATCAGCAAACAGTGATGTGCTGAACCATATTGGAGTCCAAGACAAAAGGAAAAAAATTGTTCTACTGACTTATGGAAATGGACGCAGGGCCAATCCTTGGATTATGTAAAGGACCATTACAGTATCTTCTGTACGGAGACACTCAGCACCTGGGTAGACAAGATTCATCCTATGGGCATCAGCCTGCTGCTTGGGCAATACATAGTTCCATGAATATGATGACTTTGGTGGCAAAGATCAGGCCATGCGTGAGCTCAACACTGTGAATTTCCTCTTACCAAGGACAATCTGGTTTTTGCCACTACTGAGGGTCTTACTTGTCAATAACCAAAAGGTGGAAACAACCCAAGCGTCCATCAACAGATGAATGAATAAACAAAATGTGGTACCTACTTACAGTGGACATTATTCAGCTGTAAAAAAGAATGAAGTTTAAATATATGCTACCACAGAGATGAACCTTGAAAGCATAGGCTATGTGAAATAATCCAATTACAAAAGGACAAACATTATATAATTTTATGTCTATGATATATTTAGAATAGGTAAATTTATAGAGGCAGAAAGTAGATTAGCAGTTACTAAGGACTGGAGTAGGGGGGATGGGGATTTATTGCTTAATGGTTACAAAATTTCTGTTTGAAGTAATGAAAAAGTTTTTGAAATAGTAGTTATTGTTGCACAGTATTGTTAATGTAAATAATGCCACTGAATTTAACATTTAAAGATGGTTAAGCCAGGCATGGTGGCATCATGCCTGTAATCCCAGCACTTTGGGAGGCTGAGACAGGAGAATCCTGAATTCAAAGCCAGCCTCAGCAACAGTGAGCTGCTAAGCAACTCAGTGAGACCCTGTCTCTACATAAAACACAAAATAGGGCTGGGGTTGTGGCTTAGTGGTTGAGTGCCCCTGAGTTCAATCCCTAGTACCAAAAAAAAAAAAAAGATGGTTAAAGTGGAAGTTTTGTGTTGTATATATTTTACCACAGTAAAGAAAAAAAGAAAGAAAGTAGTGATTATATTTGCAGTGGAAGCCAATCCTAATTATCATGAAGAAAAGACTTGTTGCTACATAACAAGGGAGGGATGAGTAAGTTTAGGATTCAGGGGATTCACTGGGATGTCTCTTGGTGAGACTCTGACTTTAAATAAAAAGAAATGTACAATCTAAGCAGCTATAGACCAACAAAGACAAGGGAACAAAGAGTAAGAGTGAAAATGTGGTCACCTCACCTGACATGCAACTTAGAAAAGTCAAAGTCCTGGTTGAGAGTGAGGGAAATCCAGCACAGTTGGTATAGAAGGGTGTATTTGTCAGTTTTGCATTACTTCAATGAGATGTCAGAGGAAGCTAACTTTACAAAGATAAAAAGTTTTATTTAGCTCACAATTTTGAAAGTTTAAAGTTCAAGGTCAGGCAGTGCCATCTATTTGGACTGCGGCAAGGCCAGCAGAGGGTTGTAGACCATGGCAAGAGATATTTAAGAGCAAGTGATCATATCTTGAGCAGGAGTTCTCTCATGAGAACTACCAGAGTTTAGTGGAAAAATACCTCATGTTCCCAATGGCCTAACCTCCCAAAGTTTCCACTACCTTCACCAATAGCACCACTGTGGGGACCAAGGCTTTAATCACAATGAACCCTTGGGGGACATTCAAATCAATCCAAACCATAGCAGAGGGAGCTGAACTCCTGAAGGCTTGGTGACAGATTGGATTTAGTGCAGGGCATAAGTGAATCAGACTAGTTCAGAGGATAGACTCCATGAGACATGTGCACCCCCTCACATCCTCTTGGCTTCAACTGATTCCATCTATGGTGTGGTGAACAGTTTCATGAGACTTACCTTGTCCTGACCTGGTTGCCTGGAGCATGTTGTTTGCTTTGGCCCCAGGGTTTCCCTAATGCTGTGGAGTGGGATGGCAGAAAGAGCCCATTCAGCAGGCGTCCACATGTGCAGACTCACAGTTCAGGCAGCTAGCTTTCCCTGGGAGCCCCCAGCCAATGCAGGATAGGCAGGAAATTCTGAGAGGCCTTTTATGTACTCCTCAAAAGTCCCAGCAAGACTGCAAGACTGAGCCCTCCTCACCCACAGCAGTGACCAGCCTTGAAAATGAATCCTTGTATTGACTTTTTCTCCTCCCCTCTGTCACTTTCTTTGGGTCCTCAGCCCTGCTTTGGAGGCCTGGGATTGCCTCCAAATCCAACTTTCCTAAGAGGACTGTAGTAGGTAAGGGGGATTTAGTGTCAGACCAAACAGGATAAGAACTCAAAATATGTAAGATAAAAACACAAAGTATATATCATACAGACCTGGGTTCTACAAACACAGTCAGTCTTGACATTCTGTATAATCACAGCTACATACATTTTCAAATTGGGCTTATCTTGAATAATTTCATTACAGAAAAATGGTGAAGACATAAGCTCTTTCCAATGTACAATTCTCACAAAGTGAAATGCTTTTTTTGTTAGATTGAAATCCAAAGGGCAGCATCTTGCACCCTCTCAGGCACCAACAGTTCCTGGATTTCCTGATCTATAGCACCCCCTAGTGTTAGCTCCAATTCATGTCCTGATCTCTGCTGTGAAGCCTAAAATTCCATCTTGGCGAAAACCAGGCTTAGTGGAAATTTGTTTTGGAAAAGGCTTCTTTCACTGATTTTTCTCTGAGGAGAAGTCATCAGCTATTTGAATCTTAGGAGGATAAATCTATGCTACCTCATGTTTAAAATAAGACATCATGTTTTATGCTTCCTTTGCTTCTCCAGCAAATAATTGTTGAGCATCTGTGTATGGTGTTGAAGGCACCAAGCTACGGCATGAGGTTTTAAATGAAATGTACCACAATTTTCACAGATGAACAGCAAAGGAGGGTGTCAGACCAGTGTCCAAATGGAGAAGAAGTTGCCTAGTGTGTGCAGGGGAGACAGATGCCACCGTTTGCCTCAGTCCCACATCAGAATCCATCATACTACCTGGCACAGAAGCAGATATGGGGAACATATGCTCTCTTTATAGTTTGCCCCACAATCAACTTCAGTGCATCTGTGCAGGGTGATGTGAACTGTCCTAAATGTCTTCTAAAATAAAAAGACACCTTTGCTTTAATCAGGGCTTAGAAGCTTTAAATTTACTTGGCTTAAAGGCTTTGCCACACTCCAGTGGGGGTTTATTCTCATCTACTTTGGGTAATTCGTATGCATGAGAAGACATCATCATTTTGGTGCAGTTCTGAAAGGAGGTATTAAGGGCGAGAATTTGATTTTAAGCGATGAGAAGAAAAAAAAAGGTGTGAATTTAGCTCCAGACTCTGCAGAGGATGAAAGAAGATGTTATATTTCTGTTTGAGATATTGCAAATCACTTTAGAATGTCCCCTGAACTTCTTCCTCAATCCATCCGTCCATAAAATGGCTGGGATTCATTTCATCTTGCCACCTCTGAGAAAGTCTTTTAGGACAATTTTGTAAATCCCTGAAAGCCACTGCGTGGAAAACACAAATTTTCATGCAAAGCAATGGCATAAAGCAACTCAAAGAAGACTTAAGATTTTTTTCTCAAGATGATTTTGTCTTTGTTTTAACCAGCAGCCTTGTGGGTATAAATATATATCTGTGTATAACTGGAATGAAAAATAACCATTAAAACCAACATTTGGCAAGAGTGCTTGCACCTTCTAAGGGGGAAGGAGGTGTTGCATAATTTGTTAGGGGAATAAGTAAATGTCATACCTACAGTTTCCCTCTATTAAGAAGAAAGGTGGGCATCAGGCCTAAAAATTTGACCATGCTCAAGGTAAGACAGAAGTTCAGAGTTTTGAATCTACAACCATTAAAACCTGGGGTGGTTATCATCTTCCTCTCACTGGCTATTGGAAGGGGAGTCGAGGAAGAGTTGTGGAGAAACAATGTAGGATTATTGGAGTGAGTTGGAGGCTGGTCCATCAAGAAGCTCACAAAGCTGAGAGCCTAACCAGGCCCAAGTAACTTTCAAAAACCAGGATGTCTCAGTATTCCCTCTCAGGCCAATTAAGCATTATGCTGTTACCTCTCACCTTCTCTGGTCACTACAGGCCAAAGTCCTTCAAAGTCTGTGGCACCAACGCTGTGTTAGCAACCCTTTCCCTGGGAAGATCTGGAGGCCTTGTCTATTCAGACCAGGCACACTGAGCACAGAAGGAACTACAGGAGCTGAGGAGGGAGATGAAGACAGAAACCAGGAAAAGTTGGCTCTTGCTATGTCTCTCAGTAATCTTTAGAGTGTGGGCCAACATTCTACTCTAAGTGCATTAAGGGCTGAGTCACTTTTATTAGTTCATGTTAAAGTTGACATCCATCAAACCTGAGACCTGGGGACAACAAGGTTGACAACCATCAGACAATTATTATTATTAACAATAGTGATCAATGATAACCAATTACATACCAGTCATCCTTATAGGGCCCAGAGATACAGCAGTAAATAAGTCATCACGAGATCCTTCCTTATGGATCTCGCCTTTGGGGAAGGGGAGTGTTGTACAAATGAGGGGTGCTCCATGAAGCATAATATCAAAATTTCCTCTCATACAGTCCATTTTAGGTTTGGCATGTGGGGAATCTAAAATGCCTGTGTCATTTCAGATTTCTATCTTGGACCCAGGTAGGTATATGGAACCCCACCATAGCACTCAGGGCCCAGTCTTCTCCATACTCCCCAGTGATAGCACCACACACAGTCAACTTTATAGCATTATACCTCTAATTGCTGTTCATTTACTCACTTATATTTTCTTTCTCTGCATAATCAGGGACTCAAAAGGGCCTTATTTCTCTTGGCCACTTTCTATTCCCTAGTCTGGAAGGGGAGCTGGCCCTGAGAGGGCCCTGCGTTCATGTTTGTTGGTCAGGGATAACATTAAAAGTAACTGACCAGCCGGGCAAGGTGGCGCAAAGCCTGTAATCCCAGCACTTAGGGAGGCTGAGAAAGGAGAATCGCGAGTTCAAAGCCAGCCTCAGCAACAGCGAGGCCCTAAGCAACTCAGTGAGACCCTGTCTCTACATAAAACACAAAATAGGGCTGGGGATGTGGCTCGGTGGTCAAGTACCCCTGAGTTCAATCCCTGGTACCAAAAAAAAAAAACAAAACAAAACAAAAAAAACAAAAGTAACTGACCATGTTAGTGTGCATTAACTAGGCAGACAAATAAGAAATGATGACTTCAGGGAGCTGGGGATATATCCCAGTGATAGAGTCTGTGCTTAGCATGTGAAAGGCCCTGGGTTCAATCCTTAGCACCAGATAAATAAACAATATTATTATATTACCAAATAATATTAATAATAATCATTGGTGATAACTGGTCTCCCAATGACCCCTAATAATCCATGTCTGCTAGTATTTATGCCTTTATTTAGTTTTGTATCATAGTGACAAATGCTGGATTGTGTGACCATAAGGATATTGAAGAAGTGATGTTGTGCAACTTGCTAAGCTAGATCATAAAGATACTGTGGTTTCTGCTTTGCTTCATGTATCATTTCCTCTGGAGGAGGTACTTCTTAGTCATGAGTTCAAGGAACCCTGTGGAAAGACCCCGAAGTCCAGGGACTGAGGCCTCACTGCCAGTTGCCAGGATCTACTTGCAGTCATCTGAGTGAGCCATCTTAAAAGCACATAGTCTACCCCTAATCAACCCTTCAATGACTACAAGCTCAGGAGAGAGCCCAAGCTAGAAGCACCCAGCTACAGCACTCTCCAATTCCTGACCCATAGAACTGTGAGAGACAACGAATGTTTAGCTGTCTTAAGGCACTACATTTTGAAGTAATTTGTTATGTGGCAATAAAATATAGCACACGCACACACAAGTGAAATAGATGCTTAATGGTATTAGTTCCTTAATACCAAGGACTGTCATTTGTTGTTTTATGTAAAGCTTACAAAAGAGAATTTTAACCAGTATTACGTTTTTAAAAAGTTGCAATATGAAACTTTAGTAACAGTGTGCCTGCTTTGCAAATACAAATACACTGTTGCCTCTGAGTCCCCCGCCCCCTCCAGAAATTCTGGAGCTTCTGCTGCAATAAAACAGCCATAAGAAAGTGAGAGGGTTGAAGTTCAAGTTCAGTCCGAGAGTCCACGTGGACAGCCAAAACAAAGAGTTTCTGGGAGTCCGCTATCCAATTCAGCAGAAAGGAAGCTGGTGTCTGGCTGGGAGGACAGCGCTCTTAGTCCGCAGTGCATCCTGCCTGGTGTGAATTATCTCAATAATCAAGGATTGGGAGACTCTGTTTTTTGTAAATAAAACAAAACCTTGGCCATAATTCATTAATTTTATTGAAATGGAATGCAAATGACTTGACGAAATTTAGCAGAAAGCAGCTTGGTGCAAACAACGGGTATTGTTTAGGGGCGAGATTCACATTCGTTTCAAATCCACAGACAGTATTTCCTCCGAGCTTAATTATTTCCCACTGCTCTCTTTGTCTTTCTCGCTTTGCACGCGTTGAGGAGCAAGTGTGACGCCCTCCCTCGCCTCCGGCACAGATGAGGCCCAGGGCCTTTGTTTCAGGGGTGGAGAAACAAGATACATAAAGCAGGGCGCTGCCAAGCTCTAAGCACGTGCGTGCAGGCTAGCTTGGAGTCCCCGGGCCCGCGGTCCCCTGCCTTCCCTGCGCCCCATTGTCTGCGGCATTATTGGAAGCCGCTTTGCTCTCATTGTGTGAGCGTTGTAATCTTTGAGGTTTCTGAAGATATTCTGAGGAGCTTACTTGAGAGAAATCACTTGGCTCGCTGAGATCACTGTCTGTGAACCGCTGGCACCGGCAGAGCCGCCACTAAAGTGTGGGCCTCTGATCCCCGGAGCCAATCTCCGCGTAGCCAGCAAGCCCGCAAGCGCCTCCTGCCTGGTTCCGCGCTGCTCGGGTCGCTCTGCAGGCCCTGCGTGGGGACCTGCGCTGCTTCCCCTCCCCTCCCCCCCGCCCATAGTCCGTCTAACAAACCATAACAGCAACTGAAAAAGAAAATCCTGCGGTGGGGATTTAGAACCACGGAAGAACGCGGGTTTAGGGCCTGGCACCTGCTAGAGTCTCACCTAGGAATTACTGCTGGGCATGCTGGATACCTACTAGGTATCCCTGAATTCTTCATCCACAGAAATGGCCAAAGATGATCTATCACCCTAAATTTACCCCACTCAAGGCCAGTTCATGAAGGTGAACTGGTTCAAGGCTCTCCAGCACGATAAACTTGAATGAGGACAGGATGAAGGCTCTGTGCTTCCATATCAAAAAGGGGCCCTAGAATGGGGAGTGTAGAATAAATGCAGTCAGAATTGTGTGCTCCCAAGGGAGCTGAAATTCCGCAGTAGACAGCAGAACTTAGGGTGGCAATGGGGTAAAGTAGGGGAGAAGGTGCAATCCCTGAGACCCCCACCTCCCAATATGGCTGACCAAAAGAAAGACTTGAAAATTCCAAGGTTCCTCTCTCTTAGAAGCACCAAACTTTTTGTTTCTTTGTTTTTTTTGGTTTTGGTACAAAGGATTGAACCCAGGAGTGCTTTACCACTGAGCTACATCCCAAGCCCTTTTCATTTTTTTTTTTTTTTTAAATTTTGAGACATTTATTTTGCTAAGTTGCCCAGGCTGGCCTCAAACTTGTTATCCTGTCTCAGCCTTCTGGGGGATTACAGACCTGCACTACCAGGGCCAGCTGGAAGCTCCAAACTTTAAGGGAATGATGCCCATGATGAAGGATACTCTGAAAATGTCTCCATATGTATAGTGTGTGTGTGTGCGCGCGCGCGTGCGTGCGTGCGTGTGTGCGTGTGTGTGTGTGTGTGTGTGTGTCTGCGTATACCTTCTCAGCCTCCTTGCCTTCTAAAGGCACTCTGCACCCAGGGTAAATCCATCCACCCACCGTGACCTGTAGGATTTCCTCCCAGTTCTTCCCAGAACTTGTGTTTTGAGAAGAACAGAGGCTGACAGGTCAAGAGGCCTGGAGTTTTGTTCTGATTCTGGCACAACCCTTCCTCTTTCTATTTCCTGGGAAGCCTAAGACATCATCTGAAAACTGGGGACTCTGTGATTGGTGAGCCCCTGTTTTTTCTCAAGAACTAAGACTTGTCTTGCTGTCAGCAGTTCCTGAACCTAAGCCTGGGAATGTGTTTTACCAGGAACATGTGGAAATGATAGCTAAGCTCAGATTCTGAGAATGCTGGGCAGCTGTGGGAAGCAGTCCTTACGTCCTTCCATTGTGGGGAGGTTGACAGGGCCTAAAGCTGGGTCTGATATCCATGATATGAGGATCTCATTTCCCTAGGGGCACTATATTCTTAGATACTAAAATTATTGCCATCCAAATCAGAGAACACACTTCCCAATCCCAGGTGGGCCTTCTCTAGCTGCAGGGTTGGGGGCCTGTGATTTAACTAAGAAAACCCCCAGCTTCCACTTTTCTCCAAGTTGGGGTTACCATCTGCAACAGGATAGCACTTAGCCTGAATGCACCTTGAGCTTTCAACCTCTCTCTTGTCACTATCACTAACAATATTTATTCCTTCTCAGAATATGGTTTTTCAGCTTAATTTAACACAAGGGCTGTGAGGATCTCTTCAGCAATAATTTAAAAAATTATACAGATACATAATATCCAGGTGAATTTTTAAAAAACTGTGTATACACCAGGCTAGTAAGTGAAAAATACCATGGGTGTCTTCACAGTTGTCTACTAGAGCAAAAGAAAACATTCTGTCATTGGATAATATCTCAGACCTCAGTTAAAAAACAAATCTAAAGCAGCATTAAAGTAAAGCTACTTAGGAGAAAGAATTCCATCCTATGAGCAATTTGAAATAAAAACTTCAGAATCATAATAGTGACTCTACCATAATTTTCTGTAATAAAACATCTATTATAACAGATATGGCAATACAATAAAAGTCCTATTGTTCCAGAAACTGTATTATAACTGAAACAGGATAATTATAGAAATACTTGCGTGAGAATTGCATGTTCAACAGAACCATTGAAACTCATTCTTCTCAGACTGAAAATAAGTCTTCCGAGTACAGAAGAACTCTTCAGCGAGGTTTGAAATGGAAAACAAGGTGGATTTTTTAAAAAAAAAAAACCATTTATGGCAGTGTAACCGTTCAGCGTCCCCTCAGGACCATCTGTAGCATGTTTCCCAGGGCCTAGTCAGCATTGAGTTCTATATTTTATTTGGAATACTAAAATCTATAAGTAGCTTTTGAAGCAGGGCATCTCTATACATTATTTCAATAGGCAGGTTTTAGGGTGACTCTCAGCTTTATCAAGTTCATTTGTAAGTTCTAACGTAGAATTCCTAGCTTTTTAGAACAGTTGATGCTGGAAACATTTTGCAGGTGCCCATTTGTACGTTGAAGACATTCATAGTATTGCCAGTCTTCTGCTTTGTAGTGTGCAAAGCACTTTTTTGCCTCTTTCTTCACATGGTCTTCACAATAACCCCAGGTTGTTGAGAGCTGGGATTCTTATCCTCATTTAGCAGTTAAAGAAACTGAGGACTATTTGGTTGGGAGCGAGGCCTGGGGATTTGTCTGAAAGCTGCACTGGAAGCACACTGTTTCCACTTGTCTTTTTTTTTAATGTGGCTTTGGGAGAACTGATGAGAATGAAAGAGAAGTAAGGGGCCAGAAGACCTGCAAGTCATTACTTTTAATGTCTCATCCTGGGTAAGTTGGCATATCAAAGGCTGGAAACCTGGAGGAAATTCACAGAGTGTTCATGGTGGCTGAGGGACTAATGGAGTGCACTGGGAGAAAAATAATAACAGTAGTAATAATAATGACACTGATGATAACAACACACTCAACATAACAGCAAATATGTCAAGTGGTGCTAAGTGGTGACTAAAGGGACATGATAACTGTCTACAAATATTTGAAGGATGTAAATACCAAGGAAGAAAATGAATTAATTATTTAGAAGTATGGTGATGAAGCCTGAGACAAGATCATTACCAGTCCCCAAACCACTTTGTCTCCCCACAATCTTTTAGAATTAAGCTCTCTCAAGAGTAAAGGCAGGTGGCTAGATGGTTCCCCTGCACACAATGATCTTGACATAAGCCTAGCCTGATATTATTTTTATTGTGCCACGGAGTGGACATGTATGTACCATACACATGCTTACATTATAAAAGTCATAGCTGGCACTTGTTTACTATCTAGTGTTATGGGTTGAATTGTATAATCTAAAAAAGATATCAAGTGCTAACCCTGTCACTGTGAATGTGGCCTTATTTGAAAATAGAGTCATTGCAGATCTAATCAAGTAAAAATGAGGTTATTAGAGTGGAATCTTAATATGACATGACTCATGTCCTTATAAGAAGAGGGGAATCTGGACACAGACACAAACACCCAGGGAAAATGACATGGAAACAGAGAGAGAGAGAATACCAAAGATTGACAGCCACCACCAAAAGCTAGGAAGGGGCAGGAAAGGAATCTTCCATATAGTTATCATAGAAAGTGTCTTAGTCTACTCTGGCTACTATAACAAAATACAAACAACAGAAATTGATTCCTCATAGTTTTAGAGGCTGGGAAACTCAATATCAAGGAGCCAGGAGATTTTCAAATTTTTGAGGAGACCCCAACATTCAATCCATAGCAGGGTTCATGGCCCTTGATTTTAGATTTCTGGCCTCCAGAACTGTGAGACAATAAATTTGTTTTAAGCCACCAAGTTGTGGTACTTTGTTTTAGCAGCCTGAGCAAATTAATATGCTTGGTGTGTGGCTATCAGTACACTGAATATTACACATATGAATGTTGTGCATCCTGAAGCTACCTACAAGAGTAGGGGAGACCTCCTCAGCCCTCCAGGACTTAGGAGCAGTGTCCTGGGCCCAGCATGTGAGGGTGTGTCTTCTCCTGATCTAGTTGTGGGCTGCCTTGGGGAAAATGGCCAAGAGGCTGGATCAACATTCCTCACAATCCATAAACACTAAATTGACTATGGTGCCTCCTCCAAAGTAATTATAATAAAGGAACACTGACCACAGAATTTAGCTTTCAAAATGACACCAAAACATGCTAATATTAAGAAACTACAGAGTTTGTAGGTGTAGTTGGATCACTCAGCACTGGTTCTGGTGGGTTTATGCTGAAAGATCCATGTAAGTTAGGGGCTGGTGCACTCAGCCTCTGGAAAGAGTACAGGGTGGAGCACTGGCTTGAGGAGTCCTCTTTGAGTTACTTCTGCTGTTTTTGTGTGTACCATCTAGCATCCTGGGGGATTCTTGGTCCCACTGGGGAGAGTGTGCTTTGTCAGGGGCAGGGTGGAATTAAATTTCTGACACACATTTGGGACTTTGGAGAAGCTGTTCATTTTCATACTCCATTATGCAAACAAGAATAACCTAGATTCCTACACATTACCTTCTTTAATCTTCAGAACAACCCCATGAGTTGGGTACTATTATTATTGTCATTTCCCAAATGAGGAAATGGAGGCACAGGGATAAAGTCATTGTAAGCATCATGAAAGCATTAGTTATATGCTAAAACTCTGTAATGGAGACTCCACTGCATGTCTAATTCACAGGACTCATTTTTCAGAGGCCCCAGCTGTTATTAGGAGAAAGTGGCACTGTGTGTGACATTGCTGCACTTCATGACTTCACTCATGGTACAATGAAGGTCCCAAGTTGCCGACGGGTTGAAGATTTGCGCGAACCTCTTACAGCTTACAGTCTCTTCAACTTCGAGGTTTCCTTCCGTCCTAGCATCTTTCCTTGCTCCCCAGGCTCTAGTGAGGCATAGGCTGGGCCAACTTTTTAATCTGCCGCCAGAGGGAGCTGCTGGCAGAGAAACAGGAGCGCCTCACCCAGGCCGCAAGCGGGAGACACACGCCTCAGGTTGTTCTATTCTTAACTTCAGTTCACTTTTGAAACTCACCCAAACCCACGCAAAGCCCCCATTCAGGAAGGGATGGGATTATTTCACTCTAGCCAGGGGAAGCTTGATATTGAGTGCTTTGGGTTCTTTCTTACATGAGGACGGAAAAGAACCCGACTTAAAAAATGACGCTGGCAGTGGGAAAAGGGTTCATTGTCTGGGTGCACACAGCTCCCTGGACAGCCGGGCAGAATCCTGGTCATAAACAAGGGTTTGGGTTACATGAACCCAGGCTGGAATCTGCACCATAACATTCTTGAGTGGCGCAACCGCTCTTGCCCAGCTTCTCCCGACCATATTATGGCAATGATATGCCTCTCCTTGGCAGGGTTGCAGTCAGGGTTAGTGCAATGTCCTTGGAAAACCTCCAGAAGGTTTGGGATGGTTCACTGCCAGCCCTCGGGTGTCTGGGGGAAAGGGTCGGTGTACTTCTCAAGTATTATTCCTCTGTGCTGTTACCCCGCCTCCTCTTGCCCTTTGCCCAAGAGGTTCCCGGGCTCAGTTTTGCCCTAGAAGTGGGATCCACCTCTACCCCTGGAGCTCTATGAGCAAAACCAGCCCGTCTCCTTTTCCTCTGGAGACCCCCAGCTGATATCTGGTCCGTACATTCATCAAATACTAATTTAGAACTTTTAATCTCTGATGCCCCCTGTGTCCTTCCTTCCCCACGCCCAGACTGCGGGGAGAGAGGCCTGAGGATCTGAGACCCTGAGCGTAGGCTCACAGGAAGCAAAGGTCTCCCAGGAGAACCTTCCAGGCTTGAGGACGATCCAAGGGCACCCGGATCTAAAACCTGTGCGAGGTAGGGTGAAAGGACAGGGGTGGATGTGAAGTAGCATCGCCTTGCAGGGCCAGCGACTCATCTCTAGATGCTCTCTCCCAGCTGGGTCAGCTTGCGTGGGTCGACTGCGGCCGAGAGAGGGGTAGGAGTGGATCTCCCGCAGCGCCCGCTGGGATCTCCCCCAGAGTGGGCCCAGCTCCGGGGCTCAGACCTGCAGCGACCCAGCCGGTGTCGACCCGGAAGGTCCTACGGAGCCGGAAGGCGGGAGGGCGGGGCCAGAGCGCCGGGGCCGCCGCCGTGGTCTGTCGAAGCCTCTGGCTAACGCGCAGGAGCCGGATCCGGAGCGGGGCTGCGCCCCGGGCGGGGGCCGGGCGGGGGCCGGGCTGGGGCCGGGCGGGGGCCGGGCGGGGGCCGGGCGGGGCCCGGCTGGGTCGGGCGGAGGTAGGCCTAGTGGTCCGGCGCTCCGGCAGGCGTCGGTCGCCCACGGGCGCGTAGCGGCCTTTGACCTCAGAGTCGCGCGCGCGCGCGCGGCAGAGCCACCTTTCAGCCAGGTAGAGGTGCGCCGAGGGCTGGCCGCCCCAGAGGCTATGGGCTTGGAGAGGCGAGGGGAGGGGGCGCCGCAAGGGCGCTGTGCTCGGTGTCTGTGCCTGGGAGCGGCTTTGGGCCCTGGCCTGAGGGAGACCAACCTCACTGTGTCGGTGGACACTGTTAGCGTATTCACTCTCCATATAAAGAAACTGAGGCACAGAGAGGCTATGTTATACAAGTAAGCAGCACAGCTAGGACTAGAACCCTGACAGCTTAAGCCCAGGGCCTTGGCTCCGGGTCCCGTGCCCTCCCCCACAGGAGCTCCTACGTGCGTGGATGAGAGTGACAGAGTGTGCGCATGGGTTTGGGTAGATGTGATTAGGGCAGAATGTGCGCGTGGGTAGGGGTGGGTGTGGGTGAATGTGACATAGGCTGAGTGTGCGCGTGGGTATGGGTAGGCATGGTTGTCAGAGCGTGCTCATGGGTATGAATGGGTGTGATATAGGTGGAGTGTGTACCTGGGTATGGGTCAGTATAATGTAGGCAGAGCGTGTGCGTGGATATGGGTAGGTGTGGTGGTGTCAGTGGTCGCGTGGGTGTGGATGGGTGTGATATAAGCGGAGTGTGCGCCTGGGCATGGGTGGTGTTATATAGCAGAATGGAATCTCAGCCGGATAGCATTGCAGACACCAGGCCTTGCCCTATGGGAAGAGGCTGTGGATGCCTGTTTAGAGGCGATCAGAAAGGGGTGGCAGTGGTTTAGGAAGAGAGATTAGTTTTGTTGACAACAGTTAGCTTTTTTGAAAAGAAATAAGGATACTTTTGAGAGGCTATAAAGTGACCAGTTTACTCACCAAGTAGGAAGATAAAGTTAGCGCCTGTGGCAGGGACTGTGACAGAGAGGGTAATGCCTTGCTGAATGTGTGTGTGTAGTGCTGGGATGTCAGTCCCATCTCAACCTTGGACTCCATCCTTATACAGAAAGGCAGGTCCAGTGTGGCCTGGTCTTTTGATTTTTCAAGAGAAAATGGTAATCTGGGGTGTATCTGAAATCTTATTTTTAAGTATTGGCACGTAATTAATTACAATTAAAAAACTCTGTGAGCTAATCCAACAATGTTTGTTGGTGACCTTTGTCCTGGGGCATAAAAAAATGAGAAGACAAAGTGTATAAGAGCCAGCGTGCATGGTGGAGTTCTGTAATTCCCCGAGAAGTAAAATGTGCTGAAGATTGAGTGAGCAAGATCATTACTCTGACTCTTAAGAGGCTGCTCTTATCTAATTTGTGTGTGTGTGTTGTTGGATTCAAACCCAGTGCCTTGCACGTCTTATCTAATATTTTTAAAGAACAGAGTACGTGGAGGTCTGTGTCACCTCTGAAGGCTTGTTTTCCTTGTCTGTCACAATCTGGTGGAACTCAGAAAAAGAGACTGCTGTCCAAGGAGTGGGTTTATCTCTATCTCTTTGTTCCTTCCAGAACGTTGCTGAAAACGGCAGACCACTCTGGGTGCTTGCAAGAAGCCAGGCCTTCAGTGGGCATTTGTCTTTCCTGTGGCTGGCAGATGGGCTTCCCATGACATTGGCCTGTTTTAAGGACAAATCCGATTCTGAAATAGGTGTGATATGGGGGAAAGACTCACTCCTGTGAGGTACTCCTCCTCCCACCTCCCTCCTCTCTTTTCTGACAAAGGCAGTGTTGGGGTGTTAGAGGGAGTAGTAGGGAGTAGCAGGCTTCCCTCTTAATCTAGTAAGCCTGAAGATTTCAGGAAACTGCTTTTTAGTACAGGCTCAGGAGATGAGGTCACAAAACTTTCTTCCACAACAAGAGTCTGTTGATGGTCTAACTTCTGAAATGATTCTTCCAAGAAATTTAAACCAGCCTTCCCTTGGAGAAGGGCAGCCTCAAAGCTACCTCTGCTTGTGGTACAAAACTATTGAAACTCAGCTGGAGTGGGGCCCCTTCCTCCACCAGCTTTTCTAACACCATGATACCTGCTGACCTTCCCTTTGTGCAGAGCCCTAAGCTTGTACCTTGATGCTGGCCTGGTAGAGGTTGGAAGTAGCATTTGCAAAATGATCTCATTTAGCCCTGTTGGTTTAAACTTAGAGTCATTCAGAGGAGGTCTAAATTATACCCATAACGGAGTGGGTGTAACAGGCTTGCTTCATTTGCAATTTTACTTTCTACAGTCCATTTTACCTGTAGTCAAATATTAAATGAAAAATTCCAGAAATAAACAATCCATGAACTTTATAAGTTTATAAGTTTTATAAACTTTATAATTTTATGAAGTTTATATGTTTTAAATCATGTACAATTCTGAGTAGTTTGATAAAATCTCATTCCATCTTGCCTGGGGTGTAAATCATCCCTTTGTCCAGCATATCCACACTGTGTATGCTACACACTGGTTAGGCATTTGGTAGCTGTTGTGTCATGGAACTACAGTGCTTGTATTCAAGTGACCTTTATTTTCCTTAATAATGGTCCTAGAGTTTAAGAATGGTGATGCAAAGGAGGCATCAGGGCATAAAGCTTAAAAAGGATAGATTAACTCCAGTATTATGTTAGCAATATTGCTAAGCATATAGGAGAAATCAAACAAAAGTGTAGTATTATCCATACTTTCAGGCATCCACTGGGAGTGTTAGAATGTATCTCTCATGGATAAGGGGGAGCTACTGTATATATCTGTTTTCTATGTTTTTTAAACATATTTTCTTATTGTACAGAAATTGTTTTGAGAGAGTTGTTCCATAATTCTGCAGAAAACTTGTATTAGAAGCAGTACCTGGGCACTGGTGTGGATGGCAGCCTTGCAGACCAAGAATGGCAGGGCCCAGGGCCTCAAGCCTCTGGGAATGGAGGTTCCCCACAGTCTTCAGGGGGCTTTCCTGAGACGTGGGCTTTGCCTCCCTTTTCCCAGTATAACTAACAGATAAAAACCTAGGTATAAACCTGAGCTAAGTTAGAAGGTGGTTAGAAATTTTACAGTGGCTTTTTAGCCTTTTTAAAGGTTTTACTATAAAATTGATTTCTTTGGTTATCTTAACGTGCATCTGAAGTAAAACTCATTTTGTTGAAACGGATTGCTTTTCAGGACCATGGCCACTGGGTAGGTCAGGGTTATGCCTCCATCTCCCAATATCTGGGTGGCTTCTGCCATGCTCAGTTCATTCCCTGTGATGATGTGGTTTATTGTCATGACATTTGTGTTAGGACAAGTCTAACCACGAGAAGAGCAGCAGGTGTTCTCTTCCAGGGAGCAGGAAGAGGGGACATTCATTCTGTCTGGAAGCATAGGGGCTGGAGCAGGGCCTGGAAGCCAGGAGGACACAGAGAAGTTCGAGCAGGGACAGACATACCTGAGTTCTCCTCTGCCTTCAGACCCCACATGGCCGAAAAGACACATCTAGGGGACACCTGTTGGTAACTTCTGAATTCAAGGACTGAGTAAAATCCTGGGTGGTGCTCTTCCAGAGTCCTGTTGCCCCAAGTAAGGTCCAAAGTTCACCTGGGCTTGTATTTAACAAGATCTTAAGTGCTTCCTATGCACTTGTGGGGGAGTCATCACCTAAAATATATCAAAAGGAAAAAGAAGACAAATTTACAGTGGCTAGAGCACAGCATACTTCTTGTCTCTCCTGGGAATGCAGAGCAGTTCTGAAAACCTGCCTTTGTAGTAAGATGGTAGATCCATGGATTCATTCCAAGGGATGAAAATTCTCTTCCAGAATCAAGAGGACAATTCATTAGAGACTTCTGGTTTGGGATTACCCCTGGGTCAGAAAGAGCTCATATAAGTGAAAGCTACTGAGCAATAGACTTTGCCCCAAGATTTTTTGGTCAACTTCCTTTAGCAACTGTTTCAGTATTTCAGAATATAATGAAAAGGGAAGTGTGACAAGAAAGGAAAGTACTGATGGAGTTTTGGGATTAGCCGAAGCTTGAGCGAGAAGCACCAACTTTGCTGCTCTGATTTTCCTTCTGCTCCTGCCAGGCAGCCTGGTGTGTCAGACTGTTCATTCCTGCCCTTCCCTGAATTGATAGAGCCCACCCTGCCCTTGGCTACACCTCTGCCTATCATTTCCCTGCCAGCATGGCAATTTTCCAGACCCCAGAGAATTATTCTAAAGGTCCATCTGTCCTTTTTTTCCATTTACATTGCAACCCCTTAGAATTATTTGATTTATTTTATTCTCTGGTTGCTTCATCTTACAGCTTCATCTTGTCCTTGCTTTTAATGTCCCATGTGTAAAGAACTGTATGGCATTTGAAGACTAGTTGATTAAGGAAGCCGTGTTGTATATTGGTAAAACATTCAGTGCCATCGTACTGAAAGCCTGCAACGTCCCATTCTCATTCAGGTCACTTTGTATCCATCCTACTTGTACCTTACAAGAGTCCAGCGTATATGTGGCTTATCTCCATCTTAAAGTGAGGTTATCTGATAGTCTGCTGCAGGTCACACAGCAGGCAAAGGCCAGTGTGGTCCCAGAGTCCCATCTTTTCCCTTTCTCTGGCTTGGCACTAACTTGGATGCCCTGTCACATAAAGAGAACATGAGGCTGGGACTTTCTGGTCTCTTCCAGGCTTTGTGTATTGAGGATTGCCTGAGCCATTTGAAAGGCCGCTGATACAAGAGGGGTCAGACGTGCCTCACTTGTGATAAACTGGTGGACCATGTGGCCGGGGTTGCTCCTTAATCCCTCATAAATCAGAAGTTAATCAGAGGGCAAAGAAGACCTTTCATCTACTCTTCTGCTTCTGTTTGCTTATTAACTAACTGCTGCCCCACTTCTCTGTGACAAAGTCCTTTTCATATGATGGGATTTAGTCTGTTGTATATACCAATCTACAGTCTCTCAAAAAACGGGGACACTTCTTTAAGAGTCTTGGAAGAGTAACATTTGGGTGGAAATACTTTTATGCCCACTGAAACTCTCCCTTTGATTTCCCCTAGAGAGTCTCCCAAGATGCCCATCGTGGTGGCAGACATCATGAAGTTGCTGTGCTCCGTCTCTGAGGAAAGGAAGATGAAAGCAGCTGTCAAGCACTCTGGGAGGGGCGCCCTCGTCACAGGGGCTGTGGCCTTTGTTGGTGGTTTGATGGGTGGCCCACCAGGACTAGCTGTGGGTAAGTGTAGGTGTCTTTCAGATACATCCAGATTCATGAGTATCATAAGAGTCTTTGGAACCACTGGGAGGAATGAACCTCTTAAGAGTGACACCACCCAGCTTATGCAAGGAGTTTGTAGAGTTAAGGTTGAGTCTGTGAAATGACCTTTGTGTATATAATTTGTCCTATTAGAAATAAAAGCTTCTGTGTGAATTTCTCAGGAATGCAGATATTCTTGCCAGTGACTTCCGTGTCCTTAAGACCTGGAGGAACCATTCCCCCAGTGCTGGCTGCTGACCCTAGGGATGTGTCCTAATCCAAAGATATCAGGGGTCTGGGTCCCTTGGATATCCCCTCCCTACATAATCATTATCATGTCACTTCAGAAGGGAGCCAGGGAGGTAGCTGGGATTTGCTGAGTACTTACTATGAATCGAGGCTGTGTGGCCATCTTTCACATGCCAACTTGTTCAAAGAGAGCTTCACCCTTCTGAAAGCAAAAAGTTCATGGAGCAAAAACAATAAAACAGCACCTGCTTCAATTTAGGAACCAGTTTCTGGCAATGAATGAAACTTTGGCAAATTTTCTCATTGTCCCTTGGAACTAAGATGAAGTTAATTCTTTTGGATTAAGGGAGTGTATTAGTTAGCTTTTCATTGCTATGACCAAAAAAACCTGACAAGAATAACTTAGAGAAGGAAAATTTTATTTTGGCTCATAGGTTCAGAGGTTCAGTTCATGGTGGATGGACTCCATTGCTCTGGGCCCTAGGTGAGGCAAAACATCATGGCGGAAGGGAGAGGTAGAGAAATGCTGTTCCACTCATGGCAGCTAAGCAACTGAAGGTGGAGGGAGGTCTGGTGGGGGAGGCGGGACAGGGAAAATGCACCCTTCCAAGGCATGTCCCCAGGGACCTACCTCCTCCAGTCATGCCCCACCTGCCTACAGTTACCACCCAATTAGTCCACTTAAACTAGGAATGACAGATTAAGTTACAATTTTCATAATCTAATCATTTCACTTTTTAATATTCCTACAGTATATGTATAGGAGCTTTTGGAGGATACCTTATATCCAAATCATAACCAGGCAAGAATTCCTGTGTTCCAGGCCACAGAAATTCTACCTGGCTCAGGGGATGCGACCCAAACCGTAGGCTAGGATGGAGGCAGAGAGTTGGCCACCATCCGATGAATTGAGAAAAGCCAGATAAGGCTTCCCTCAAGGTGGCCTCTAATGGACCCTGAGGCATAGTTTAAATGGTGTTCTCATGACAGCTTGGCACCTGCTGTATTGGGCTTCAGAGATATTTATGGAATGCCTGCTCTGTGCTGGGCAGCCTTGCTGGGGAGACAATGGCCTCACAGAGCTCACAGCCCAGTGGAAAGCCCTTGTGTATGACTTGCAGTCTTCCAGTACATGTAGGTTGGAGAGAAACCACTTTTATGCTGGGGTTGGCTTCTGTTTCCCAGCTCACTGGCAAGGCTTCCTGTTCTCTTTTTTCACTCAGTAGTAGGATTGACATTCAAGGACATTTCATTAAGCTAAAGCCACACTAGGGAGAAAAATAAGCATGTGGGTGGCACCAGACCTTCCCAGTATATATTTCCCTTTCAGTTCTATGAATTTGCAAGTCCTGACATCACCTTCTTGCTGTCCAGGAAGGAACAACCAAGGGAAGAAACAAGGCCACTTCCTATTCCTCGATGATACTCTAAATCTTTGTCCCCACCCCCATCTAAGTGCTTAAGGCAGGCCTTACAGAGATAATTTTATCATATAGCTGTGCCTGGTTGCCATTTTGGGAACACATATTTTATTCAGATTGAGTAAAAGCTGGTAGAGAGCAGGATGTCTGTATAGAGAACCCGGGGGATTCGCTACTTCCACCTCCTAATCATGGGTGGAAGCATCATTTTACCCAGAAAACAAAGGAATTTTCTCTTCTCCAATGAGCTAGTAATTTGCTGGTCGATATTCCTGGCGACTTTTTGCATTAAGTGCTGCTCTAAATCAAATATTGATGTTCTCATAAAGGTTTAGTGCAGATGAGTGCAACTCTTGTCGGCTCTAAGCATTTCACTGGTGTCATGGGGAAAAGTTCAGGAAAACTTGTAAATTAGCTAGTTCTCCCTCTCCAGAATGCTCCTTTTCTTTGAAGAGGAGGTGAACCTGACCAGGGCCAGTATTCAGCTTCCAGGTATTATAAGGCTGGCTCTGGTCTCCGTAACAGAGGAGGTGTTGGCTCCAGGTGTCCCCCAGCTGGGCTTCAGGTGACACAGGTTTTGCTACCTGTCTTCTCAACCCAGCCTGTGAGCAAGTTGTCTCTGGCCCAGGTTTTTGGTTTTTGTTTTTTCCCCCCAATATTTTTTTTTAATATTTTTTTAGTTGTCAATAGACCTTTATTTATTTATATGTGGTGCTGAGAATCGAACCCAGTGCCTCACACATGCTAGGCAAATGCTCAGTCACTGAGCCACAACCCCAGCCCCTTCCCCCAACATTTCATTTTGGAATAATATTAGAATTTCAAAGAAGTTGCAAAGGTTATGTGGAGAATTCCCACACATTCTTCACCCTGTTTTAGTTTCCCCGGTGTTAACATGTGTGATGGTACATTTGTCAAAAGTATGAAACCCACACTGATTCATTATTGTTAACTATTCTCAAAACTTGATTTATATTTCTTACAGTAATGGCTTTGTTTTGCTCCAAGATCCAGCCCAGGATGCCACATTGCATTTAATGGCCCTGTTTTCCTTAGTCTATTCTGGTCTGTGGCAATTTCTTAGACTTTCTTTGTTTTTCATGACCTTGTTAACTTTGAAGGATATTGAGCAGGTATTTAGGTTTATTAACTGGAGTTACGGGTCTTTGGAAAGAATAACTCAGAGGTGAAGTTTCCTTCTCTTGCATCATTTCGGGGAGTAGAGGACATCTCTGGTAATGTTGACCTTGATCATTTGGTTAAGGTCACATATGCTAGGATTTTCCACTGTAAATTTTCTGTTTCCCTTTCTATACTCTATTCTTTAGGAGTGAGTCACTAAGTCCAGCCAGGCTGCATCTTTAAATATCTGATTGCTGATATTTAAAAATTGTGAGATGTTTTAAAGGCATAAATCTGGTATTCCACATGACAGCAGTTGGCTGGCATGGGATAGCAGCTGTTCCTTGAGACAGGGACCCAGCTCCCAGGTCACCACAGGCTCATTCTACCCATTTTACTCCTTTTGGTCACACACCTGACCCCTGAGAGTACTTGAATTTGAGGCTCCTGACGTAGAGCACCTTCCCTCACCCTGCCCCATCCTTCACATGGCCTGTAACTTTTCATTATACAAGGCCATCAAATCCCAAAATAGCATGACTTAACTTTGACAATAAATTTCCATTTAAGGATAATGTTTGGGCTGGGGATGTGGCTCAGTGGTAGAGTGCTTGCCTAGCATGCTCAAGGCCCTGAGTTTGATCCCCAGCACCACACACACACACACACACACACAATAATAACAACAGCAATGAGAATAATGTTGGTGCCCTTGTTGGGTAGCAGAAAGAAAAAGAGTAAACTAAATTCAATTTGTTATTTGTCATCATACAACTTGTAGAGGTAGTATAAAAAACATTGCTTTAAGAGAAGAGAAACTTATCTGTCTCCAGGTTCCTTTAGCCACATGAATTCTCTGGAAATTTCCTGAATTCAAGGGCAAGGAGTGTAACAGCCACCCTACTGGAAGAAACTTGGCCTTGCCACAGAGATGTTTTTCCTCTAAAAATGCATTAATTCCTCAGCCATCTCCTTTGTGATGGGGAAAGATTTTTATGGAAGCATGATGGGGGGCTTCTTCAGCTCATGAGGAGGGTTTTAGTTAGCACAGTTCTGGGGAAATGGTTATGCTTCATTCTGCATCCATCAGTGTGGAGCTTAGGAAAGGGCATGTTTGGGCGTTAATTATCTGGGCAAAATGGACGAAAGATCACATAAACCTTTGCCCTTCACTCTGCCTGGTGGAGCTGGCATGAAGCCGAGCTCATTCTGACCACTCAGGAATGTGCCACCCATCATGACCATAGACATGCTCTCAGCAAGGACCTAAGGCCATCGTTGACGAATTGGGCCCAACTAATGGAACCCTTCCTTATTTTCTAGGGGGGGCTGTAGGAGGTCTATTAGGTGCCTGGATGACGAGTGGACAGTTTAAGCCAGTTCCACAGATCTTAATGGAGCTGCCTCCTGCTGAGCAGCAGAAGCTCTTTAATGAAGCCACCGCCATTGTCAGGCACTTGGATTGGACAGATGCTGTGCAGCTGACTACTCTGGTTATGGGCAGTGAGGCCCTGAAGCACCAGTTAATGGCGATGCTCATGAACTATGTCACCAAGGAGCTGCGGGCTGAAGTTCAGTACGACGACTAGGTTGCTCCTCCTGGGAATTAGGGGTTTCGCTTTAATGATTCTGTGACTCTCCAAAAGTAACTGGGGAGTCAGGGGGAAGCCCAGTGAATCCCCCTGAGAAATCTGCACATCATCAGTGAATTACCTTACACTGGAGTAGAAGGTCCTGCTGCAGAGGCCACCACCGTACTGGTCACGACCAGCAGTTATTTATGAAAAAGTCGTGTTTCTCGCTTGTGTGTGCTGATGTGCACTGGCAGCACTTCCTGACTGTGAAACTGGAGAGAGCAAAGGCTTAGCGTTGCAGGCCTTGGCTTGCGGGAGTCTGGAAGAGGGTTACTGTGTTCAGCTGATTTGCTAAGTATACTTCCTTCTCCTCATCTTGTGAAGATGGCTTCTCTTCTAGACGCCCCAGCATCCAGGGTCTCACTCAGAGCCAGTTTATGCCACAGTTATGTTTACCTCACAAGTGTGTCCCTTCTCTGCCCAGGGACTTCTCAGTGGCCTCACAGAGGGTGGTTGGCCTGTTGAGCGAAGCTGCAAATGCCAAGCAGGCTGGACCCGCTAGCTGCACACTTTGTTCTCCTCTTCCTAGGGTCTTGTTTTCCCATATAAAACTCACGGTAGTTCTTGAGTTAGGCCTTTTAAGTGAAATATTTTTGGTATAAAGTATTGCTCTGAGATAGTGGGATCCTAACCCATCTGTAAGAAATGTTCCCACCCTGGAGATCCCCCTAATAACATATTCACATTGCCTTCAGAAACACAACTTGACAAATTACAATAAATTTTTTTTTCTGAAAAGTCATTTTCCTTTGTATTTTGTATAAAGCATCACTAGCATTTCAAAGCTTATACATGGAACAAAAGTGGAGGTTTAAGATTTGCAACTTTGAAGAATGAAAGAAAGCTCCCCCCAGTTACAATGCCTGGGCCAGGCCTTTCCAGGCCAGCTTTGGCCCCAGTGTGTGCTGCCAGTGAACATGTACCTTCCCCAGCCTCTTCTAGCAACCTCTGACTGTCTCTCTGTGCCCAGGCCATGAGGTAGGGCAGGGATGGCACTGGGGCTCTCTCCATGCCCTGCAGCACAAGCTCCCTGGGGTGCAGAGTAAGGCACTTCTGCTGAGGGCAAGCTTAGAGGAGAGCTTGGTATCACAGCACCTCTATATGTGTAAAGAAAACTTCAGGGTGAATTATAACTCATGGTGATTAAGGGAGGATGGAGCCTTTATCTCAGAGATTGCTCTTCAGCCAGCCTCCTAGCACAAACCAAGTGCCCAGGCACAGGCCATACTCCTGGAGCTAATGAAGTCATTTTGATCCTTTGTATCTTGCTTGAGTTGAGTTGATGAAGGAACAGGACAGGAGTTTTCTATCTGTAAAAACTCAGTATGGTCCTTCCTGTTGACCTAACCATTTCTCTTCTGATAAAATAAGTCCTTCATATGGTCCCTTGGACTAATAATATAAAATAGGGAATCCCCAACCCCTCATATTTTTTGGTAGCTTTAGTGGACTCTAAAATTACCCTCTTTTTGGTGTAAAGGTGTAAACATTGATTTACAGATGTATGAGAATGAAACAAGAATAAAGATTTTTTGGTCCATTGCTTCAGAATTCAAGTAGGCTTTTTCCATTTTAAACAACATGCCAAATTCTGCAATTGCTTATCAATGATCCTCCTGGAAAAATCAAGACTGAAATAGACTTTCCTCTGTTGGGTGATTGGGCCCTGCCAATTTATACTCCTGTATGGGGTCCCACCCTATGCCTGGCCCAGTGTGGACATAGGTGGTCCTGACTCAGATACCCAAGGTTCACTGGAGCTCCTTCTCTCCCCTGCCTGCCTCTACCCCTGGCATCAAAACCAGGAAGGTGATTGTTCCAACTCCTGACCAGATTGGGGTCTGATGGAGCAGGGCCTGATGAGTGAAGACCCACTTGACTAGCCAGTCCTGCTGTGACTTTATGGGTTTTGGGTCCAAGAGGGCATTCAAACCTCAAGTTCTCTATCTCACAGGAGCTGAAAGCATTTTCCTAGATTTCCGCTGGGATATCTTCACTTCAGGCTCTCGGCCCCTGTGATTTTAGTATTTATATTTCTGTAATATTGTCAAAATTTACTTTTACATAGGTAATAACTGCTTGTTACAAAACTTAACAGGTACCAGAGGGTACAAAGTCTTCCCCCCATGATGACTCTAGAGGCAGCCATGGTGACCAGTTAGTGTTAGGGTACAAGTGTTGATTTGTGGCCCTTGTCCCTTCCCCAGGGGCAGCCACTATTCTCCATTGCTTGTACATTCCTCTAACTCTGCTTTGAAAAAGACTCTGGAAGCAGTTCATTTCCTTTTATTTGTCAATAAGTATTGCTAAAAACAGAAAATCCAGAAAAGTATAAAGAAATAAAAACTACTACAAGTTCTAACACCCAAAAAACTGCTATTAACAAATGTTTCATTTCTTGCAATCCTTTTAAAGCTATGTGTGTGTATTTCTAACATATTTGCATTTGCACTGTATATACTTCTTCAAACACTTTATCAATTAACTTTAATTAATTTATTCTTTGCTTTTATAGTGCTGGGGATCAAACTCAGGGCCTTGAGCATGGTTAGCAGGTGCTCTCCCACTGAGCTATACACGCAGCCCTATCAATTAACTTTAAGCAATATTTTTGATGTAATTTCAAACTCCTTGTAAATATTTATTTTTTATTTATGGTTTTGGTGATTGATCCCAGGGCCTTGTCACATGCTAGCCAAGCACTCTACCACTGGGTTACAAGATAGGTCTCAGTAAGTTGTTCAAGCTGGCCTCAAACTTGTGATCTTTCTGCCTCAGTCTCCCAAGTAGCCTGGATTACAAAGTGAACACCACTGTACCAGGCTCCTTGTAGGCCTTTACAGTGGATGTATAGTACTCCACTGTACCAAATAATTCCTCTGGTAATTTTTTATTTATTCGGGTTTTTACTGTTATATTGCTGTAGTGAACATTTTTGGGTTACTGATCTCTTTATATTTTGGATTTTGATAGTCTTTAGACTTATGAGAGAAAGACTCAAAGTAATATTGCTAGTTATACAGTATGTAATGTATTTAAAGATGATTGTTATATTCAGTCAAAATTCTTTCAAAGAGACAGCATCATTAATATATTCCCCCAATGAATTTGAGGCGTCCACATTTCATTGAATACTCACCGAGAAATCTAATGATAGTGCCTTAAGCCTTTGTTAATTTGAAGGGTAACTGCTGATGGTTTGGTTTGATTCATTTTTCTTTCTAGTGGGGCCATTTGATTTGGCTGTTTCTCTCCTGTTACATGTGATAGATAGCTGGGGTTGACCCCCTGTCAGGCTGCCAAGAGCCCCAGTGACCCTATGGCTGAGGTTTAGCTGAGGGTGAGAGAGTCCTTGCAGGGCTGTGACTGGCCCCACTTGTGACTGTATCACCGAGGTAGGGGCCTCTGGCTGCCATCAGGGCAAGGAGGCCACTAAGGATAAAGGTGTGGAGACCTGGTGCTTATAAAAAAGAAACCATCTGCTCAAGGCTGGTTATTAACCTGCATTGGATATTGACATGACAGCACTGAGCAAGATTTTTTCACAGGCAGATGGTGTATTTTTAGCTAGAATTAACTTTTATATATTTCTGTGTTTCGAGCTGTCTGGCTTGGAATAAGCATGGCTGGGGGTATTGGAGTGAGGGAGGCTGGGGAGCGCAGGCCCTAGCTTGGAAAGCAGCAGTCCTGTCCATTAGTTATTGAGAAGTGCCATCTAGTGGGAAAGTCAGGCATGTCCTTGCTCCTCTCCCTCCATCCAGAGGCCCACAGTGCCTTCTCCTAGTCATGGGCCCCATCAGGGCCCAGGATGAAGCTCCAGAAGGATGCTGTTTTAGAAGTTCCCTATGGGGAGGGGCTGAGGTCTTCCTAAGGTTTTAATAAGCCCTGAGCAGAACATCAGCCTGTCTCCTGCAACATTTTTGCACATAAAACAGAATGTCTCTCAATCCTGAACAATCAACATATGGCAATTAAGAAATGCCAGGATCCATCTAAACCACGCAGGGAAAGGGAATGTCTGATGTGTTTTCAGTTTTCTGGGGGGAGATAAATGGCTTTATTAGCTGGAGGAGGCCTCTTGGACTATTATGATAATGGCAGATCGGGAAGCTGAACTTGGGCCTGGCCAGCTGAATCGTAGCCTTGGGGTCAGCTATGAAAACCCTTGAATCCTGGCAGATGGAGGGAATCAAAACCATCGATGTGGTTACTATTTATCTTATTTTTCTGGGTTTTAAGAGAAAGACTACTCATCCTTGTTAGCAATTAAGTAAATGTGAGTATAATATCTAGGCACTATCTATATACCAATTAATTAGTAAAAATAAATACAAATGATTCAACCCAGAGTTGGAAAGGCTGTGTGGAAATCATGTACATATTCTGCACACACAGGTGGCGATGCATGGTGATAGTCTTTTGGGAGAGTGATTTGAAGAAAAAGTCACAGGAACCATAAAATTGTATGTACCAATTTCACTTCAGGGAAAACATTCCAATAAAGCAATTCAAATGGAAAAAAGATATTCATAGCATTGCTATTTATAATAGCAGGAAAAAGGGAAATAATTCCAATGTTGAAAAACAGGGAAATAGTTAAACTATTCATCTATGTAATATAATAGGGTATTAATAGCTAATTTTAATAAATAGTAAATGGTGATGGGTATATGAAATTCAGTGGAATTGCCATATGCGTTATCTACCTTATGTAAAATCCATACTTATGTGCTTGGAGGAAAAAAAAAAGAAAAAGAGGAATTGAAAATGGTACTGGAGATCCTTGTGGGATTTCTATCTGATGTACGACTTGGGGGGTACAGAATGGGTAGGCATGAGTTCCAAGGTGTAGGCATTTGTGCCTGAGGGGGTTCTAGTGTTTAAAATGATCTTATCTATGTGTGTCTACACCACACAAGAACCAGTCAAATTTGTGAAGAGCCAGTCATGGGTCCCTAGCTCTCTGGGGCTGCCTCCTAAGAATTGTTCAAGGCCATCTTAACTTGAGGCAGTATCCTCACAAGCCCACTGTGGATACCAACTTCCTTACAGGTGTGGCCTACTATAATGTCACATTCCAAAGCACAACCCCAGACTATTTGCCCCGTGAGAGTTTTACCTGATGTGCTTGTGCCTATTGACCAAAGCAGGAGGGCAGCCAGGATGAAAACTATTTGGATATAGAGTCTTCTCTATGTGAGCACTGTCCAACAGAAATATAACACAAGTGAAAAATGTGAACTATATATGTAATTAAAACATTTCTAGTAACCACGTGTTTTAAAAGTAAGAACAGATTAAACTCACAATATACTTTATTTAACCCAATATGCCAACATACTATCAATTTCAACATATAATTAATAGAAGAGATTATTAAGATACTGTATTTTCAATCTTTTTCCTGTCAAGTCTTCAAAATAGTGTATATTTTACACATAACAATACATCTCAAGTCTGACTAGCTACATGTCAAGTTACATATGGCCAGTGGTTACCATACTGGTATCTATATGATACACAATAGAAAATATAAAAATGAAAAATTTCTCTGTCCTTTTGTACTAGGAGGTTTCCATGATATAAACATGCCCTGAAAGGTTCAGGATGTCTGTCTTTTTGTTTCTACTCTGTTCTGAAGTTAAGCATCTGGGTTTATTTGAAGTCTTTGTTAGAGGTTGAGAGCAAATGATGAGATGCTGTGGACTCTTTTCATTTATACATAGAAGCTCTCATCCCCAGTGTGATGGTATTTGGAGATGGGACCTTACCCTGTCCCTATCAGCTAAGCAGGAAGGAAGCCCTCACCCAAAACCCAGCCTCCTAAACTGTGCGTAAATAAATTTCTGTTGTTTTAAGTCACTTAGCATGTGGCATTTTGTTATGACAGCCTGAGCTGACAAGACAATTTGAGAAGTGGGAGAGTTGAGGGTTTATTGGTGGCTTCCCTGATCCACGCCCTCTGGCCAAGTTAAGGAAAGGAGACATTTTCCTTCTGCTTTGAGATGTCCAGTAAACCTGGGATGTGGGAACCTGAACATCCCCAGGGACAGGGTTACTTTCTGCAGCCACTGAGAACCAGTTTTATCCTTCTATCCCAGCCACAGAGGCCTTGGAGGACAGCAGCCCCATCTCTGCCACCTGCCCATCTATACCTGCCCAGCTGGACATGACTAAAGAAAAACACCTGGTCAATCATCTGACTACACTTTAGGTTTATCCTAAGATCAGATGTGACTGCTCTGTTGCTGGCAATTACCCCAGATTTTCCCAGGAAATTTCCTTTCCTTAACCCCTTTTCTCCCAGACTTTTCTCCTGTGTCTTTTCCCTCTGGTGGTAATCTTGCTTCCTGTTTCACCAAGAAAATGGAAGTAATCAGAAGAGAATGCCCACTGCTTACATCTGTACCCATATAACATCTGCCTTTTCTTCTAGTACTAGAATCTGACCTTATTCTTGATTAACATTGTCCCTTTCACTAAGCACAGGATCCCATCCCCTGGCCCACCTGAGGACAATTTTCCTGCCATTCTCTTTTTCCTCTATTGTCACATTTCCTCTTCTCTACATTTCTATCCCATCAGCATGTGCTTTAGTTCTCCCATATTAAAAAAATTTCAACAAGGATTTTAGGACAATTCAACAAATAGTGCTGAGACAACTGTATAACTACCTGCAAAAACAATGAAGTTAGACCCCTTAACTTATGTAAAAAGTAAATAAAAATAGGTCATACATCTAAATGAAAGAACTAAAACTATAACTCTTAGTTGAGAATATAAGAATATTGCCTTATGACCATGGAAAATGAAGAGCACAAAAACATAAGTGACAAAAAAAATAGGTAAATGGAACTTCATTGAATTTAAAACTTTTGTTCCCTGATACTATCAATAACATTAAAAGATTAGAAAGGAAGAACATAGTTACAAGTCATGTATGTGTTAGAGGACTACTATCTGGAATATATAAAGAAATCCCACAACAATGATAAAAGACAACCTAATTTAAAAATAGGCAATAAACATGACAAGAAGCTCAACACTTTTAGTCATCACAACCACATTAAAATACCACTTTTCCCTACTAGGAGGGACAAAATAAAGATAATAGTAAATGTTGGTGTGTTTGGGAATTGGAAGCTTCCTACATTTCTCATATGAATGTAAAGGGGTATGGATGCTTTGGAAAACAGTTTGACCACTCCTCAAAATGTTAAACATAGACTTACTGTGTGACTTACCAATTCCACTCCTAGGTATGTACCCAAGAGAACTGAAAGCATGTATCCACAAAAAAACTTGCACACAAATGTTCATTAGCACTGTTATTCACAATAGCCCCAAAGTGAAAAACCTCAATGTGCATTGACTGATGAATGGAGACAAAATGTAGTCTATACCGTCCAATGAAATATTATTCAATCTGGGCGCAGTGGCGCACGCCTGCAATCCCAGCACTTTGGGAGGCTGACACAGGAGAATCGTGAGTTCAAAGCCAGGCTCCACAACATCGAGGTGCTAAGCAATTCAGTGAGACCCTGTCTCTACATAAAACACAAAGTAGGACTGGGGATGTGGCTCAATCCCCAGTTGAATTCTATCCTCGGTACCAAAATATATATATAATTCAATCTTAAGAGGGAACTAAGTATTCATACTACAACATGGATGAACCTCAAAAATATAGTACGTGAAAGAAACTACTATGTGTTGTATGCTTCCATTGATCTGAAATATCTAAGATAGACAAATCCATAGAGACAGAAAAGTAGATCAGTTGTTACCAGGGGCTGAGCTGAGGGAGGTGACTGCTCAGAGTTGTGGAGTTTCTCTTTGGGATGATGAAAATGTTCTCCATTAGATAGTGGTGAAGGTTACACAGTCTTGTGACTATACTAAAAACCATTGAATTGCGTGTTTTAAGGTAGGAGTGGATTTTATGGAAGTGAATTGTATCTCAATAAGTCTGTTTAAAAAGCAAACACTTGCCTTGGCTCTACTTTCCCCTTCTTCCATTTTTCTCTTTCCCTTTGTGATAGAATTCCTCCAGGGAGAGTAAAATGGGCTCACTCTCCCCAGTGTGTCTCCTACTACTCTCTCAATCCTTTCTGGCAGGTGTCTGCTTCTAGCTTCTACCACCCCAAGAGCTCTTATTAAGGTCACCACTGACCTCTATGTTACTAAACCTGGAGTTCGGCTCCCAGTTCCCATTTTACTTAAGCCATTGGTAGCATTTGGCACAACTGACCGCATCCTCCTGACTGTCCTCCCTAGCACCATGTTCTCATGGTCTCCCTCCTTCCCTTCTGCTGCTTCTACCTCCTCTCCCTGACCTGTAAACGCTGGAGTGTTCCCAGGCTCCTTTCTTGGACCCCCTTTCCCTTCTGTCTCTGCCCACTCCCTCAGGCTGTCATCCAGCTCCAGGCTTGCTTACTCACCAGTCGCTCCCAAAAGTGCTTGTCAGCCCAGACGTTTCTCCAGCCCACTCAATCTCTCCGTGTCTGATAGGCATCTCTAACTTGACATTAAAAAAATGAATTCCTGACACCCATCTCCCTTCCTCTGCAAACCCACCGCAGCATAAAC
Organism: Geosciurus inauris; assembly: GCA_004024805.1. Classification (NCBI taxonomy): domain Eukaryota; kingdom Metazoa; phylum Chordata; class Mammalia; order Rodentia; family Sciuridae; genus Geosciurus; species Geosciurus inauris. The sequence goes on along the minus strand of PVHX01000521.1, from coordinate 167,843 downwards.
AGCAGCAGCAGGGGTGGCAGTGGCAGAAATAGCTTCTCCTTTAGCTTCTCTATCTCAGAAACCAGGAACTTCATGTTTTCAGTTGCTGTGACTTGTCTTTCCCCCATATCCCATATCCAGTCTACTAGCAAATTCTGTTGGCTCTACCTTCAGGTATGTCCGTAACAGAATTTCCTCTCAAAATCTCTGATGGTCCAGTCTTCTGTCCTCTCTCACCTTCTCAGTGGTCTCTCAGTTGCCCTCAACTCTCTTTAGGGAACCTCAAAACCAGTGATCTTGCTCAAAGGTGAGTCTCACCACACCACTCCTCTGCTGAAAGCTTTCCCTTGTCTCCTGTCTCTTTCCAAGGAAAAGCCAAAGTCCTTACAGTGCCCCCAGGGCCCTACATTGTCTGTCCTCACCTGCACCTCCTGACTTCACCCTGCTGTGCTCCTCTCACTCCCTGCTGCAGCCACAGGGGCTTCTCCCTGCCCCCAGCCATACCAGAACATTCCCGCCCCACAGCATTTGCACGTGTTGTATGCTCTGCCTTGGATACTCTTCCCCAAATATCTGCTTAGCTCTCTGCCTCTTTTCCTTCACGCCTCGACTCAGTTCACCTTTGCAGTGACATCTTGTCCAGTCACTCTGAAATTGGAGCCAGTCAGCCCTCACTGTCTCCCTTTCCTGCTTTGTTATTCATAGCACTTATCACTTATATACTCCATTATATACTTTGTTCCCAAATGAGAAAATCTATATTAAGGCAAAGGGTTTAGATAATCTTTTTGGAAAACAAATGAAAAAGCACACCAGCAGAGCCGAACTAATAATGAGGGGAAGGTCTGAGTATTTCCAAATAGCATGGACCCTCTTTGTTGGGATTCTTCCTAGTGCTGGAAAAGATGCCAGAGACAGGAGAGAGCATAATGGAGATGTGAAGGAAAGCTTTCCCTGCCTCTTCAAATATTCCCTGGAGTGAACAGATTAAGAGGAGGTATGCAAATTTATTTGATGTGCACAGGGGATAATCACAGGAATGCAACTACCCAGTAGCTCAGTGTAGCCCAGGTGCTCATACACCCTTCTTCACCGGGGAGAGGAAAATGACAATTTTGAGGGGTAGCAAATGATTTTAGGTGAATGAACAGGCCCAGTCCTCAGACAATAATGAACAATTCTTGGGCCTAGGACACGGGCAATAGCTTATGAAAAAAAATCTGTCCAGTAGTGGTGATATTCTTTAATCTTCCTTCCTGCAAATATGAGTTTAGTTAATGAAAATTCAGGGAAGGGACCCAAAGTCTTTAGATTGAAAAGGGAATATCATAGTAAACTCTCATCCAGCACCTGCTGCTCTCCATGGGTCTCAAGTTTAAAATAACCAGCATACCAGGGTGCCACATTTCGGGGTGACATTCTATGGCTTCCTTCAGCAACATATTTTTAAATTATATTGATTGTCCATTTCCGTTCACTAGAGTGAGCTTCAAGAGGAGAAAGATTTTTTATCTGTTTTGTTCACAGCTGTATCCCCAGTGCTTGAAGGTATTCAATAAGCATTTGCTAAATGAATGAATAAAAGATTAAAAAGCTGTCAGGCAGTTTCTTTCCCTTTCATTGTGTCATCAATGCTGACCCATGCATCCCACAAACATGCCAACTGCCTCTTTGGAAACAGGCCCGACACTAGCTGGATCTTAGTCTCAGACACCTACTCTGCCCAAGTGCCTAAGAAACAGTTGCCTTCTGGTGAACCCAGTAGGCCAGCTCCATCATAGGTCAGTGTCTGAGACCCAAATTCCAAATATTCCACCAGTGCAAAGGTATTATCAAATACCAAGGCTTGGTGAGCAACAGGCACTCTCAGGCATTGATGGTGGGAGTGTAAATTGATATAACTACTGCAGAAGACTGACAACTTCTACTAAAGCCAGATATTCACAGACCCATGGTCCAGCAGTTTCCCTCCTTGTCCTGTTCCTAACATAAAAGAGTGCTTATATCCACCAAAAGACAGCTACAGGGATGTTTATAGCAGCCTTATTCATCATAACTCAAAACTGGAAACAACCTAGATGTGTCCATCAACATGAGAATAAATAATAAATTGTGGAGGGGTCATAAAATGAGATACTCTACCACAATGAAAAAGAACAAATTGCGAATACCCAAAACAATATGGAGCAATCTCACAGACACTGTTGAGCAAAAGAAGTCAGAACAAAAAGATACACAAGGTGGCGCACGCCTTGTGTCAGCCTCCCAAAGTCCTGTGTCCAGCACTTAGGGAGGCTGAGACAGGAGAATCGTGAGTTCAAAGCCAGCCTCAGCAATGGTGAGGTGCTAAGCAACTCAGTGAGACCCTGTCTTTACATAAAACACAAAATAGGGCTGGGGATGTGGCTCAGTGGTTGAGTGCCCCTGAGTTCAATCTCCAGTACCAAAAAAAAAAAAAGATACACAAGTTGTGATTCAATTTATACGATTCTCCTGTCTCAGCCTCCCTAAGTGCTGGGATTATAGGCTTGCACCACCACGCCGGCTACAAAGTTAAATTTTAAAAACAGAAAAATAAATCAGAATGCCATCCAGTTAACCCTTGGAGGCACTGTTGGGAAGAGCCTGAGGGAGCTTATAGGGGTACTGGAGATCTGAGTGGTGGTTACATACTTGACTTTGTGTGTGTGTGTGAGAGAGAGAGAAATCTCATTGAACTGTATACTTAAGATTTGTGCACTTTATTGGAGGAAGGTTATACCTAAGTTAAAAAAGAAGAAAGATGGAAGGAAGGAAGTAAAAAAAAATCAGAGTCCCAAGTAGGAGATAACCAGACAGTTGACTGACTGCCCCCTCTTCTGAACTGTATGTCCAACCCCTTGCTAATTTCTTTGAAGACATTGATTTGATTTTCCTAATCACTTTCTCCTTGGCCTTTGGAGAGGAGATCAATATGCAGAAACTTCCTGGGCCTAATGGGGGAGGACTCTGGTGCTTTAACAAAGTAAACCCTTGATGGCACTCAGCCTTCTTGCATCATTGTTCCTTAAGTTGAGGACTGGGTGGGCTTTGTTTCCCCAAATCAGGTTTGTGTCTGAATTATGTTCCTTTCTAGGCGTTTTGACTCGTGATAATCAACTTGGGAGGCAGCTGACTGAGATGTGGCATTGTTTTTGACTTGAATAGAGGGAACAATCACTGTGTCCATTGTGCTTCTAAACGTTCTGTTTTCATATCTTGGAGCTGCTCATTGTGGGTGGATTTCTCCCTAATTGAATTGAAATCCACACAGTTCTCCCCTGACTAAGCCTGCTTGTCAACAGCCTCATTCTTGGGGTACAAAGATCTTTAGACCCTTGCTAGATTCTCTTCCTTGGAATTTCCTGAGAACTGGACTGTGACTCACCTCATGTAACCTCAGGGACCACTCCTCTATCTGCACAGGTGAAATATGCTATTGACCTCCCCAGACCAAGTCAGGGGATGACATACTCTGGTTGTCCAGATCCATGTGCTGTATCTATTTCTACAGGGGTCAGCTGTACCAAATGAAGCTGAAGGTGGGGAAGAGGAAGGTCCCTAGAATGTGACCACCTGAAGGAGGAAGGATGCATGAAGAGAAGGGGTCACATGTACCCACCATACCATGAACTCACTTCCAGCAGCAGGTGGGCAGCAACTATGAGTGTGCTGGTGTTTCAATGAGAAAACAGCAAAAGTGCTGAAGAGAGGGAGCTCAGGGAGCCTGGGGACCATCCTAGGGCCCAGACAAGTCAGCCCCCCAGAAGGGATCTTGTCAGAAGCCTAGGTCCCCACCTAGGTCCCCACCAAGAACTGGGCTGCCTGACACTCGGTCTTTCCTGTCGTGCCTTCAGGGCCCTCCCTGCTCTGGCTGAATAGATCTGCTTCAACTCTAGCTCTCTCTGGACCAACTCCAGCTCAGGCCTTGGGGGAGAAAATGCTCAGGAACTGGCTTATGTCAGCAGGTGGCTAACTTGGCTCTGGGCTGGACTGGAAAAGTTCAAAGGCTTTACTTTCTGGGTGGGTGAAGGAGGTGCAGGCTCCCAGGAGATTTGGTGGCTGTTTGGAACAAGAAAAAGAACATTGGTGAATTTTAATGGCATTGGTAATTTGCAAACTGCATGAAATTTCCACGTGTGTACATGTGTGTTAGAGTTTCTATAGCCCAGTGTTGCTGTGGGCAGCTAGACGAGTCATGTTAAGAGTGGCTGTGCTAAGAGTGGAGTGGAGCTCCCTGGCAGCCTCTGGGCAGCAGGGAGCACTTTTCCTGGCACAAGGCTGCAGTTCCTCCCAGGCCTGGTGGGCAGGAACTGCTCACTGGAAAGCCTACTCTTTGGAGTCTGGCAGGACCCCCCTAGCTGATGCTCCAAGGATTGAAATTTCCCCTTGTTTTTGCCCAGAAATGTCTGGCTCAATCTGTGCACTCCCTCAACATCCCCTGCTCTTTCCCTCCCTCCCTGCCTCTCTGTTTTGAACATTGGAACATTCTAGTCAGAGATAGACTCTGGTGGTGGGGAGAGGCACCAGGAGATATGATGCTGGAGAGGAGCTTCAGGAGGACAAAGGAGAATGCCCTGGTCACAGCTTCTCATCCTGTCCTGACCCTACATGTCAAGTTTGGGCCCACTCTCTGGAGCCTAGGTTTCCCAGCCCAAACAGTGAAGGGGAGAGGAGGAGCAGTTCTGGCATCCCTTTGAGTTTTCATTCTCCTTTTCTGGGTGGGAGCTCCCTGTCTATTCTTCCTTTATACACTGACCAAGAGGAGTAGAGGTTTTGCACTGCAGATTCTGGGAGGGGGAAGGAAGAGTCAGACAGGTGAGCCTGGGCCCCTGGGAGGGCAGGGCTGGAGGAGTGTTTGTGTGTGGTATGCACCCTGGCTTACCCTTCATGGGGGTAAGGCCTCTACCTCGTAGGGTACAGCATAGCCTGCACCATGCTCACCTCTGTGGCTTTTCTTCGGCCACTTCCCCATGGCCATAAGGAAGCGCCTCAGGTGCCTGGATACACCAGACTCGCTCAGTTCTCAGCTTAGGGCACCTAGAAGTGTGTGGGAGGGGGCAGAAACAACAGAAGGGCCAGGGAGACATCCTAGGGTCAGGCTGGAATGCCTGGGAGCAGTGTTGATGGAAACAGTGAGCAGGTTGGCAAAACTGATATTATCAGTTTTGGACATGTGGACTTGCAGTCTCGATGGCATCTCCTCAGCATCCCCCAGAAACTAGGGGAGGTCACAGTGACACTTTCATACATAGCATCGGTAAAATGCCCAGTGGTGCAGGGTTCTGGGCTGGAGGGGAGGGTCATGGAGGCTGCAGATAAATGAAAAGCACCCCTGCCTGCAGGAGCTCAGACTCCAAGGCCAGATAACAGAGGCAAAGACCAACTGAGGCATTTCATGGAAAGCAGAGGAAGGGAGAGCTGGAGAAGGGTCTTCAGATTCTTTGGGAGCAAGAGACAAGCCCACCATCCTGTGGCAATCCAGGAAGTATATGCAGAGGGGAAGCAGTATCTGTGCTGGGTTCTATAGTGAAAGTCAGAATTCCTGGGCAGAGCCAGGGGAATGTGGGCATGGAGCAGCCCACAGAAGCCTCAGGTTGGGTCTGCTAGTGTTGGCAAGGCAGACCTCCATCCTTGCCCCTGCTATCTGGTTCCACTCTTGGGCATGAGTCCTGCTGAGTCTGCTTAGGGCTGAGGCAGAGAACACATGGAGGAGTGGGGTCCCCTCACAGATGGGGAGCTGCATGTAGAGAGAGGCAAGGACTAAGGAGGTAGGCTTAGGGGCAACACAGAGCCTGCTGATGCTAGGTGTGAAGAGATCCACACTCAGAGGAGGCATCTCCCCTGCTCACAGCCCACAGGGGAGGCCATTTCCTGTAGGCCCAGGTCAAAGCCAAGCCTAACGGAAGTGGCTGTCTTGGTTTAAGCTTGTGGCTTAGAGACTTCAGGTCCTGGCTGAGAACTGGGTCAGCCTTTCAGTCACTCCACCCTGACCAGCCCCTTAAGTTCCCCGTCATGGTGGTTGAGACTTAAGTGGCTCGGACTTCCTCCTACAGCCTCTTTGTGGTTGTGTTCAAGAACAGACTGAAGCAGAAGAAAGGCCAGACAAGCAGAGTTCCTCTGATGCCAACCTGGTTGACATACCCAAGGAAGCCCTTGAACTCCAGCCCATGAATAAGCCAGACACCATCTCTCCAGAATCCTCTGTCTGGTGGGGGTTGGGGTACGCACTTCCTGCCCCTAACTAAAATGACAACTCACAGTCAGTGTCTGGGGGAAGGGCTGTCCCCAACCCCTTGGCAGAACCCTCCCACTGGCCCTGTTACTGAAGAGAACATCCAGTGTGCTTCAACAAAGGAGGTTCCAGGGGTGGAGCTCAGTTGCTGGTTCATTACCATCACCTCTGCCTCCGTGTTGCCAGCCCCATTTCTTACTCGATTTATTATTAACAAATGTTCAGTGCCAAGGACAGGACAGGATGGTTGACAAAAATCCTAGTGTCCCATTCATGCATTGATGGGCATCTAGGTTGATTTCATATTTCACCTATTGTGAATAAACATGAGTGTGCAGCTGTCTTTTGGGGATGCTGACTTCATTCTTTTTAGATATATACCTGGATGTGGAATTGCTGGGTCATGTGGTAGATCTGTTTTTAATTTTGTGAAGAATCTCCCACTACTCTCCATAATGGTTGTACTAACCTATGTTCCCACTAACAGTGTGTGAGAGTTTCTTTTTCTCCATATCTTCACCAGAATTTTTTTATAGTAGCTATTCTAAATGGGGTGAGATACCATCTCATTGTAATTTTAATTTGCATTGCCTTGATGGCTACTGATATTGAACATTTTTTTCTTGGACATTTGACATGTACTGATATTGAACATGTATTTCTTGGACATTTGTAGTTCTTTTTTGGAGAAGTATCTATTCAGATCATTTGCTCCCCTCTGCCCCCCCACTTTTTTTTGTACCAGGGATTGAACCCAGGGGCTCTTAACCACTGATCCACATCCCTAGCCTTTAAAAAATATTTTATTAGAGACAGGGTCTTACTGAGTTGCTTAGAGCCTCGCTAAATTACTGAGGTTGGCTTTCAACTCATGATCCTCCTGCTTCAGCCTTCTGAGTTGCTGGGACTACAGGTGTGTGCCACCATGCCTGGATGCCCATTTTTAATTGGATTACTTAGGGTTTTTTTCATTTTTGTTGTTGGTTTTTGAGTTCCTTATATATTCTAGACATTAACCTTCTGTCAGATGAATAGTTGGCAAATATTTTCTCCAATTCCATAGGATGTCATTTCACTGTTGATTATTTCCTTTGCTGTGCAGAAGTTTTTAGGTTGATGGAATTGCATTTGTCTGTTTTGGTTTTTGTTGGATGTGCTTTTGGAGTAATATACAAAAAATTATCGCCTCTACCAACGTCCTGAAGTGTTTCCTCTATGTTTTCTTCTTAAAATTTTATAATTTGGGGTCTTACATTAGCAAACAAGCAAAAAGGTCTTGAGTGCCAGTGCTCTTGGAGGCCATGCTCCTCTGATGAAGCCCTATATACCCAAAGTGCAACCAAATCCTCCCTCAGCCAGGAAGCCCTCCTGGCTGTTGTAGGAAATCCTTCCTCTGACTCTGTCTTTCCCTCTCTCAGGGCTTAGGCCATTCCTCCTTTGGGCTTCTGAGGGCCTTATGTGACCTGGCTCTGCCTTCCTGGAACCAGCGCACACACAGGCCTCAGTAAGTAGCAGTCACTGCCACCAGGAGCACCAGCAGCCCACACCATTATCATGGAGGGACAAGATTCTTGGAGTCCTGGAAATCCCCTACCTGCCTCTCTGGCCTCTGGAAGATTAAGAAAACTTGACTTCTGAAAATCCCACAGTCAACACTTAGAGGTTGGAGCCACTTGGTTAAACCCTTGTAAAGGCCTCCCTTTGAGTCTTGCACTGAATTCTAAAGGGAGGCCTGTCTGTCACTTGTCCCCAGATGTCCTGGAGCCACAGCTGCCACTTCACTTCCCACTTGGAGCTGCTCCCATCTGGGTTGGTTTCTCCTGCAAGAGCAGTTCAGGTAATGGTCAAGCAGGTGGTGGCAGAAGGACTCTATTGTCCCTCAGACACATGGGCCTGGTCCTCAGACCCTCTCCCCTTGTCCCTCTGTCTCTTCCAGGAGAAGGGGCAAGGCAGGCCTCTTCCAGGGACCTGATGCTGCCTGCAAGAAGGTTTTACTTCTGGCAGGGACACAGGTCCGTGCATGGCTGGGAGGACATATTTGAGGAATGGTGGGTGGGAGCTCTTAGCTGGCAGGACAGTTCGTTCCTGTGTCCTTGCCAGGCCTTGCAAGAAAAGCCTCCAGGCAGCAGAGTGAGATCTGGACCTAGCTTAGCAGGCTCAGTGCTTCTGCCAGTCATCGAGCTGCATTCTGGGGAAAGGGAACATCTGTAATGAGCAGAGGCACTGAAGTCCATCCTGAGAACCCTGACCTCCCTTGGCCTGGCGGGCAGGGTGATGGCAAAGAAGAAAGGTCAACTGTGTGGCCCTGACTGAGGACAACTCTCAGTACCTAGTATGACCTTCCCCACCCAAGAATGCCACTGAAAATGACACCCACCAGCAAGATAGGCACAGCACCTGTGCTGCCTGGCCAAAGCAAGCAGCCTCTTGTTTCCAGAGGGTGTACCCCTCTCTGGAAACAGGGAGAGCCTGGCTGAGGAGGTTGTCTCTAGAGAAACAAACCTGTTAGGAGTTGGAGACAGTCTCAGGCAGTGCCTTCTTTCCCAGGCTTATATGGTGGGTCCACAGCTTATATTTCAGGAGGACCTGATTTCACGCCAGCAAAGTCCCCTCTCTGCTTCACGGGCTGGGGCCACTGATCATCACTGAACTTCACACACTGGCCCAGAGCAAACATCCAGCCCATGATGGTTGTTTTGATTCCTAGTGCTCCTTCTTTTGTCACCCAAGAAGCAAGATGTTTTTTAACATTGCAGCATAACAGAACAGGGGCCAGCCCTTTAGGAGGAGTTGAGGACATAAGGGAGGACAACTAAGGCTTCCTGTCCACTGCCACAGGCAGAAACCGCTGTAGGTGTGGCCTTGACAGAGTGTGGTCTCCCCCTTTGGGAATTCCAGGGAAAGCTCAAGGCCACACGGTCCCCATGCGTGCCCAACTCCACTCTCTCCTCCCCATCCATCTGCACACTGTGTCAGGGCGAACTCTTAAAGGCAGAGCAGACTTGCTGCTCCTGCAAGCCTCCCCCAAGCTGGTCCTACCACTCTCTGGCCTCAACTCCAGCCACACTGCTCCAAAACACAGGGCGCCTTCCTCAGAGCCTTCGCACATGCTATTCCCTCTGCCTAGAACACCGTTTCTCCAAATGACATCACCCTTTTCTTCCCAGTCAATGTGAGCTCACCTCTTCAGAGTACTGCCCCTCCTCCCTGCACCCAGTACCTGCACTATCCTCAGTGCACCCTATCACAGCACACGCCTGCTGCTGTGTCTGACTCCTCTCTATGCCCAAAGAGCCTTGAGTCAGGACCTCATCCATCTTACTCATAGCTGTGTCCTCACCACCTGTCTACAGCAGGCATAAATAAGCAAGTCTCCATGAATGAGAGCTCTCCAAAGGTTTTTGGCCACTCTGAGCCCTTGTGTCCTTACAGACTCCAATGCCTTGGGGCTCAGGAAAGCAGCAGCTGTCCTAGTCCATTGGGAGAGGCAAGCAGGCCTGAATCCTGGGCTAAGGGCCTAGCTAGCACCTTCCAGCTTCAGCCCTCATAGTACCACATGGCACTCAGACAGCTTGTCCTGCCTTCCTAGGGTCCTGACACCCTGACCACTTAGGCAGGCAACTGGAGGATAGGCAATTGGGATTAGCTGTAGGCCATCCCCTTTTCTGCCCCTTTATCCCTAAGGGTTTCCAGGGGAATGGGGCTGTGACCAAGTGGGAAGTCCAAGTAGGAAGCTGATACTCCCTACCCTGCCACCAGTCCAGGGGGAAGGGATGGGGCTACCTGACCTAGATCTCTAAGGGCACCTGATGCATCTTCAGGAAGCTGCCTTTTACCCTGTGACCTGTCTGGCCCTGTGCCGTCTGCTCAGGCAGAACAGCCTGAACCAGTCTGTGTGGTTGAGAGAGGCCACAGAGGGAAAGGGCCTGCAAACAAACAAGACCTTCTTAGAAGTGTCTCTGAGCCTCCCCCAAAACCTGGTCATTCTGCCAATGTAGGGAGGGTCATAGGCAAGTGCTGAGTGCCTCATATTTTCCCCTTTCCCCCATCTCTCAAAGGGTGACTATATGTCAACAGCAGGCTTTACTGTCCCAGATTTGGTCCATGGGAGCTGGGCCTGAGTTGCTGAAACAGAATCTGCACCAACTTGACCTTTGAGGCTCTGTTTGCATGTGACACGTGAAAACCGGCCCAGAGAGGACACGCTGCATTGGAGGAGCAGATGGTGGGGTTTCAACACTGCTGGTTGGGCTGGGGCAGCTTTCCTAACCCCAAAGTCACCACTTCTAGCTGATGGGGACCCCATTCTAACCGAGGTCAGAGACACTGGAGAGACTGACACACAGGCATCTGCAGGAGGCTGTCTTAATGGCCTTATAGCTCCCACCAGTGCCTGGATCAGGTATCAGGAGGATAGCATTCAAGTTTCAGGCCCAATTCACTCTGAGGAAGGCTGGCAGCTGCACCTGGGGCTCAGTTTCCTCATTAGATGGCCAGTCAGGAGACTACATGGGAGAGAGGTAGACCCAGACAAATGGTTCCTTGTTTCCTTCATTCTACCCATTGAGATAACCTGTACCAAAGTGAACAGAGCTGTGGGCACCAGGCCATTGTCACAGCACCCAGATGGGTCTGTGTCCTTGGGGAACCCACCTGGCCAAGGTATGGTGTGAACGTCTGTCTCTTCTGGGCTGCCAGCATTCCCAGGGATGCCAGTGTGGTAGACAGTTGTTGATTTTTGCCTCCTAGTAATGTTTTAGCCCCCAATTGAGCCATGTCTGAAACAAGGGTTTGCAATCACATAAGTCAGTAAACCTTTTTATTAGTAAATCAGTCTGGATAGGGTTTCTGTCATTGCAACTGAAGAGTCCTAACAGAAAACACTGCTTTCATTGGCTGCAGGGAGAAATGGGGACAGAACATAAAGAAATATCTGACACCAGGAAGTAGAGAAGACAGGGCAGAGTCCTCATCAGGCTGCCCTGGGCAGGGGTTCAGGCAGCAGTTCCTGGGCCTGGTGGGTTCTCACAACATGGTAGTCTCTTGCCTGGCTTAGGGGAGCCCCCATACCTGGACAGGCAGGGCCCAGGTGCCAGGTAAGCACTAGCATGCTGGTGGGCAGGCCTTGGTTTCCTGAAGGCATCCCTAGATTCATGCTCTTCCATGGGGTAGGCTTGTCCAGGGGTGTTGGGGTGAGGTTCTGCAGCTCAGGCCTTGGATCCTCACTATTGTTCTGTTTTCCCTTTGTGTTTCCAACCCCTCTCTGGTCCCTAAATGTCTGGGGCACTTGGGGTTGTGTGGGTTGTGCAGCTGCAGCAAAATGGCATTTATTTCTAAAAGGTCTAAGTGTTCTGGGGCTTGTTAAATGGAAAGTGGCACTGAGTAGGCCTAAAGGGATGTTGATGTCCAGCAAAAAGGCACTGGGAATACAGGGGGAAAGAGCCTCCCCTACCTCTGTCCACCATGGGGCAATGTCCCAGCGGGAACCAGGCAGCTCCGTAACTGCCCTCTTAGGGGCCTGAGCAATGGAGCTGGCTTGGATGCAAAAGCTCTGCAGCCCAGGGTCAGCTGTGGAAGGCCGACCAGGAGACACCTGAAGTGTAGAACTCCACGCGGCTGGGCCAGTCGCCATCCCTGCTACCCTCCCTGTCTTCATCAGAGTCATCGTCATCTCCACTGGATGCTCCACAGAAAGCCCCACCCAGGTGGGCCAGCTGTCCTGGGGAGCCCCTGTCCTGTTCTGCCTCTTCCTCCTTCTGCTTCTGGGCAGCCAGCTCACGGTAGCAAAGACTGCAGACCCGCAAAGGCTTAGGTGAGAGGCGTGGCAGCAGGAAGCGCTCACGGGAGCACTCAGCGCAGACCACAAAGCCACACTTGCGGCAGTGGTGGCGCCGGGTGAGGGCCGAGAAGCGTGTCTGTGTGCAGCGCATGCAGATGTCCGTGGCCTTGTCAGGGATCCAGGGCGCTGCATGCTCTGTGGTGGGCTGGCGGCCTGTGGCCAGCAGCTGCCGACGCACACATTCCTCGATGTGACTGATCCACTCCTGGCGCTCTGTAGTGGAGGCAGCTGACACCACAAAGGACTTCTTGGCTGTCTTGATCATCCAGCGGTTCTTGGCCTGCAGGGTCTCTGGTAATGGCTCCAATGTCACCTCCTCCAGTGGAATAATATGTTGGCTGCGGTACTTGCGCTTGTTGAGCACGATGCTGCCATACACCAGGATGTCATTAAAGAGGAAGAAGATGCGTGGTTTGGCCTTCTTGCGGCACTCCTTGGTCAGCACACCCTCACCTAGCAGCACGCGGCCTGGCAGGGCCAGGGGCTGCCCTGATGCTCCAAAGCAGCTCTCCACTGCTGCGATCCGCTGGCTGTTGATCTCTGTGTTGGCCAAGTGGTCCACCATCTTCTCCAGTGGCTCAGCTGTAGGAGACAGACAAGGAGACATCAGTATGCCCAGGCATGGCTGTACTGGGTACTGAGGATCAGAACCACACTGCTCACCTTCAACTCATCAACCAGACAACTTATTACCCCACCTGGCCCCAGTAAGCCCACCCACCTAGCCACCCAACCACAGAAATTCACCACCCCAGAAGCCAGCCCTGATGTGAGGAGTGTAAGAAATAATGTAGAGGTAGCTGCATATGATGGCTCACACCTGTAATCCCAGCTGAGGATTAGAGGGGAGGCAGGAGGATTGCAAGTTCAAAGGCAGACTCAGAAACTTAGCAAGGTCCTAAGCAACTTAGCAAGACCCTATCTCAAAATGAAAAGTAAAAAGAGAGCTGGGGATGTAGCTCAGTGGTTAAGCACTCCTGGATTCAATTCCTGGTACCAAAAAGTGGGAGAAAAAAAGAAAGAAAAGAAATTATCCAGAGGTGAAGGGGAATTCCCCAATAAGAGGAATATAAAAGGCCAGCAGGGATGGAAGGCAGCAATAAATGGACGACTGGGCAGGCTACCACTGTGGGCAATGGAGGATCAGTCCCTACTGGGGAATCTGGAAGACAGGGTAGAACATGCTTCAATAGTGTCCACCCAGGGACAAAGGACTAGGAAGCTAGGAGAGTGAACCCTGCCAGCTGTTCCCAGGGCATTTGGGGCCTGCCTCTCAGCTGGAAGAGTGCAGATACACTTACTGGAACAATGTGTCTCAGGCATATGGTGGTTGTGACCCCAACCAATCACAGACCTGCAACTGCCTCATTGACTCAGTGTTCCCAATGGTTACTACCATTATCACAGGTACCAGGTACTGAGTGCTCTCTCCATGCCAAACGTGACTTTATCTCAGTTAGTTTTTATACAAACTCTAGGAGGTAGATTACTCACTCTACAGGAGGGAAACAGAATGCTAGTAAGTGGAGGGCCACATATCTGCACTACACCCGGCCTTCCCCCATGGGGTGTGAGGACTACTTGAGCCCCTGTGCTCATGCACCAAGCAGTAAGTGTTGGTGGCCTTGGAGCTCATCACAGCTCCATTCACACACACTCCCTCGGAGCTCACCAGAATTATAGCTTTGAAGGTCATCTGAATGCTGTCACTCCCTAGGCCAAACCTTTAGTCCTGGCCTCTCAACTGAGCTATAAATGTGGATGTCCTCCGGTCTATCTAATAAGTTCCTCAAATTCAACTCAGTTTTCCCCAAAACCTATTGCTCTCAGCTCTCCTCCATGGTTGGAATCACCAGTGGTTCAAACTCTAAATCTAGAATTCAGTCTTTAATCTCTTTCCTGTACCACCAACATTCAACCCATGAGTGAGTCTCATCATCTTCATCTTGCAAATCCAACCACTGTGTTTACAACAAGGTGCCATCATCTGGAACAGACCATACCATATCAGCTTCTTCCTGTAACCACCTCTTAGTTCCCATTTCCCTTTCAGAAAGGTTCTCCATAAACCCCAGTTCAGGCAGCTTCTCCTCTAGCTAAGGACAGGGAATGGCAGACTATGGTCTAAGGGTCAAATTTGGTTCATAGCCTATTTTTATAAATAAAGTTTTATTGGAACACAGCCATGCTCTTTAATCTGCCATTGTCTATGGCTGCTCTCATGCTGCAATGACAGAGTTGTGTAGAGTTGTGTAGACCACATAGTGATAGAGACCGTATGGTCACAAAGCCTAAATTAATATTTACCATCTGGCCTTTTACAGAAAAAGTTTGCTGATGTCATTGTCATTATTATTACTATTATTATTTTGTTTCCACATCAGGATCTGGTCTTTTCTTGTCTATTCATTATTTGCTTATGTGTTTTCTATGTCCCCCACTCAATTTTGTTTTGCCAGTGTTATAATTTGGATATTATGTCCCCCAAAAGCTCATGTGTGAGACAATGCTAGAAGGCTTAGAAGTGAAATGTTTGGGTTATGAGAGCCTTAACCCAATCAGTAAATTACCCAATTCAATTTTTAGCTCCATGGAAGCCTTTTCTTATTTACTGCTGTGTCACTAATTCTTGAAAGTATGTCCTGCACGCAGGAAGTGCTCCATAAGTGAGTGGCGAATGAATGAACCTTTCTAAAGCTCCTGAAGACCTACTACATGTATTCATTTTTTCCCCTCTGATCTGCAGGGGAAGCAGATGAGAGCTGATCCCGTATGCATGTCCTTGGTTTTGATGATCACAAACATACTATTTATGAGTCACCAAGCTACAGTTCTGTAAGTCAGACCACCTGTGGGAATCCACAGCAGGGCCCCAATATGAGGGCTGGAGGCATTGTGCAAGAAGGAATGCTGGGTCCCTTGAGTCATGTTCTACTTGCCCCTTAAGGTCACAAGACCTCTTGAAAAGTGCTGCCCACACCACCTTTTATAAGAATTGCTATTTTTAGTTTGCAAACCTAGAGGATTATCAGTGACATTCTGCACCATCCTGCCATGACTGAGTACCAGATCCTTGGCTGATAGACAATCTTGCAAAACCAGAATCATATCCCTTAACATTCCAGAATGCTACCTCCAAGTCCCATGAGTCTATGTGCCAGGGGCCCTGGGATGGTTTGGATAAGTTTTCCACATAAAGGAGTCACAGTAGAGCAGAAGAGGGAGACTCAAAAAATGCAGTGACTGATGTGTGGCAGAGACAACCCAAGTGCCTTATGAACAAGATCTATTCAAACAATGAATACACAGATCAATGTGAGCTGATGGCAACACATAAAGAGTAGAAAAAGGGGGATGGGGTTATGGCGCAGTGGTAGCGTGCCCGCCTAGCACGCGTGGGGCACTGGGTTCGATCCTCAGCACCACATAAAAATAAAATAAAATAAAGATATTCTGTCCACCTACATTAAAAAAAAAAAAAAAAAAGAGACCTTCAGAACGGAATATACGATGGAACACCAGGTATGCAGAAGCTGCATGACATCTAAAAAGTTTTTAAGAACTGTATCTGAATAAAAACAGATGGCAAGGAGCCTCATTAGGATGGCTACTATTAAAAAAAATAAGTGGTGGTGAGGATGTGGAGAACTGGAGCCCCTGTGCCCTGTGGGTGGGAATGTAGACTGGTGTAGCCTCTACGGAAGACAATATCGAGGTTCCTCAAGAAATTAACAATAGAATTACCATTTGATCCAGCAATCCCACTTCTGGGTTTCTATCCAAAAGGACTGAGAGCAGAAACTTGAAGGAATATCTCACTCCCACACTCAGCAGCATCATTCACAATAACCAAGAAGTAGAAGCAACCCAAGTGCCCTCAGCAGATGAATGGATAAACATAACATGGTCCATACATATAACAGAATATTATTTGGCTTTAAAAAGTAAGGGAATTCGGGGCTGGGGTTATGGCGCAGTGGTAGCGTGCCCGCCTAGCACGCGTGAGGCACTGGGTTCGATCCTCAGCACCACAAAAAAATAAAATAAAGATATTCTGTCTACTTACAACTAA
Organism: Geosciurus inauris; assembly: GCA_004024805.1. NCBI lineage: Eukaryota > Metazoa > Chordata > Mammalia > Rodentia > Sciuridae > Geosciurus > Geosciurus inauris. The sequence continues at coordinate 151,700 of PVHX01000521.1, read as the reverse complement.
AAATAAATATTAAAAAAAAGTAAGGGAATTCTAATATATGCTAGCCATGGATGAATCCTGAAGATAGCATGAGAAATAAGACAGTGACAAGACACCAAATATTGTCATAATTCTGCTTAGATGAAGTAGCTAAAGTGGTCAGATTGTTCGAAAGTAGTTGCCAGGGGTCAGGGGCATTGTGGGAGTTTCTGATGGGCCCAGAGTTTCAATTTTAAAAGATGAAAAAGTTAATCTTTTTTTTTACAACAGTGAGACTATATTTAATAGTACTGAAATACACATTTAAAAATAATTAAGGTGGTAAAATAAAAAAGATGGACACAAAAAAAGGCCCGGAGAAAGTCACCTTGGGAAGGGGATCTAGATGTGACCAGGAATGGGGTGGGCATGTGCTCAAATAGGGTTTCACCTTTATCTATGTTTTATTTATTGTGTTAGAAAAAGGCAGCAACAAATGTGATGAAATCCAGTACTCCTCAATTCCAGAAAGTGGGGACATTGCTTCTTTTTGTTTCATTTTAATTTTAAAGTCCTTCAAAAGAATAAAATGATAGGGCCAAGTTCTGGGCTCTACAGGCTGGGAGACAGTGAGCAGAGCCAAGCAGGGCTCTCAACGGGACACCAGGCTGGGTCTGGCAAAGAGATGGCACAGCATGGGGACATGGGCACCTGTGGGAGATGCCAGGAGCCCTGGGGAAGGAAGGCCACGTGTTCCTCCAGTACACTAGTATGTCAAGAAGTCTGGTGCCAGCAGAACCCTGCAGCCACTCTAGACCAAAGCCTAGCACATTCAGCATGGAGGCAGTGACTTTGAGCCTGGAGAATAAGAGCTCTACCCAGCTCTGTGGGATTGGTGCTCTTCAGAGGCTGACTTGCCCAGGTCCACCTCCCACAGATGCTGCCCACAGAGGAAGTGAGGAGCAGCACCCAGGGAAGGGGGAGCTGTGGCAGAGGTGTCTAGCTGCTGGCAGCAAAATGTGGGCCATGAAAGGCAGGGGTATCCGGTGTTGATGAAAGAGCCTGGGCCCAAGCTGACCCCACAAACTGATCACAGCAGCCAGAGAGTTCTCATGCCCCTCTCCTCTGTGAGCCTACAGAGTGTCCTAGGCTGGCCAGGGGACCAGGAAGACAATGTCCTCCCTGGTGGCTCCCCCCACATTTGCCCACACTCCTGATACAACCATAGCTTCATGCACTCGTTAGATGTGGCCTGAAGGCTTTTCTTGGTAAACAGGCAGCCCTGAGTCAGATGAGAAATCCTCTTTTATATTATTCTTGCCAGAGAAGTAAACCACCTCAGAACAGAGGAGGAGAGAGCTGAGTCCTGTCCTCACTCCTGTGCTCACAGAAGATGGATCCTTCTGGCAGCATCTGGGCCTTGGAAAATGCTTGTGCCAACCCCAGCTTGGCACCCAGACCCCTGAAAGAGGGGCAGACACTACTGCAGGGTCAGGGAGTCCAGTAGACAGGGCAACAAGCACACTCACATCTTCCCTGGAGGGTTCAGAAGGGTGGGGGCTCTGGGCTCTGTGACCCCACCAGAATGTGCTCACATTGAGTGCTAAAGCTTAGGAGCCACATCCTGAGAGTCATTGGATGGCTGTGGATTCTGTGTGGCCAGGGCTGTATGCATGATAATTGAGGAGTGATGGGTGATCTAAAAATGGGGAGCTGAAATCCATACCAAATCTGGTCCACTGGCAGCTTTTCCAAATACAGTTGTTTTAGAACACAGGCATGTGTGACACACTGTATGATTTGCAAAACCTAAAATATTTACTATTAGGACCTTTACACAAAAGGTTTGCTGCTCCTTGATTTATACCACCACACACTATAAAATGCATAACATACCTACTCCAAGGGTACACCTAACAAACTACACAGGGCTCTGTCCTAATGGAAACTGTCCTCTCCTATTGCCCACTTGGGATATAGTTTTTGAGATGACTGAGAGATGTCTGAGGGCCTTGAACCTTGGAAAGTAGTAGCTGGGAGGGGTTCATCCTTCCCCTTGGGTTGCATGCAGAAATACTGCTTATCACAGCCAAGGTCACAGAGGGGTTAGAATCCTTAGGGCAGCAGCCCTTTGGACTTTTCCTGGGCTTCCTGACTGGGGCCCTACTTTCCCTCCAGGGACCTCAGCCACAACCAAGCCCACCTCACCTGACATTGTAATGTTTCCTGAAATCTTACAAGTGCCAGGCACTGCACTAGGCATCAACTTATAGCAGGGTGTTAGAGACCAGGCCCTTCAATAATGTACTTCCTGGTGGGGAAGCCAGACTAGAAGTGACTCCACAAGGTGTTTTCTGAGAACCAGGGCTAAGTGCTATGCAGAAAAGGTTCTGCAGAGGGGCTGGGGCAGAACTGTGAGGAAGTTACCTCACTCCAACCTGAATACCAGGAAGAAGCCAGTCATACAAAGACCTGAGAAGAGTTTCCTAGTTATAGGAACAGCTCAAGGTGGAAAGGAAGAAGTAATGGGGCTACAGTGAAATGTAAGGTTGCAGGGGCTGGCAGGGGTCATCCTGCAGGCCCATAGATCAAGGTGAGGATTTGAGTTTTTCTCCTAGTGTCCTCTCCTTCCAGAGGGGCTGCCCCTTAGCTTTGTCCAGCCCTGTGCCTTCTGGAAAGTTCTCCAGGAAAAGACTAGTAACAAGGAAAATGAACTGAAGGTGTCATTTACTCAGTGCCCACAGCTTGCCAAGCACAATATTAAGCACATTACATGTATTATCTCATTTAATCCTCACAAAAGGCCAATTAGAGAAGTACCACCCACTACCATCAAAGTCACTGGCAAAGGTCCTTGTGATTGGCCAGGAAGCCCAGCTCCAAAATAGCCCCAAGCTGGCGAAGGCCACTCTCAATCAAGATAGAATCAGAAATCCTGAAGTCCAGAGAGTGGGGCTCCTCTCCAGATGCCTGACCTTTCCATTTTTAACACACACACACACACACACACACACACACACACGGGCCTGAGCAGGTCCATTAGCTTGGTTGGGTTGTCCCATCCTCCAGGACACACTAGCGAAACCCCCTTCCTTCCTTGCGGTGGGAAGGTTTGAACAGGTTCCTTTGCTCTGCTGTGCTGCCTTGTCCCTGTCTTGGCAGCCCTGGTAAGATAGGCTGGATGCAGGCTGAAGTCAGCCATCTCAGTTTACCCAAGTGGGAATTACCTGCCAAGCAGAGGATGACCTGAGTACTAATCCTTCCTACCACCTTGACCTCCACCCTCCGCTGGTGAGATAACGGCTTTGTTCAAATTCCAAAGCCTTTCCCTTTGGCAGTTTTCAGGGTGACTCCAAATTTCACTTGCAAAGAGGGCTGGTGACAAATCTCCCCTATCCTTCAGGTGTTCCAGAGAAGGAAAGCAGAGTCCAGGCCATTTCTACCTCTGGGGGTCTGCCTCAATAACTTCCTTTGACAGTTCCCACCAGAGTCACAAACTCCAACACGTCAGGGGCCAGGGTCTCCTAAATATGAGGCCAGCGAGAACCCGGACCGTCTGGAAAGCTCTATCACTCTGCTCTCCCACTCTACTCCCATCCCCACCTCGATAGGGGTCCCAGCCACGTCTCCAGGAGAACCCTCAGACTGAGATCAAAAAGTGAGGCCCCAACTGCAGCATGAGGGCATAACTTTGCAAAACATAACCAGACCGCGGGTGTTCTGGGATTTCCTGCAGTCCCAGGGTGCGCTGGGACGCCCCTTCCCTCAAGCCTCGCGCAACGCCACCCACCCCCGTGCCCTACCTGCCCTCACTCAACTGTGGAGAGGCTACTGGCCCTGCCAGGCAAGCAAGTAGTGAGCCTCTGCTCCGGGCCAGAGTCCAAGGAGCCCTGGCTGCACGCCGTGCCCCGCCCGCCCAAGCCCGGGAAGCCACCTGGACAGAGCAGCCCCGGGACTCAGCGTGAAAGTGGCTGGAGAAAAGCCCACCTGCTCCGCAAGCCATAACCGGGCTGGGGTTTGGGTGAAGGCTTACCTCCTCGGCCAGGGGCTCCACTTGCCCCACGAGCGCGATCGCCCAGAAGCCGGGCACTCAAGTCCCCTTTCCGCAGCTGTGTTGGGCTGGCCAGCTCTGGCCAATCGCCGCGCTGCCCACGCCTCTGCGTTCCAACTCCCTTGACACGCCCCCTCGAGGGAAGCTCGACCAATCGGAGCCATGGAGCTCAGGCGAAGGCGGAGCCAGCCCGAGTCCTCGCGGAATGTGCGCGGGAGGAGCAGCAGTGTGTAGCTTGATCAGCGGTGGGCACCCGCGGCAGGCGGGTCTTGGGATCTGTTTGCTTGGGCCCTGGCTAGGGCTGCCTTCCCAGTTTGTACCCCACTTCCCCAGTTTCCCTTTCCTCTTGTCGCCTCACTGCACACTCAGATAGCTTCCACCCCGCCCGGATGTAGAGGGGCCCTCATCGCTGGGTAATGAGGGATGGGACACCGGCCGGTTAAGAAGCTCATTTGGGCAATGAGCCTTCCGATGCCACTGGTCATCCTCCGCTCTGCGAAGCTGGCATATAGTCATTTTTCCTCAGGAACCCCGAGAAAGAATCATAATATTAAAAAGCAGCAGCATTTTTTTAAAAAATTCAACTTTTTATAGTGGAAAATTTCAAACATCGAAGGAAGGAGTAGTTCAGTGGACTCCATGCACCCATCACACGCAGCTGAACATTAGCAAGTTTTGCCACTCCTTTTTTATCCCCCTTCTTGGCCTCTGCAGACGCTCAAAATGAAATGACAAGGCCTCAAGCTGCACATATCTCAGCCTCCCCATGGTCTCCTCCCAACTCATTCCCTCCTACTGGTTTCTTCCTGTTCCTCAGAACCCCGGGGTTGTTCCCACCTCCAAGGCCCTTTGCACTTCCTCTGCCTCCATCAGGTCTACTTCAAACTGGCACCTCCTCAGAGAGGCTTCCCTGACCCCCAGAGCAGTTCCCTGCTTCACCTATCACCCTCAACTACCTCAGGTCGTCATGTTTTATTTGTTTATTTTTTGTTTCCCCCAACCTGAAGTTATGTTTTTGGGTCACTTGTTTACATGTTTGTGGATTGTCTCCCCTACTTGGGCTGTGAGCTGTAGGAGACCGACTTCACTCCTTTCTCTCCAGGGCTGAGGTCCAGCACTTAGTTGGAAGGCAGTCAATGTCTATTCTTTCCATGTAGTTTGTGTTGCCAAATAAGACAGAGTCTGGGCACCTGGAAGAAGAGCAAGAGGTGACAGTTGGAGAAAGAGCTGATCTGGCTCCAGGACCTTGGTGCTGTGGGCAGACTGTCTTCTCAGCTGGGCCTCCATCCTTGATGGCAGTTAGCCGGGATGAGCAAGCTCTGCTCTCCCTGGAGATGTGGGTGAGGCTTTGAGGTAGGACTCAGTGCTGGCCAGGTGATTCTAGATGAGTCATGTAACCCTAGATGAGAAGGGAAAGGAAAGTGAGGAGGGGAGGAAGGAGGAAGAAGATCAAAGAAAGAGGAGAGGAGGTGATAGGCAAGTGAGAAAGCCATCGGCTGTGGCCTTGGAGAGCCCCCTCATTTAGCCCCACCGCATCCCTGTCCTCCATCATTGCTATCACCGTCATCAGCAAGCACAGCCTATACTGAGCATCCAAAGAAGCCATAGCTTTGTAGATGGACTATGGGACGATGTTGACCCAATAATGTTTCTTTCTATCCTGAAAAATATTTAAACATTTTAAAAATTCATTGCTATTGCATATTTGTAGAGTTCACACAAAAATTACAATTTCCATCTTCTCTTAAATTGAAAGGGTTTGGAAATGCTGGTCATCATCTCCACAGCAAGCTGTGCCCAGATGGGGCTTGTGTTCTCCCATCCACAACAGTCCCACCAACTTCTGCAGTTTCCTCCTTGACCTGCTCTACCCACTCATGTAACCCCTGTTGGATAAGCATTTGAATTTATGTGTCCTAGTGATGTAGCTGGACCTGACTACCATGCAGAGGAGAAGAGACAATGTCCAAAATCCTACTTCCTGGGTTATACCCAGGAGGGTAGCTGTGACACTGAAACACAAGGATGTGCCATCCCACATGTACACACTGCTTGTGTGTGGGAGACCTCAAGCTAAGCCTTCAAGGCCGTGCTCTATGACTTCCTCAGTGCTCAGATTCTCCACCTCCCTGGTGATGGAGGGGGCTCCTCAGGGAGAGATGAAGGTGCCTAGGGTGGCAGTGACCCTGAGAATAGAGGGAGTTAGTCTCTTGTGAAGATAGGGCTACCTCGTTTATAATGGTACGAGGCATCTAACACCGTGCCTGGTACAGAGTGGTCTAGAAAAGACAAGCTTTTCCTAATTCTGGAAAACCAGAGGAAAGGTGCATACTTATTGGTCCTGGAGTCAGGAGATCCCTCACTAGTGGTTCAGGGCCCACCCAGGCTTTGGTCTACTCATTTATCCTCCTTTCCAACTCTGACATTCTAGGGATCCAAGTGGAGTTCTGGGAAATCCCCTGGAGGCAGCATAAACTGATCCTGCAGCTGTCCACCTTCTTCCCAACAGTGACTAGCTGTGGGTGGGGAGACCAGGGTGGAGGGCTGTGCTCCTCCAAATAAGAGGAAAAACTTGTGACTCAGGGAAAGGCAGAAGTTGAGTCAGCCAAGCCACAAGCTATGGAAAAAATGAGATTTCCTGGAGCTTTCTTGCTCCTCCGGTAAGAAGCCCTTTCAGAGGAAAAGCTGGCTTCTAGGCTGCAGCAACTGAAACTTCAGGAAAGCACCGAGGCTCAGGATTCTCAGCTTGGGGGTTTTGGCAACCCCATCTGTGAGAAATGCCAGGAATTTTTATTGCATTGTTTGTTAGGTTCTGCCTATGTGCCAAGCACTGTGTGCTGAACACTTTATAGTATTGTATCTCTCCCCACATTAAACCTGTTAACCCAGCTTTCAGTTTAAGAAACAAACACAAAAGTATTTTAGGGGTGAAATGTCAAAACTAAGACAAATGTTTCAGCAAGAGAGAAAAAACAAATGGGACAAAATATTAATCGTTAAGTCTAGGTCAGGGGTTGGCAAATGTATTTTACAAAGGGCCAAGAGTAAGTATTTTGGGCTTTTCTAAGGGGTCTGTGACAACTCTTCAACTCTCATTACAGAGTAAAAGCAGTACATAAACAAGTGTGTAACCTTTATTTATGGACACTGATACATGAATTCCCTACAAAGTTCATGTGTTATGAAACATTTGTCCTTCTTTTTAATTTTTTTCCAGCCACTGAAAAATGCAAAACCCACTCACAGATCACACAAAAAACAGGCCTTAGACTGATGCTTGCCAGCCTCTCATTTCTGGCTGTTTATTCCTTGCAACTCCTCAGTTGGCTTGCAAAATTTCAAAGCAAAAAGTTGTGAGGGGAAAAGTTAACAGAGGTTTATAACAGGCAGATCTTGAAGTTGACTCTAAGTATGTCTGATTCCCAAACTACTCCCTTTTGCCTTCTTGATCAATAATATATTGAGACTCTGAGTCTCAAAGCCATTAAAATATGGGATTTTGGAAAGATTCCTATTGAAACGGTTAAGAAGATGAGCATTAAAGGAGGAAATCCTGAGAAAAATTCAAAACATGGGAAAACGGATTTCAAAAGAAAATCTTGAGCATGGGATTGCTAACAGGGTACATTGTATTGGAGGTGAGATGGCAACTACACTCTACCAAGACCTTAAATCTGCAGTGACTTCCCCTCCCCCACTCACCCCTGCCGCCTTATAATGTCAACATTTATTCCTTTCTGTGTGTGCTTGCCCTGTGTTTATCATTGTAACTATCTGCACATCCTTTGCATGTTTGTGGCCATTTCCCATCATGAATTTCCCCCTTGAGGCTCTAACTAGGTCAAAGGGGGAAGAAAGAAAACAGAAAGATACTTTTTGAAAAATGCTCCAGATGGATGAAATAAATGTTGCAGGAAAACATGACCTTTAGAGTGTATTAAACACATCTAATTTCTCAGACAGAGGGATCTTTGACAGCACTGGTTTGACCAAGTGTCACCTGGGTCATTCATTCATTTAACAATTGGTTATTGTGCCTCTTGGTGCCACTGCCTAGGTAGTAGATGCAGAGATGAATGAGGCCATTTCTGTCCTTGGGAAGTTCCCAGTTGAATAGGGGCAAACCCATGAACACATATTTACTCATAAGGAGCAACAGCAGTATTATAATTTGGATGTCAGGCGTCCCTCAAATGCTCCTGTGTTAATGCAGGTGGTAAAACGATTACTTTATGAAAATGCTATTCTAATCTGTGATTAGTTTATTTGATGGGATTACTGGGTGGTAACTGTAGGCAGGTGGGCGTGGCTGGAGGAAGTAAATCACTGTGGGGGCGATGTGCCTTGGGGATTATATATTTTGTCCCTGGTTCCTTGTGTTCCTTGTCAGCTTCTTGGTTGCCATGAGGTGAGCTTGGCTGGCCATGATGTTCACCATGCTATTCTGTCTCACCTTGGGTACAGAAGCAATGGAGTTGGCCAATCATGGACTGAAACCTCTGAAACCATGAGCTCAAAATAAACTTTTCCTCCACTAAGTTATTTTTGTTAGGTATTTTGATTACATCAACGGAAAGGTGACTAATACAAACAGCTTGCCCCGAGTACAGGGCAGGAATCCTCTCAGAAAAGAAGTGTCCTGGTTGGATAATACATCTTGGAGAAAGAATCATGCTGGCATTGGAGAGACAATCAGGGGTACCTGGCTGGCAAAGAACTCTTAACCTGAGGCATTTAAAGAAAGAACAGGAATTTTAGGGGCCAGGCACAAGCAAGTTCAAGAGAGAAAAAGGCTAAGCATACAGTGTGTGTGAGGGCCAGGGGAGCTCTCTAGTTGAGGAATGGTGCTGGGGTGGCTGGCCAAAGCTTCAAAGGACAGGGATGGGTGATATTTTAAATTGCTTGCTGAATTTCTAGAGAAATGCCTAGCATTTGGACTCTTAACTCTAAGATTTCATGTATCTATTCCCTTGCTGGTGAAAGCATAAATTATTACTTCTTTGAAGGACAACATAGCAATATATATTACATTACAAAATGCATAGACTCTTCTGTCCAGCCAGTCCACTTCTAAGAGTGTATCCTTAAACATATATGCATTCATTCATTGCAGAGCATTGCTAACAGAAGAGAGACTGATTGGTAGGCAACCCAAATAACCGTTAATGGGAGATGGTTAAATAAATTGTGGTACATCCCTACAGTGGAATGGTTTACCATAATTAACGAAGAAGGGGAGTCTTTATGTCCTGATGTGAAAGAATTTCTAAGATACTGAATGAAAAAGTAAGCTACATTAGTGAGTATATGTGATTGTGTGTGTGTGTGTGTGTGTGTGTGTGTGTTTGTGTATTTCTGCCTGTAAAATATTGCTGGCAGAATTCTCAAGAAATGGGTCATAGTTCTTTCTCTGGAAGGGAAAAGGAGTGGCCCGGGCCTGTGAGCAGGAGTTTCACATTTTACAGTATACCTCTGTGGTATTCATGACCTAGCTTATCATACAGAATAGGATTAATCTGAATAACCAATAGGCTCTTATGGAAATGACAGAGTATAAATTTGAAGGATAGGTCATGAAAGATATTGTGGCTTCTGCCTTGCTCTCCTGGTTCTAAGAGAAGCCTGTGGCTTGGTCATGAGGATAGTGTAGCAGCCCTGAAGAGGCCCACATGGGAGAAACTCAGGCCTCCTGCCAATGGCCAGTACCTAGTTGTCAGCTATGTGAGTGGACCACCTTAGAAGATCATCCAGTCCCAGAAAGACTGGAGTGACTGCAACCCAGGCCAATATCTGAACTGCAACCTCATGAGAGACCCTGTGGTAGAGCTGTCGGCTAGCTATGACACTCCCAAGTTCCTGATCCACAGAAACCATGTGCTATTACAAATGCTTATTGTTCCAAGTCACCAAATTTTACGGTAATTTGTTATACAGCAACAGGTTACTAATATACCCTTTTCTATCTTTTGAATTTTTTACCTTTTGCATTTGTACATGTTTAAATAATGCTGCTGTTGATAATAATTATAATATTATTCTAATGCATGTTATGACCTTGTGTGACTGAAATTTGAGAATATTGCAACTGGGTAGATGTGGGATGGAGAGATGGGACCCACTGTAGAAGCAATGGTCCCTGGTTTAGCCCAGGAGGGATTCCACCTAAGGAGTCAGAGAAACAGGGGAGTGACTTCCAGATATGCAGGTTGGGGTGTACCTGTCCAGGTCTCCCAAAGGCCTTAGGCACAGTTTTCAACTAGCTTCTTGCAAGCCCCATAGATCCCTTTTTGTTTGGCCAGCACAATGGATTTTCAAAAGTGAACTTGACACTCACCACAATTGCTGAAATTATAAGTATTGATGATACCAAGTGTTGACACAGAGCTACTCTCATACGTTGCTGGAGGACATATAAATTGACAATTGCACTGGAAACCCACTTGGTAGTGTCCATAAAAGCTCAACACACACTATATTATGGCCCAGAAACTCTGCTCCTAAGAGTAGGATCCAAGAGAAAAAGAGCACATGTTCACCAGAATACACATGCAAGAGTGTTCATAAAACATTATTTATAATATCTAAATTAAACACAACTCAAATGTTCACCAGTAATATAATGGGTACATAAGCAGCAGTAGCAGTGTATGCATACAGCATATGCCACATGAATGAATCTCACTGACCTAATGTTGAGCAAAAGAAGCCAGATGTAGAAGAGTATGTTCTGCGTTAATTGAAATACAAATATTAATCTGTGATGATAGATATCAGAATAGAAGGGGTCTATTCACTGGGAAAGGAGGAGCACTATCAGGGGCTAAAATGCTTTGATTCATTTATTTCTTGACCTTAGTAATTATTTCATATGGTTAGTAAAAGTGTATGAAACTGTACACTTAAGATTTGTGTACTGTATGCTATACCTCAATAAAATAAAATCTGAGCTTGAATGCTATTAAAGGGCACACTCATCTCATCTCTCCATGGTCCCCTCTATCCCCCATTGTCATACCCCTTGGCTGCCTGGCCTGGGATCTCTGAAGGTAGTTTCCATTTCCAGCAGGAGGTATCTTCTAATGATGTTTCCTCTTTCCCCCTGAACTGGGGCCTGTGTGTTTTTCCCTGAGAATCCCTGGAGTCTGGGTTGGGGTGGGCAGCTAGGGTCAGAGAAAGGCATATACCATTACTGGGATTTTCTCCCCCACACTGAGCCCAATTCCCTGACTGGTGGCAGCTGTGAAAATGTACAGCCCCGCCTCCAGCTGTGGGAGCATGACTGACTCTTTTTCTGGATCCATGCCCAAGTTCATGCCAAGGCCCTACTTTCTGCAGGCTGCTCCCAGCCAGAATCTAAGCATGCCAGGGAGCTAATTCTGGTCCACTGGCATCTGTGAACAACCTTGGCTCTATAGTTCACATTGGCCTGGATGATAATTTCTTGGAATTGCACTGCAGTTTGAGACTTTTCCTACTCAAGTCTTCCTTCTTCCTATCTTCCCAGATTTCAGACTGGCATGATATGAGTATACTATGTATACTCTTAATTTTCAGACAGATAATATCTTAAGCCTTTCTTCATATTTTCTGGCTACTCTGTCCCTCAACAGTATAACCCCCACCCCATAAATCTTCTGCATGACTGATTCTGTCTGCTTCTTGGGTGACCCACCTAGGACACAAAAGTACCTTCTGTGGTATCTTCTCCCACCTCTCAAGACCTCAATCTTTAGACATCTTCAACTCTCTAGATACCCCACTTCTACTCTTTCCTCCCTTGCTTCCTGTCTCCCAAGCCCTCATCTCTCTTCTCCTTTCCAACTGAGGTGATGGTAGAGTTTAATTCACCTTTCCTTCACATCTTAGGGAAATTTTCCAGACAGAAAAGCAATCATCTCCTTAATGATGTATTTTTTTCTAAGCTGGTTTCCTCCCTCCCTCTTTCCCTTCCTTCCTTTTCGAGGTGCTGGGGAACAAACCCAAGGCCTTGTACTGCCAGGCAAGAGCTCTAACACTGAGCTACATTCCTAGAACTTTCTGCTTCTTAAGATAAACACCTAAAGCATCTTCATAAATGCCCTATAACACCTTCTTGTGTTGATTTCCTTGAATATTAAAGCAGGGAGATTTTTTATTCTGAGAAAAGGATGAAGAGAGAAAGCATCAACTCTGGGAGCAAGGACTTCAATTTATGAATAAGGAAGTTGAAGTTTACAAAATTAAATAATCTGTTCAAAGTCACACACACAAAAATCTGTAATTAAGGTTTAATCTCAATTTTGTCCTAAAGACTGAATTCTTCATCACTGTATTATGTACTTTTAATTTCACTATTTAAAAATGAATATTAGAATCTGAGGTCAGACTGTCACTTTAAAAAAAAAAAGTATCAGAATGTTTAGCCAGAGAAGTTGGGGGTGGTAGGGGTGGGGTGTAATCTCACTTCTGAAGTTTGACAGCTCACTGTTTTTTGGAAAACTGTAATAGGAGTGGTACAAAGGAGATTTTGGGTGCTGGCCAAAGTGGAGTAAAGACTCCCTGAAATGTACCTACATATTTCACAATTACAACTAAAAACTCTTGGGCAAAAAAAACTTAAAAAGTAACCATCCAAGGACTATGAAAAATACAAGACTCAGAATTGGATATTGAATACAATATTCAAAATATCCAGGATACAATTCAAAGTTACTCAACATAGAAGGAACCAGGAAAATGGAACTAATTCTTAAGCAAAAGACAATCAACAGATGCCAACCCCAAGATTACCCAAATGTTGGAATTATCAAGCACTTTTCAGCAACTATATTTTTTGCCATTTTTCATAGAGTAAAAGAAAAACACCAGAAGTGAATGAAAAGGCCTCAAATTTGACCTTCTACCTTAAGAAATGAAAAAATAAAAGTAAATTAAACCCAAAGCAATCAAAAGATTGGAAATAATAAAAACAAGAAAAAAATCCAGTAAAATTGAAAAATTAAATAATTTAACAAAGCAAAAATGAGTTTTGTTGAAAAGGTCAATAAACTTGATATGCTTCTAGTCAGACAAATGAGAAAATAAAGAGGAGACACAAATTACCAATATCAGAATGAAAGAGGGAATATCATTACAGACCCTATAGACATTAATAAGATAATAAGGGAGGGAATCTTGGGCTGGGGCTGTAGTTCAGGGGTAGAACGCTTGCCTAGCATGCGTGAGGCACTGGGTTTGATCCTCCGCACCACATATAAATAATAAATGAATAAAGTAAAGATCCATCAACAACTAAAAAAAATTTTAAAAATAAGAAATAAGGGAATCTTATCTATGCCCATAAAATTGATAACTTAGATGATAAAGACCACTTTCTTGAAAAACACAAACTAAAATTTACTCAAGAAAGAGACCAGACATGGTGGGACACGCCTGTAATCCTAGCTGCTTGGAAGGCTGAGGCAGGAGAATCACAAGTTCAAGTCCAGCTTCAGCAACTTAGACCCTGTCTTAAAATAAAAAAATAAAAATTAAAAATGGCTGGGGGTGTAGCTCAGTAGTAGAGTGTTTACCTAGCATGCACTTGGCCCTGTGTTCAACCCTCAGTAACACACACACACACACAAAGATAACCTGAAAAACACTACAACTGTTAAAAAAATTACTTTGTAGTCAACAACCTTCCAATAGAGAAAACTACATAATGCCAGATGGTGTTGGTAATGATTGTCACCAAATACAAAAATACAAAAAAGGAATAATAATACCAATCCCATAAAATTTCCTTAAGAAAATTTTATAAGACCAGAATTATTCTAACCCCATAACCAGAAAAAGATAGTATAAGAAAACTACAGAACAATAACCCTCATAAATATAGATATAAAACACTCAACAAAATATTAGCATCCAATATCCTGCAATATATTTTTAAAAGATAACAACACACTAAGATCAAGTAGGACTTATCCCAGGAATTCAAAGCAGATGCAACATTAAAATAATCAATTAATGTAATTGACTGTAAATAAATAAAATAATCAATTAATGTAATTGACTGTATTGATACACTAAACATTGTTCTAGAAATCCTCGCTAGTATAAAGAAGCAAGAGAAATAAACAAAAGGCATACAAATTGAAAAGCAAAATAAATCTTTCTCTGTTCTCTTATGACATGTAGTCTGCATAGAAAAATCTCAAAGTATCTACATCTCCCAGAACTAATAAGTGAGCTTAGACAGCTCACAGGATTAAGATCCATATGCAAATATCAGTTGTACTTTGATATACTAGCAATGAAAAATTGAGAATCAAAAATTTTAAAACAGTACAATTTACAATAGTATCAAAAGATGAAATGCTTTGATATGTCTAACAAAATATATCCTGGGTTTGTATGCTGAAAACTACAAAACATTGATAAAAGACAGCAAAGAAGAGCTAAATAAATGAAGAGCTATAATACATTTATGGATTGGAAGACTCAATATTGCTAAAATTTATATTGTCTCTAACTTCATCTGTACATTCAATAAAATTTAACAATCAATCAAAGTTCCACCAAAATTTTTTTCCTAGATATTATTGACCAATTGATTCTAAAATTAACACAAAAAGACAAAGGAAGTAGAATTACTAAAACATGTCAAAAAAGAACAAAGGTAGAGTACTCATACTACTTTTTTTTTCTCATATTACTTTTGCTGTAAAGTTGTAGTTACTGAAACAGTGTGGTATTGCCAAAAACATACACACGTCTATCAACAGAACAGGACAGAGTCCAAAGACAGACTCACATGAATATGAATTTTAACAAGGGCGTACATACCATTAATGGAGGAAGGACAGTGTTTTCAACAAATGGTGTTGTAATGATTAATTGCATGACCAGAGGCAAAGAAGAGAACCTTGACCTATTATGTCATACCTTATACAAAAATTAGCTCTAAATGGTCTGGCTCATGGAGCATGCCTGTAATCCCAGTGGCTCCGGAGGAGGAGGCCAAGGGATTGTGAGTTCAAAGCCAGTCTAAGCAAAAGTGAGGCACTAAGCAACTCAGTGAGACTCTGTCTCTAAATAAAATACAAAATGGGGCCGGGGATGTGGCTAAGTGATTGAGTGCCCCTGAGTTCAATCCTTGGTACCAAAAAAAAAAAAAAAAAAAAAAAAAAATCTCTATGTGGATCATTGGAGCCAAATGGTACCTCAGTGGTAAACTGTTTGCCTCTAGTGCATGAGGAACTGGGTAAAATCTGCAACATCATAAGAAAAAGAAACAAAAAAGATCATTGACTTAAATATAAAACATTGAACTATAAAACTTTCTGGAAGAAGTCTTTGTGAAACTCTTAGCATGGATTAAGCAAAAGGTTCTTAGATAGGCATCAGAAGAATGATTCGTGAAAAAGGAATAAAAAGACACATTGAACTTCATCAAAATTAAACTTTTGATCTGTGAAAAGTTATAATAAACATAAAGGCTCCAGACTAAGAGTATATGAAAATCACATATCTGATACAGTGGGCTCGTATCTAGAATATATAAAGAACTCTCAAAACTCAACAAAAAGAAAACAAGCAGACCAGTTTTAAAAGCAGATTAAGTATCCCAATAGACACACTTCACCAAAGAAGTTATGAATGGCAAATAAGTACATAGAAAGGTGTTCAACATCATTGGACATCATAGAAATGCCAAATAAAACCACAATGGGACTCTACTACATACCTAAGTGAATGGGTTTTAAAAACCAAACCAAAACAAAACAAAGCAAAAATGACAATATCATGTATAGGTGAGTATACAGAGCAATTGATACTATCTCTACTGGGAATGCAAAATGGTACAACTGCTTGAGAAATAGGCAATGTCTTATAAAAAGTAAACATATGCTCATCATATGACCCAGAATTGTCAATCCTAGTTATTTACTCAAGAGAAATTAAAAAAAAAATTTGTTCACACAAAATTCTGTTAACAGATGCTTATTCATAAAAACAAAAAATTGGAAATGACCCAAATGTCCTTTAAGCGGTGAATGGATGAACAAAATATACTATATCCACACAATGAAATAAAAAAGACCTCAGCCAGAGCAAGGACTAAATTACTGGTGACCCAGCAATAAGGATCAATCTCATATATTATGCTAAAAGAAAAATGCCAGACTCCAAGGGCTGCATACTCTACGTTTACGTTTAAGTGACATTCTGCAAGTAAGGATGGAGGAAGACCGGAAGTTGCCTCTGCTTAGGAATGGAGAAACTACAAAGGGCAATACAGGGAGAATTTGGGGGATGATGGAAACTGTAGTCATTTAAAATTTACTCTTTTCTTTCAAGGTTTGATACTTTCAGTCTATGATATAAACTGACAATAGATAAATAATAGGAAAAAGAACACACAAAATTTATTACATGCCTAAGGCAAAGAGGGACAAGATAGCTGACCCATATAGAGAACTTGAAGGGCTAGAGTCTTGGGCTTCTGGGGCCAAGGGAGATGGCCTGGTCTATAGGAGGTTGTGGGGAGAGGATGTGCACCGCAAGTAAGGGTCATCTTGTTATGCAGATGAAGTCTCCAGCGTAAGTGCCACCTTTAGCAATCTATGTCAGCTGTCAAATACTCAGACCCTCAATCTCTTCTTCTGTGGAAAGAACCTTCCTAGTCAGAAAAGGCGGGGCAGATGTCAGAGAGAAAATCCTCTGTCTGCATTTGCTATTTACTAATATAGATAGATGTAGATTTCTTTTTACAAAAGGGAAGCTTTTCAGAGTTATTCCTGTATCTGCAGAGCTCTGTGGTTCTTTGAATAACCAATCTGAAATATGCCACAGAAACATATTTGAGGTGGGATATTTTACTCTTCCACAAAACTCTTTTGTATTTTGATTGTGATAGTGGTTACATTATTCCACGTGTTTGCCAAAACACATAGAACTACACCTTAAAAGAGTATAATTTTTTGCAAATTAAAAAAATAAAACAAATATTAATAAAATGTCTATTTTTCTTTTTAGTACTGGGGATTGAACCCAGGGATATTTAACTGCTGAGCTATTTTCATTTTTATTTTGAGACAAGTCTCACTAAGTTGTGGAGGCTGACCTCAAACTTGTAATACTCCTGTCTCAGCCTCTCATGTCAATGGGATTGCAGGCATGGGCCACCACTCCTGGATAAAATGTATTTTTTGTAATCAACAATTTCATAGCTCATACAGTTTTTTTTTTAAATATTTTTTTAGTTGTTGATGGACACACTGTCTTTATCGAACCCAGGGCCTCACGCATGCGAGGCAAGCGCTCTACCGCTGAGCTACAATCCCAGCCCCTAGCTCATACAGTTTTTCTTACATTTCTTCTTTACATTGTTGCCAATAAACTGGGATTTGTGTGTGTGTGTTAGAAAAGTGTAATCGGTTAGAATTTCAAAAGAAATGCTAAAATCCAAGAGTCAGAGTTTGATGGCTGTATAGGTCTTAAATAAAGTCTGGAAAACTTTCCAATTACCTAATTGTTACTAGAGGAGGAGGAAAAAAAAGCACAATTTTCCATTGTCTGAAACTCTGCCCCAATAAACTCTAAGTAAAGTTCCTCCTTATATCTTCCTAGGGATTCTTCCTCTATTTTCTAAGATGCCAGGGGTCATAACTTCCCCTTCTTTTCCAAAGCCACACAAGGGAATTTCCTGGCTAAGAGGGCCTAGGGAGGAAGCTAAATCCCATAGCTTCCCTCCCCCAAACCTTAACAAAGAGAACCCCGAATAAATAAATAAATCAGCAAAGTCAGAATAAAATAAAAACAAAACACAACTAGAAATATCCCAAATCTCACATACCAAAAGGAATAAAACTAGGAAAAAGATTTACAATTTACACAATACAGACATAGAAATTACCCTACAAATGTGAGGGCAAAATTCCTGCCAAAAATCTTTCAAAAAGGGCAACTAGAGTTAAGGATACAATATTCCAGAAATAAGCCTTGCTTCTTAACACTGCCTGACCCCTCATCTCCAACTCCCTAAACTATAAAGGGGAGAAGAAAGAACCAGAAGACAACACTGAGGGGAAACACTGAGGAATACCTTCTAATTATAGAAAAAATAGGAAAATAGACTATTAGTAGTAATTTTGAGAACAGATACAGAAGTATGTCTTCTACACCCCTACCCTCTCGGGGCTCTCTCTTGAGGCAGGAAAACCCAGCTGGTGTTGTTTTGATGTTTTCTGGCTGGAGAGCTCAGCTAGAGGGCACATAGCACAATCATGTGACCAGTTGCTCTAATTTTCTCCAGCCATATACAGGGATTTAGAAAATAGATGACTGCTGTCTGGCATGAAAACATATCGGAATGTCTCTCTACCTCAGGCTGCACAAGACTGATTTCCATTGACTGCAGTGAAGAACTAGGTTCCAGAGGCAAAAGCTGTTCTCATTCAAAGTACCAAGGACCTTCATGTCCTTCTGCTGCCCACTTTTGATGATGGGCCTCAAGATCCTTCCCGAAACACTGTGATATGAAGCAGGCACTGCCTGTCTGATATTCTGGTCAGTGTGCCCAGGAGTGTCACCTAAACTCTATTGCCCAACCCCTGTAGGGAGGAGGGGCAACAGATCTAGTGAATGAACTGATACCAACTTTCCCTTCATCTTCTGCCACCAGGATTGTGTTAGTAAGTTTTCTGTTACTGTGACAAAATATCTGAGATAATTAACTTAAAGGGAATAAAGTTTACTTTGGCTCACTGTTTCATATTTTTTAGTCTTTTGTTGCTTGGCCCTATAGATTTGGGCTTGAAGAGGCATAATATATCATGGTAGGAATGTGTGGCAAAGGATATCTGTTCACCTCATGGTGGCTAAAAAGCAAAAAAGCAAGACAGAAAGGGCAGGGGTTCCAATATCTCTTTTAAGGGCACATATAAATCCTTCTGCTCCCAGCAGCCAAATCAGCAAAGCTGTCTAGGTCCTTGCTGCTGGGTTCAGTCACCTATCCACTTAAGAGATAAAGTAAAGAAAAAATAAAAATAAATTTACCTGTAGTTTTGGCCAAAACTGAAGAGAAGCAGCTAGCCTGTCCTATGGAGGTTGTTAAATTTATAGAAACAAACCCAGGAAATGTATAAATATCATATATATATGTATATGTATTAGATTTAGCTAGTCTGTGCTAGACAGAGAAAATGTCACAATGCTTACTTTTCAACCTTTGCTGGCATTGCCTGGGCTTTGAAAGCCATTTCTCAGTTTCCATTCTTGGCAGGAAGAAACTCCAGATGAGAAAAGCAGTTATCAGGAAGTTGCTTTTCATTTTAAAGGGGGCTTATTTTCACTTCAACCAGGTCCCACCTCCCAAAGGTTCCAACAGTTCCCAATATTGCCATAGGCAGGGGACCCAACCTTTAACACTTGTTCCAACTGCAGCGTCTGGATGGCTTGCAGGGCTTACCCCAAAAGTCTCAGGTGAACAGAAGAAATTACACAGGACACTTAAACTAGCCAGTGTCAAGACTGGTCTTCAAATTACCCTAACACTCTTTGAAGCAGATGTGTCTCTGAAATGAAGGTGCAGTCTGCCCTCAATGCTGGATTCAGAATCCAATTCCAGAAAAAAGAGAAAAAAAAAATCTAATTACAGTGTAGTGGTAGTTTTTCCTTCTACTTCTATGTTCTTTAAAATATTGCTCTAAACAAATGACAAACAAAACAGCAAGAAAAAAAAAAAACCTCAAAAGTTTTATCCAATTGAATTGTGCAGTTTGAAAACAAAAACCAGGAAAGCCAAAAAGCAAAACAGTACCCAAAGTCTTCTCTTGACATCCTGCCCTCACCTCTCCTCTGTTCCCCTGAAGTGGACACGAATCTCAGCTATTTTGTCCCAGTCATCTAGGGTTATAAAAACTTGTGGTCAGTCTCAGGAAGGACTGAGGCTTTCTGAGCACCCTAAGGCCCAGGGGATGGAGGACTAAGTCCCCAGCTTCTTCAAGGGAGAGGCTGGCCCAACTGTGTGAATGAACTGATGCATGAGAAGGGTCAGAGGGCTGGCTGTGCACAGGCGCTAGCTTCTCTGTTATAGTTTGGATGTGAGGTGTCCCCCAAAATCTCACGTGAGACAATCAAGAAGGTTTAGAGGAGAAATGATTGGGTTGTAAGAGTCTTAACCCAATCAGTGAATTAATCCCCTGATAGGGATTAACTAAGTGGTAACTGAAGTGGTAGGGTGTGGCTGGAGGAGGTGGGGATTGGGGCGTGGCATTGGGGTATATATTTGTATCTGGCAAGTGAAGATCTCTCTCTGCTTCCTGAACATCATCATGTGAGCTGTATCCCTCTACCACACTCTTCCACCATGATGTCCTGCCTCACCTCGAGCCCTGAGGAATGGAGCCTGCTGTCTGTGGATTGAGACCTCTGAAACTATGTGCCCCTAAATAAACCTTTCCTCCTTTACAGTTGTTTTGATCCGGTCCTTTCATTACAGGGGCAAAAAAGCTAACTATAACACACTCTCATTACTGCTTTCTGCACTGTGACCAGAAAGTGATTTTGGAATATTGATTTCCTGCTTAAGCAGGACCTTTCTGGTTTTCATTCTCTAGTATTAAAATTGTCCTGAATTTCTTCTCTCCCCACCCACTCTTGACCATCACGAGAACTCTGGCTACAGTTAGTTTCCATCAGAGACAGGGTTCATGTTGCCAAAACCTGTTTGAATACCTGACTCCAAATCTCCTTCCTCAATTTACATTTTTCTCGAAATCTGTCATGTAATGAACAGAACGAAATATCTCAATGGACATTATTGCATCTAATTAAAACCTAGAATGGACTTATTTTCTTTGGGCTGGGGACATGACCCAGTTTTAAACCCAGAGGGAAGCCTTCTTTTCAAGGTCATTACATGATTGTTCACTGCACAGAAACACACAGCAGAGGAGAGCGGGGACTGAAAGCCAGCCTTATCTCCACTTCCAAGTTGTGTCTTGTCACTCCACCAGTTTTATGTGCTTCTAACTCCCTCCCCAAACATCCAAGGCTGTTGCTACTGCCCCACGGCTAGGCATGATGCGTTCCTCTCTCATTCTGCCTCCCTGGAGACCATGAGGCCAGAGAACATGAGCTTGGGCTCAGTCTCCACTGTGCACACTCACAGTAGTTACTCAATATTGTGTTTTGTTGACTCCAATTGAGTCTCTTTAGGAGAAAAGGCAAGAGTTGGGAAATGAAAGGATGTTTTGATACTTAGACGGTTGGATTCTCTATGAAGTTTCAGTCACACTTGTTAATCTCATAAGCTGTTTTCTATTTAAGAGAAATCGCTCTCGACTGCAGGCGTCACAAATGCCTTAGAAAGTGCTCACATCTGTCTATGATTATGTCTCTTTCCTTTGAAGTTTTCTGTTGGAGAATGAAATTGAACCTTAGAATACATGCGTGCCTCCCTTCACTACACATGCACAGGGTCCTCATTAACAGGATAACCACTATCAGGGAAAACAAAACCAAGGTCAAGATGGAGACATATCAAGAATGAAAATAAAAAGTGGCTTGATCTTCAAACTGAAATAAAATTATGAAAAGATTTATTTTATCTTTAAAACCTCAATTATACTTGCAGTTACCCAAAACTCTTAAAATGAACACAGACTGCATCATATCAATATGGAGAAGGCATAAAAAAATTTCAGACAAAATGTGTGATTGCTTAATATGACTTCCTTCTTCTCTTTTCTTCTCTTCCTTACATTTGATTCTTGCTCTGTGGTCATAAGAGTTAGTTTTGCAAAAACATGTAATCATTTGATCAATTTTCTTAACTCATTGAGATTCAAATCATGCTTTTTTGAAGCACCTATCATGTCATTAATCTAGTTGATCTCTTCAACTGTTAACTGGTCTATTATATTTTTATTGTGTTGTTTATTTTATCAAAATGAAACATTTTTAAATGCATTTACCTTCAACTCTGTTTTCAAATGTTAAGATAATTACATTTGCTACCCCCAAATAGTAAATGTTACTATTTGTTACTGTTTGATGAATAATGAATAATTTTTTTTTCAGTATGGTGCTGAGATTGAACCCAGGGCCTTACCCATGCTAGGCAGGTGCTCTACCACTGAGCTATACCCGCAACCCTTTCTAAATTTTATTTTGAGAGTCTCGCTACGTTCCCCCAAATGGAGTTCTACTTGGGATCCTCTTGCCTCAGCCTCCCAAGTAGCTGGGATTATAGGCCTGCATACTACCCTCAGCTTGCTGAATAATCTTTAATCATACACAGATGACCTGTGCAATATTTTGCCAGTATTTTGTTTTGAATTTTTTTTCTCCTACCACAAAAATATACAGTGAATTTCCCACCTCAAAGCCCTCATCTTCATCCCTTGTTTCTGGTGTTACAGAGCACAGTGCCAATGAGAGAAAACTTCCTAGAACACACCTGTGGCCTCTGAGTTCACATAAACTTGACTCTGTACCTGCAGGTCAGAGTTTTGGGTCCTTTAAAAATGGCATTTGAGTATGATCATCTCAAATTATCTATGGCTTTAAATTAACAGTAGCAATACCAGTGATTGCTTATTAGGTATTTATTATACACTAGCCAGTGAACTGAGTGCTTCTATAGATAGGTCACTCAAGCCTCACAACATCCCAATAACTCAGTTCTATGATTAATCTCATTTCATGTGAGAAAAGTGAGGCTCAGAATTGAAGGTCACCCAGCTCTTAGCTATTCGTATGCACTAAGGAGTCCTGGTCTTACCTGGGTCTACCTCTGCTTCATTCTGGCAGTACCTGTACTGTCATTCATATTCTGTCTTTGTATGGATGACAACCCAAGTCCCTTTCATAGGGTCATAGGGACTCTTTTTCTTCTCTTCCTCTCTTTCTTTCTTTCCCTTCCTTCCTCCCTCCCTCCCTCCCTCCCTCTCTCTCTCTCTCTTTCTTTCTTTCTTTTTGTACCAGGTATTGAACTCAGGGACACTCAACCACCGAGACACATCCCCAGCCCTATTTTTTATTTTATTTAGAAACGGGGTCTCACTGAGTTGCTTAGTGCCTCACTTTCACTGAGGCTGGCTTTGAACTTGCAATCCTCCTGCCTCAGCCTCCTGAGCTGCTGGGATTACAGGTGTGCGCCACCACATGTGCTTCATAGGGACTCTTATGCCTAAAACTCTTCCATTCCCTAAATCTTCCCTAATTCTGCCTTCCTCTCTGTTAGTTTAACCCAAATATAACTGGAGTCCCAATTAGCTCAGTCTGAGTATTGTGGTCAAAGAGAGAGAGCTACATCACAAAACAATTTAAACAACTGTACTTGTAAATCTCTACTCAGTCTTTTAAGGAAATGACACAGAGTAAAATATTCATAAGGCTTAGCAAACATTCTAACTCCTTCCTCTCCACCACTGCTGAGGGCCTCCTAGCTGCAGCTTTTCAGGACTTCTTTTCTCCCTTGTTCTTGTTTCCTAGTTACCCAAATTCTCCCTGATGCTCAGGTAGGGCAGCTTTCCTATTTCTTTTCTTCCTCATCTTTTCCCATCTCAGCTGTTTGATTATGTAGTTCAGTTTTACCTCTCTGGTATCTTGAGTTTCGTTTTGTCCTTCATCTATTATCCAGACCCAGCACAATCAAGAACAGGCCAGCATCTGACCTAGAAAGCAAAAATCCCCTTTTTTTTCCCTATAGACCAGGAAATGGTGAGCGGCTAAAACTTCTTAGACATGAATACTTTGAGTCTCTGTAGCATTCATGAGATAAATTGAGCCTCCCTTGGAGTGAGGGTGGCTTCTTGCTCCTAGCTGGAAAGGAGGAAATATCTCCAAGCAAGGTTTCCTAGTATGTGTCCCTCTTGCATCTTTGCTAAAACATCCTGGTCCCTGCGCATAGGGTCCCATTCATTTTTAAAGATGTTAGCTTCCGTTCAGCTTGGTGGGCCACCCATGGGTTCCACCACTGAGCAGGTGTGGGGAAGGGAGGTGCGGGCAGCTCAGGCTCTGTCAGCCAAAATCAGCGTTTTCATCTTCTCCAAGCAGCAAAGCAGCAACTCTCCCCTCCTTCTTGCAGACTTTTAATACCAGCAATAAGACAACTCTGGGAAGCTCATCTTGCATTAACTCCAGGGAGTAATCATCTAATCACATTCCAGGCTGATTTGAGGCACTCATCTGGACCAAATGCCGCCCTGCACCCCGGGAGTGGCTTTATGAGGCAGCAGCCAGGCCCCATCGAGCCTTATTGCTTAATTAAAAACAAATTCCCCAGTAATTTATTTTTTTGTTATTTTATTTTATTTTTTAATTTTTTTTTGCCTTTCCATAAAACCTGCATCCACACAAAGGATTATGGAGGTGCCAGGAGTCAGGAGAGAAAGCTGAGGGTCACAGATCTGGTTGCTGTGCCACTTGGGTTGGGTTGACATTAAATAAAACCATCCTGCAAGGCCAGACTCTCTGAGTGCTTAGAGTGAGGAATGCAGCAGAGAGGACGAAGGGCTGGATGCCTGGCTTTTATTAAGCAATGTCCTCTCTCAGGCCTGACTCTCAGTTTTAGCAAGACTGCTCTGGACTGTGACAGATCCCTCAAAATGTCATTGTCATTGGGGTCTTAAGTTTCCTACCTGCTCCAGCTTGCTAGAGTCACCCCTAGCAGGTCCTGTGTGCCTCTCCTGGCTGTGCCAGTGCTTGCTTGTGCCCTTCAAGGGTACTTTTCTGATCCCTAGGAGAACTCGGTGTGGATCCAGGAGCCTGGGCACCCACATCCCTACTCTGCCTAATAGGCCTGGGTCGACTCTGGACCACTCTGTTTTCTCTGGCCTGTTTCCCCAACCAAACAAAGAGATCAGGTTTTATTTGTCTCACAAGGTGATGAAGGAATCAGAGTGGACAATGGAGTCACAGAGTAGCCTGGACTTCCCTATCTATTACACAGCATGAGGAAAACAACACTTGTGCCAGATAGTAATAAGCAGGGAGACGAGAGTGAGTTTGTTTGTGAATGGACAGTAGCATTGAAGAGCAAATGTCCCAACTCCTTTCTGTTCACTACTCTAAACACCCACCAACACACACATACACACACATACACAGCTAGCATAGAGTTTGAGACTGAGATCTAAAGTGGGGAGGTTGATCGTGAGGACTGGACCTCCACCCTTTGAGATCTGACCCTATCTCCAGGTAGGTTGTATCAGAATTAAATTAAATTAAATTGAGCATACCCATCTGGTATCCACTGCAAAACTGATGAACTGAATACCTACTTACTAGTTAGAGAGAAATCGCTATACATATGGTGCCAGAAGTCCTCTGTGTTGACTGCAGTGTAAGGAGCAGAGGAAAAACAGACACTTTGTTTTCTGAACACAGACACCAAGATGCCAGGGTTCAAGTTCCAACACTATCTTAGCTAACTGATGTAAATCTCTGGGCCTCACTTTTCTTACCTAATGATAGCCCTGTAACTCAAACCTCATTACATTATTGTAAGGAGTAAATTAGTTAATGCATGGAAAGTACTTAGAAGAGCACCTGGCAAGTGCTCTATATGTGTTTGTGTGTCTAAGAGTGTGTGTGTGTGTGTGTGTGTGTGTGTGTGTGTGTGTGTGCACGTGCACGCTTGCATAGGTGTCTGTGAGCTTATTTGTGTGCATGTGCACAGAGCAGGCCTAAACCTTTGCGTGTGATGTGTGTGGGTGTATACTTTATCCTATGGTCGCGTGACTGGGAACAGCTCATCTCAGTCAATAAGTCCCCAGAACCTGAACAACAACTGACATGGAACACAGAAGACACTGACGCACACCAGATGAGCATCATCAACCTCTTGAGGTTTAGTTTGACAGACTTCTTTGCTCTGGGTCTGAGGGCATGATTGCAGCAAACAAGAAAGAGGTACAAGCTTTTCTTACCAGCTATTGGGCTTTTCTTTCCCTCAGGACTCTGCAAGGAGCCAGGGAATGTTCTGGAAGAATCCAGGGCCCTTCGGTTTCTAACTGGGTAAAGGTCTTGCAGCTAGCTACTGGCAGCATGGGGAGTAAGACAGTGAGCCCAGAACTTGGAGGGGGCCTGGGTGAGAATGAGCAGAACTCTGACCTTTAGGATAGGATATTGGCTGCCATGGCAAGGATGGTAGGAGAATCCATGTTGGACTAAAGGACTAAAGGACTCAGGCAAGAAGCCTTCCCTGAGGTGAGTCTTTGAAGACTGAAAGCCACAGTCTTTCCCTAAGGGTTATCAGGGGTGGCCCACAGTGCAGTTCCAAGTTCTGAATCCAAAATCAGGGCTCTTTCCTTTGTACCCTCCCAGTGTGAACTCAGCTGGGCTTAACAGGTTAGCACTCTTCTACTGAGCTATATCCTCAGCCCTTTTTATTATTTTCTTTTAATACAGGGTCTTACTGAGTTGCCCAGGATGGTCCTGAACTCAAGATCCTCCTGACTCAGCCTCCTGAGTAGCTGAGATTACAGGTGTGCACCACCATGCCCAGTTGTTATTTATTTATTTTTAAAAAAATGAATAGATTTACTCACCAGATTAAGAAGCAGAACCTCTTAATCTGGTGAACTTGCAATCCTCCTGCCTCAGCCTCCCGAGCTGCTGGGATTACAAGCCCAGAGGGCCTGACTTAAGCACACTCCCCAGAACCATCTCACCAGTAAGTCTGGCTGGGCTCTGCCTCCCATCACCATGGAAAGATTACCTCTGCGTGTTTTTTAATTTTATATCAAAGGAACCAGATACTACGTCTTTTCCTGTTTTCTTTCTCTCAGTGTTGTTTGTGAGAGTTATCCATGCTGTGTGAGCAATAGTTTATTTATTCTCATTGCTATATAGATTTGCATTATATGAATATACTATCCTTTCTTTGTCCATTTGTCCTGGCTGAACATCTGGCTTACAGTTTGGGATGTTGGTAATTGTTCTCTATCAACGTTCTCATACTTGTATTTGGGTGAACATATGGGTTCATTTCTTACGGGTACAATTGCTAGGCCAGAGGGAATGTGTTTTTCTGCTTTTTTAGAGATGGCCATACAGTTTTCCGGTGTTTGTCCAATTTGAATACCCAAATAGGGCACAGAAGGGTTCCAGTTCCTTCAAATTCTTGCTAGACCTTGACATTATTTTCTCTTTTCATTTTAGCCATTTTTGTGGGTTTATAATAATAATGCATGATTGTTTTAATTAGAATTTCTTCAGAGACAAATGAGATTGAACTCTTCTTTATATGCTTATTGGCCATCTGGATCTTTTGCCCATTTTTTCTATTGTCTTAACTGCTTTTCCTTATTGATTTGTGAAGATTTAAAAAATATTATGGGTATGAATTTATTGTTGCATATATGCATATGCAATATCTACTCTGGGCTTGCCTTTTCTCTCATTTAAGGCAGTGTGGGATTTCTGTTTGTTTTTTTGTTCCACTGTAGCTTTTCCATAAGAGTCAGGGTCTTACTAAGTTGACCAGGCTGGCCTCAGAGACATGATCCTCTTGCCTCAGCTTTCTGAGCACCTAGAATTACAGGCATGTGTCACTGTGACCCATAAGGCAGTGTTTTGTGTTTTTTTTTTTGTACTGGGGATTGAACTCAGGGACATCTTACCATTGAACCACCTCACCAACCCTTTTGATTTCTTATTTTATTTTATTTTTTGGTATCAGGGATTGAATCCAGGGGTGCTTAACCACTGAGACACACCCTCAGTCCTTTGGATTTTTTATTTGAGACAGCGTCTTACTAAGTTGCTTTAGGGCCTCACTAAATTGCTGAGGCTATCCTCGAACATGAAATCCTCCTGCCTTAGCCTCCTGAGCCACTGGGATTACAGGTGTGTGCCACCATGCCTGGCCAGGCAGTGTTTTAATGAACAAAATTTCTTTATTTTATTTTAATGTCAGATAGTACATTTTAAAAGTCAAACTAGAAATATGCAGTGAGATTTTTGGCTGCTGCATGGGTCTTTCATTTCCCATTTTGCAATTTTGCCTTTGTGCAGTTAACTAGGTGTGTCTCACTTTAGAAGTGAGGACATCTTAAAAATTACAAGTAATACCCACTTCTTCAACTCAAAAATCACATTTTTCCCATAGGACTTTAATTTTAAAAATTAGGGATGAGACTTCTAAAAAATAATTTTGTCCCTATGAGAAAATAAAATCACTGAGAAAAAGGGGCAAACCTTTACATGACAAGTCCTGATTATGCAGAAATGAGTGTAGCTTATATTGGGGTACAAACCAGGAATGCCTTGTTCATAGAACTAAAAAGAAAACAGTTCTCTTTTCTACCCTTACAATTCTGATTGCTGCAAAACTTGCCTCCTGGGGTTGCAATTTTGGTAGGAGAGCTGAACCCAAACACGCTTCCTCTCCTGGCTTTCCTCTCCTCGCATGCCCATCATCACTTCAGAAATAAGAGCCAAGTGGCCAGAATCAGCTCTTGAAAGATTGTAATCAGGAGCAGAGATCTTGAGCCACTTCAAAAAGTGGCAGCCTTTTCTGGGATATTTAAGGGTCATTCATTAGCATCTGCAGAAAAACATTCTAGAGAAGAGACCCTGCAAAAGGCTGTGGTCACAAAAGGGGAGGCTTTGACTGTTGTCCACAATGGGCCCAAGGGATACCAAGATAGGGGCCCCAGGGAGTGATCATCAGCAAAGGCAGGCAGCTGGAGGGGCTCTAATGGGGCTGCTCCACTTTTCTTGGAGTTGTTGGCAGGGCCTGGCAGTGGCCTGGAATTACCCTGCTGAATTTATGGAGGTTTGTGGGGAAAGCAGTGGTTTCAGGGTCAGGGGTGTGGGTTCAAGAGATCTGGTTTCAGAGTCGGAGATCTGCTATTCCATCTTGCCAGCTGAAGCCAAATTCCTGAGGCTCATGAGTAAATTTGGATGTTTGTAATTGCTGAGATTTGAAGGAATTACCTATAGAGCTCCAGTAGGGGCTTGATCAATGTTACTGCTATAGGAGGCAGTTTGGTTCCTGGCCTAGATCCTGCAAGTTGAAGTTCAACAGCCACTCTCTGCGTCTGTTTCTCTGCGGGCATCCTCCAAACTCCAGGACATACCTGTGTCCACCTGCAAGGTGATCCAGAAATGACAGAGAATCAACACCTCTGGGACCAGCTGGCATTGGTGGATAAGTCCCCCAGTTCCCTTGCACTTCCTGATGGATAACTGGGATGATGGTTGTGTGCAGTCTCCCAGAGTCCCAGTGGGATTCAGCTCTGGTGACCCACAGGAACTTGGTGGGTGACACTCCCTTTATTGACTACCTTTCCTTTTCTGTGTCATTTCCTCCCTCCATTGCCAATGTTTCTCTTTACTTCCAAAATAAACAACTTGCATTAACATCCTTATCTCAGAGGCTTCTTCTGGGTAGGCTCAAATTAAGACAGTTTCTTTACCCGTCTTCTCTTTCTTTTCCTAGTATTGGATCAGCAAAAAATTGTTGCCACCCCATACCTAGTCTTCTCACGAAAACCAAGTACAACAGAGCTACATAGACATCTTTGCCTATTGTTTTTGCCTGCCAGCAACTTTTCACCCTTCTGGAAGAAATACCTATATTCTTTGGGGAAATATATCTTTTTCTATCTTCCATCCTCTGCCTCAGAGAAAACTGATTCCTCTCTTGGCTTAAAGATGGACATATGGTGTGAATCTGGCTGGTTAGAGCACTGTTTTCTAGCTGAAGTTGGTGCAGGGACCTACACATGTTCTAAGGTAGCCCAGTGAAGACCTACCTCAGGCCCTTTGCTGGGAGTATTGGGAAAGAGCTACCCCTTACCTTGGGGAGATGAGCTGTTCCAATGGGAGCTAGATGCCTCCCAGGATCAGTTGGCAAGAAATCCCAACTGAGAGTAAAGTTTTCATGGAAGAAAATATAGGTGAGATGGAGAGAGGCAGATTCCTGACAATATCAATATACTGAGCCCCAGAATCCAGCCATGTCAGAAGTTATAATCGCTTCCAATTACATAACCAACATATCACCCCTAACACCTACTAAATCTAATGAGTACCTACTTTGTGTCTGGCCCTCTTCTTACAATACAAATTCTGAGAGTGAATGATGTGCCCAATGCCATGCTAGTTAAAGGCATACAGATGCCAGGGCCTCACCCAGAGTTTCTGGTCTAAATTTGGGGGTGGCAGTGAAGTCTGGACTCTGGTATTGTTCTGAAACCCCCCTAGGTGATTTCTAATGTGCAGCCAGGATGGAGTTGCACTGAGCTAGATACAGATTCTTCCTCAGAAAGGCCAGCCCCAACCTTCCCACAAAAGCCACCAAGGAGTGGAGAAGGGCAGGGCTGGGCGGTCACTGCAAGGCCTAGAGAGTCAGCTTTGCCCCTCAGCACTGGGGAGAGGACACTGACTGAGGTAGGATGGCTGGGAAGGCCTCGCTCCACATGGCGGCACCTAGTTTGCCCCTGGAGGAGGGGTAGGAGTCAGTCTTCTATATACACTGAGTGCTTGAGTTCCTTCAAACTCATATGTTGAAATCTAATCTCCAAAATAATGA
This sequence comes from Geosciurus inauris, assembly GCA_004024805.1. Taxonomy (NCBI): domain Eukaryota; kingdom Metazoa; phylum Chordata; class Mammalia; order Rodentia; family Sciuridae; genus Geosciurus; species Geosciurus inauris. The sequence continues at coordinate 121,173 of PVHX01000521.1, read as the reverse complement.
CATTAAGAAATGGGGGGCCTTTGGGAGATGATGAGATCATGAGGGTAGAGCTCTCATGAATGGACTTAGTTAGTGCCCTTATAAAAGAGGGTCCAGAGAGATGGCTCACCCCTTTCCCATGTCACACTTAAAAGACATGTCTGTGAAGAGGGCCCTTACCAGACACCAAATCTGTAAGCACTTTGATCATAGGCTTCCCAGCATCAGAACTGTGAGAAATAAATTTCCAAGGTACCCAAGTCTGTGGTATTTTTGTTGTGGCAGCTTGAACGGATAAAGACACAGACATAGAATGGGGTCCTGTCCTGGGACCACTGTAGGTAGGTGGGGCTGGAGCACGATGACCAGTTGGCCCAGGCTCGTAATAAAACCAGGACAATTCCCGGAAAATGTGATCAAATTGGTCCCCTCACCAGGAGCCAAAGGACAAAAGGGAGGCTGATGTGAGGTGGAGCTGAGCGGGGCAAAGGCCAATCCATGAAGGGCTCATAAGAGTTGACTGTATGCTCAGGGGACTGGGAGAAATACCTCCAGGGAGGCCTAGAAATGTTGCCACAAGGATTGCAGGGAGCACTTGAGCCTCCAGGTCAGAATGGAAGGAGTCTGTGTGGTAGTGACTCTGTCATCTGATTTGGGTACTGCTGTCTGAGCTGCCCTACTTTGTGGAGCTCCCGAGCCCTTCTGTCTTCATTATTTAGGGCCACGACTTACCTTTTACTCAACAAAGCCAGAATGGGGCTGCCACCATAAAGTCCCTGGAATGGGGCCCAGGCGGCTGGCAGGGCCTCCTCAGAGAAACATAAGCCTTTCGTTGAGCGGACCGTAACTATCATTTACATTAATTAGGCAGCCGGATAATAGGGTGTTCAATAGTTATTGCAGTCTTTAAATTCTGCAGCAAACACTGCCAGGAGCCAGAAGCTGGCAGGGGCTCATGCCTTGCAAAAAAATAGTCTTGTTCTCATCCTGGCAATGGGGCTTTAAATTCTGAGGGAAAGGGAACCTTCCTCAAGTCCTGGAAGGATGGCCAATTTGGGGAGAGGGGCAAAACCACATGATCCACCTGCTGGCTGCATAATCTTGGGTGGATTAACTCATGTCCTTGGCTAGCAAATGGGCCACTAGTGCCCAAATCTCGGGACTACTCTGAAGTTCCACCAGGAGTTGGGCTGCGGAGGGCAGTGCTTTGAAAAGCACCTGGTCTTGTATGTTTGGAAGATGATACTGTCGTCTTGGCACTCTGAGTTTTTGGGTGATCCTACACACGTGAACCTTCTTCCTTGTGCTTTATTCATGATGCTTATTCTAGAAAGGACACAGCTTCAGGAGGTGCCTTACCTAAGGTCACAAAGTTGAGCAGGCAAGGACCTAGCCCTCCGATGTATTCCTATCTCTGGGCCCAGCTTTGCCCTTTTCTTTCTCATTTCTGGATGCCCGAGGCTCCTTCCTCTCTGCCTTTCCCACCTACCCACTCCTCTCTAAGGAGACCTCAGTGGCAGTCTCAGCCCTCACTCCTCTGCCCTGCCGGCCTCAGCTTCCTGCCCGTCCATCTAACAGTCTGAATGGCTGGTGCCAACCCCTTCTTACCTAGTGGCCCTCCTCAGACCACTTGGTTGTAATAGATGGAGGCTCAAGGGGGCAGGGGCTGTGTCCTTGAGGACTTGATCATGGGGTACTGTTTCTATGTATCTCTAATGTCAACCCTGTTCCAGGCCACAGGTGTCTCCCACAGGCTGTGCCTCCTGGAGGTTTTCTGGCCCTTCCTCTGGCCCCTCGCGTCCATTCCTTCACCCTTGCCCTGGATTCCTGCTGCCCTGCCCAGTGCCTGAACCTCTAGCTGCATCTCAGCTGCTCTCCCCTCTGGGTCCTGTCCCCAACCCTAGTTCCTGTCTGAAGGGTCCTTTGCCCACCAGACTCCAGCTCAGCTCTCCAGCCTTGTCTTAAGGTCAGGTCCCAAGGGAAGCTTGCTCATCTCCAAATCTGCCAGGGACCACTGACTTAAGCCCTGTTCCTTCCCTGTCCCACCCCACAGCCGCCTGGCCCCTGTCACCACCACCCACTGTCCTACCCACTAAATTGTGAGCCTCACATGGGTGGGAACCAGATCTATGGCAACCACACCCTAGTGACCGAAGTGTTGCTGAATTCTTGGTCCCCAGAGGTCCAGGGCAGAGAAAAATTCAATATTTTGAGAGGCTGAGGTAGACAATAAAATTGTGAATTTGGTGACATACTGCAGTTCTTAGGACTTTTTTCTTGCTTTAAATCCGTGATTCTTAGGCAGGGGCCATTATGGTAGTTGGGCCTTGCCATTAAAGAACAAGATTGCCAGAGAAATGCTGAAATCATTTTAGATACCTATGAAACATCTACACAATGGATTTAATTGTTCTTTACAAATAACATTTAAAAATATTTTTAGTTGTAGGTGGACACAGTAACTTTATTATTTTTTTATGTGGTGCTGAGGATCGAACCCAGTGCCTCACGTGTGCTAGGCAAGTATTCTACCACTGATTTACAACCCTATTTCTACAAATAGCATTTTTAATTAAAATATAACATGCACAGAAAGCACACAGATATGAAGTTTACAGTGCTATGTTTTCAGCCAGCAAGTGCATTCATGTTTCCAGCTCCTAAGTCAGAGAGGTACATGTGACCATGGCAGCCCTTCAGGTTCCAGTCCTGTGCAGGAAGGGGACCGGAAAGACAGACACTGGGCCTCCTGGGAGGTCTGCTTTTATCACTGCTTCTGCTGTAAACAGAGTAGCTGGTGTGTGTTTAGGGCAGTGGTGTGCTGGTAAGTATTGAACAAGCCCTGACTTTTGCATGCTGTATATTGCTGAGGTGTAAATACTGCCAAGGCAGTTTCAAGCTGCCAATGTGGAGTCGGAAGAAATGCACACATTGGCTGGCTGGTGCGAGCCCTTCTAGTACAGCACCAGCTTAGGGGCCATGTGATTATAAAAAGCATTGTAATCACACACTTTGGGGGGAGACCAAGGGCAACTAAGGGTGCTTCCCATCTCACTGTCACTGCAAAGCAAGCTTCCACGGAGCCTAAGGGAAGGGCCATTAGCAGCCCTATCTGCAGCATCATTTCTTTCTCCCTCCCTCTTTTTTAGCAGAAGGTGCAGTTTAGTTTGTGTAGAGTAAATGTTTCTACAATAAACACCAAGCCCTTTTCTTTGCATCTTTGCTGTTAGAACTGAGGATCAGAGTAAGTTGAACCTTAACCTTGGGTTTCCTGACTCAATGTCGGCAGCACACCTGCACCCTGGGATTCAGTGGGTGAAACTAGGAACAACAGAGAAGCACCAGTCACATGCCACAGCTGTTTGTAGAGTGTAGACTCATCAGGATGAATAGCAGGAGGGGAAGGGCCCAATGATACAGGCTTCCTTGGCACCTGGGGACTTTTGCTGGCTGGGGTGCTGGCCAGCATGGTAAGGTAGGGCAGCATGTTGACCTCAGGATATGGTGTTACTCTTCTGTGGACAAGCTGCAGGGGGCTCTGTCTGGGCCAGAGGGAAGTCACTACGTGGCATCGTGGCTTCTGCGTGCACCAACCCTTATCCATTGTCAGAACCAACCCTTGTCTCGTTTATTTTTTCCTTTTTGGTTAGAAAACAAATATTTACCAAACATTTACTAAAATGCTGTGTTCTGCATTACCTGGGGTTTATGATGGCTACAGTGGCACATAAGGTAGGCAATGTCCCAGGGTTCATGGAGCTCACTACACGTCTCCCACTATCCTAGTGGGAGAAAATGACATTAAACAAGCAGATAAGATTGTGTTAGCTCCTGAGAAGGGCTTCAGAAGATGTAAGATGGTATAATATGATACAGAGGGATTGCTGGGGGAGATAGCCTGCAGAACTAGGAGGGAAGGGGCCTCCCTGAGGAGCCTTCCAGGTGTGGCGAGTGAGTGCTGGGGAGCAGGTCACCTTGACCTAGAAGGTCCAGGACCAGAAAGTCTCAAGAAGAAGGAATGGTGAGTGCAAATGCTGAGTAGATGCATGTCTGGGACATAGAGAAGTGATAGGGCAGGACGCTGGGAGGTGGGACAAAATGGCTCAGGTGGCAGGCTGGGAGGGCCTCAGAAATGCTGGTCAGGAACATGGCCTAATTATAGTGAGAGGTCGCTCCTGGTTTTTAAGCAGAGGAGTGGCCTGGCCTGAGTCATGTTTCCAAAGGTCATGTGGTGTGGCCAGTGAGGGACTGTGGCTGGGATTGAGATGGTGGGAAGAGGAGGGCTGGAGCAGGGGAGATGAGAAGGGCTTGGAGGAGAGCCACCAAGAATTCATGAAAGACTGAATGGGGGCATGAGCACAAGAAAGGAATGGAAGATGGCTCCTGGTTCTGCCAGCTGTGTAACTGAGAGACAATGAGGCTGTTCTCTGAGGCGGGAATGGAGGGGTGTGGATTTGCAGGGGAAAGTCAGTGACTCTGGGTGAGGCCCTCAGGTGAGGATGCCTGTTAGATATCCAAGTGCAGATGTCAAGGGAACGGATTTTTCATTCCCTCAACAACCCATTACAGGTCCGACATGTTTCTATATAATTGAGGATACATTGATCAAAATAGAGCCATTGTTCTTAAGAAGCTTGTATTCTAGTCAGGGGAACAAAGACAATAAACAAAGTTACATATTCAACTCTGGCTGACAACATGATTTTGAGAATCAATTGTAGCTGGAGTTGTGGATGCAAACACCTACAGAGGGAATTTGGGAAAGAATTCCAAATCCAGGCATACCTGTGAGTCATACCATGACTCTGGGGGCTGAGGCAGGAGGATTGCAAATTGGAGGCCAGCCTCTACAACTTAGAGAACTTGTCTCAAAATAAAAAATAAGAAGGACTGGGGATGTAGCTCAATGGTAAAGTACGCCTGAGTTCAATCCCCAGTACAAAAGCAAAAATGATGACGAAAACCCCAAATATGGAGCTCAGGGGGCATACCAATGTTTCCAAGTGTGGAAGAGGAGGACCCACCCCAGGACACTGAGAAGGAGCAGTCAGGGAAGTGAGGAAAATTTGGGAGCATGGGATTCAGAGGAGTTTTAGGATGCAGAAACAATTAGCCATGTCAGATGCTGATGAGACAGGTCAAGTAAGAACAAGATGGAGAATTGACTACTGAATTTGGCAAGATGAATCAACTGAGTGAGAGCTATTCAATGGAGTGGCAGAGGTAAAAGTAATGTGATGTTTCCCATTTCATCCCATCTCATTCTACTCTACCCACCCACCCCAACCAATCCTACCCTATCCCAGTCTATTCCATCTCACCTGCTCCATGATACCCTCTCATGATCCATGACACTGTAGACATCTGGTATTTAGCGACAATCTCTAGGCAAGTTCCTATATCCTCCTTATCTTCCTCCCTTGCCAAACCTCTCCTCCTCCAGGAGCTCAGCCTGATGGGCCAGGAAAGAAAACTTTTTCTGTGAAAGACATGGAGGGGCAGGGAAAGTCTTTGCTCCTGAGAGCTTCCTCTCATGGCTGGAGAGTATCATCTTCTTTGGGCAAAGCAGACCAGGACACAGAATGGTAAATCCCATTTGGGGCCTGTCCATTCAAATTCCCCCGAGGATGGCCGCTCTGATTCTACTCTGTGTGCAGCCCGTCTCAGCGCCTGTCTAGTTAGCAATGCTCGTCCTTCACAGCTCAGGAAAAATTACCAAGAATGTTATTGACTCTAATTTTAATTTGTCTAACACTCTTGTTAATGATGTCTATTTAAGACATCCATTAAAGGCCCATGAGGTTAATTAAATGGACAATTCCAATACAGTTCTATTAGAACCCCCTCTATTAAATTAATATTATAGACATTTAACAGATGTCTTAATGAGGCATTATAGCTAAGAAATGCAAACTAAATTAACACTAAAGCCATTGTCCAGAAAGAAAGCTTTTTATCATAATTTATGGTTTTTTGGAGGAATGTTCATGTTTACTTTTCAGAACCTAGGAGATCAGTCATTTGATGATCTTTTCTGTCATCCAGAAAACGCTGGCCCAAGAGTCTCAAGTCTTAAATCACAGTCCAGACATGAGAGCTGGAAGAGACTTTAGACACCATCTGGAGCCCACCATCCTCAAACATCAATGATTGGAGGAAACAGCTGGGGTCTTAGATAAACATACAACTATCTGGGTCCTGTCCTTGGAGTCTGATGGAGGTTTGAGCAGCACAGGATCTGGCTGCTTTTGATTTGCACTCCGCTGATTCTGATGCAGGAAGTTTCAAGATTTCATTCCAGGAAACCTTGATCTAGTCAAATGGCCCCACTTGGCAGTTGGTTACACTAAGGTCCCCAAAGACTTCAGGACTTGAATGGATCAGCAGATTCCACAACCTGCCCCATGGATTATAACTTTTCTAGCAGTTTGTGCCATTTATCTCCTTCCATTAATGAGTTGGGCAGAACCTTAGGCATCTCCTTTGGCTTTGAGACTGGCAGCCACACACCTCTATCTCATCAGTGGACAGACCCTCATGAACTTTTTCTGATTTCCTAGGTACTTTTTGATTACTCTGCAGCCTCCTGTCCTGAAACTGGGTTTGACTACATTCTTCAGATCCCACAACTGCCTACACTTGGAGCCACATACTCCCAGGGGCCTCCTTGGTTCACCCTGCCCACCTCTGTATGTATTTCCTCCCACAATAAGAGGGAGGAGGAGTTTGACATTTGCAAAAATGAAGGAGAACCTAGCAAACCAAGGGTTTGGGGATATGGAGAGAACAGCCCCGAATCTAAGTTCCTGAAAGAGCAAGTCACCTAATTCAGTGGGAATGGGAGCTCAGAGTCTAGGAATTAGGCTGTTTGAACTGGCTAGTGATCCTAGCATCCCATATATTGAAGCCTTAAAACTCACAATATAACTGTATTTGGAGTTGTGGGTTTTTGTTTTGTTTTGTTTTTGGTACTGAGGATTGAACCCAGGGACATTTTACCACTGAGCTACATCTACATTCCTTTTTATTTTTAAATTTTGAGACAGGCTTTTACTAAATTGTTGAGATGGCCTCAAACTTGCAGTCCTCCTGCCTCAGACTCCTGAGTTACTGGGATTAAAGGCATTAAGCAATCAAGCCCAGAATGAAGTTGGCTCTTTAAGGAGGTAATTAAGGTTAAATGGGGTCGTAGGGTGGTGCCCTAATCCAACAGGACCAGTGTTCTCATTAGAGGAAGTCACACTAGAAAGACCTCTCCTTGCATACAGATGACGGGCCATATGAGGACACAGTGAGAAGGCGCTGTCTGTCTGCAAGCCAGAAAGACTTCTGACCTCACCAGAAGCCAATCCTGACAGCACCTTCATTGTGGACTGTTTGCTTCCAGAACTATGAGAAAACACATCTGTTGTTTAAGCACCCAGTCTGTGGTATTTTGTTATGGTGGTTTGAGCAGACCGATAGCACCCTCCAGTTGCTTTTCTCCCCCAAGAGAGGTTCTGCCTTGTCCCTGTGCACTCTGTACTGCAGCCAAGTCCTCCATTCAGAGACGGCTCTGGGAAATGGAAAGGTATCTCAGGGCCTGCTCACTCTAAAGAACAGTGGGTGTCTGGGCTGACATCTCCTGGACCAGAAGCCTCCTAAGTCCTGTTGTGAGGTGTTGGCCACCTTTTCTCCCCATGGGCCTCTCTGGCACTTTCTCTGGTACATAGTTTACACGAGGCAGACTTAGCTATATGGTACATGGGCTTGCATGTTCAAGGCTTCAGTCTTTACTAGGGTCCTGCTCCTTGGTTAGAGACAGATCAGACTGCTGGTCATCACCATGACAAGCCTGAAGCCGCAGCCTGTGGGGACTTGGCCATCCCTGATCCATGCTCCTGCTCTGTGTATCTTCATCAGGACCTGTGCCCTTCCTCGCTTGGTCCTCTTCTGCCTAGGAGGAGGATGCAGACCTTAGTGCCCAGGACCTGGTGGCTCCTAGGTGGGCCATGGAGACAACCGTGCATCCTAGAAACAAGCAACCACAGCCACAGCTTTGCGGCAGGTGAACATTCTCACCAAGTCTCCTTTGGCAGAGTGAGAGAGAAGTCTACAAATTATACAGCCACTCACACAGAAACTTGAGTCTGCGCCAAATGAAAAACAGATTTCACATGGCAAGTGGTACCAACAACTTTTCTGGAAAGCAACTGTGTATTTACACAATATTGGATGCCTTTTGCATTGCAGAGGGGTGGGAACGGGCAGGATGGCTCAGGAAGTTATAGCACCTATGCTGTTACAAATGTGGCACTTCTAGCTAGTTGGAAGAACAGAAGCTACTTTGCACTGAAGACAGACATTTCCTTAGTGGGAAGGCAGGTAATAAAGACAGTATATTACACACTTTAGCACAGTCTCTTTCTCATCTTTGCAGCCATGCTACAGTGATAAACACAGCTCTGGAGCTAGGCTATTGGGTTCAAATCCCAGCTTTTTTGCTCTTAGTGAGGCCTTGGGCAAGTGATCACTTTCAGTTTGTCTCCTTGTGGCAACATGAAATGTTCACACCACAGAGTGTAGTCACTGTGCCTGTCCAAGGTTATACTGGGACTTGAGCTCTGTCCTTTAGCCCATGCATCACTGCAGCAAACTGTGTGCTAACTGGGGAGAGCACCTGAGCTGCCGCAGAAGCATCCTGGAGGGCAGTGGACCCCACACACCAGATGGAAGCAGGGCCAAGCTGTGGGGCTGCTCCGGTGGAAGTGCTGATGCACTGAGCTTCCAGGAGGTAGTGATGGAGCTAGGCCTTTCTGCTGTCCTGTTGCAGTCAGGACAAAGACTACAAAGTTACATTTTCCTTTTCTACCCTGGTGTTTCTCTTCCAGTGTGGTCTGGGTGAGACACTGAGAAAGCAAAGCTTCTGGCATTACTGCTTCTCCTGGGCTAAGAAAAAGCACATGAATTTGCTGTTTGTCATCAGGGATGCTTCTGCCCTCACCTTGGTGGTCAACAGACACTTGCTTCTTAAAGAGAAGGAACAATTTGTCATCTGGAGCCATGTTTCTCACCCATGTGGCTTTCCCAGCACTAGCCACTGGAAGGCTGGTCACTCCCACTGTTGGTAGTCTGCCACCCAGCCTGTTTTTCCTCTAGCCCTGCACAAAAGGGCCTTGTCTACTGCCTTATAGACACTGCCACAGAGAGCTGGAGTCAGGTTGAAAAGCCAAGTCTTTCAATAGCAAAAATGGAACTGAGATATCAAAAGGTGTTGTTGTTGGGGACTTTGGCTTTCCTAAGAAGATGAGACCTTGGAAAGAGGGGCAGTTAACCTGCCTCTGGAGCCTGGCAGACTCAGGAGGGAAAGTGCGATTGTAGGCTTAATCTACGTGTACTGGAACAACTACTAGCAAGCACAAATGGACCTGGTGTTTTGTCTCAGTAACCTCCACTTCTAATCCTGGAAGATACGAGCCTTGCCACTTAGCAACCTCATCACTCATTCCTCTTCAACTTCCCCTCTCTCTGTTCCTCCCTTCCTTATTTTCCCTGCTACATCCCCAGAGTTCTCATAACTTTCTTTAAACTGCAAAGTAAACCTTAGTTAGCTCAATGAGTTTGATGGCAGGTGCTTTTAAAAGTAATGTGTCAAAGATGCGCTGCACTACTGTGAAAGGCAGGGCACGAAGGCAAGTGACTCTTGAGCAAGTAAATGGGGCGATCCTGGCACAACTTTGTGGCTCCCCTTCCCTTTCAACCTGGTGAATTGCAGGAAGTTATTTTTATTTGCAGTCTGTTTATGCATATATGTATATTTTATTACTACATGAACAAGTGATTCATCATACAACATTCAGAAAACACATAAATATCAAAAAGAAATAACCTAATAGTTCCACTCTTCAAGTCAACTAGGGTTAATCCTGGTGTGTTCTCCACCATTCTCTTCTCTCCATGGTAATAATACAAAATTAAGGTCACTTAGAAATAGACCTCTGTCCCCTGACTTCTTCACTTAGTATACTGTGCATATTCCCGTATTACTCAATGTCCTTAACTCTGATTTCCATTGGTTGGAGATAGTCTAAAACTAGAACCTCTTCACTGACAGGGGGGCCTGTAGGGTGTTTCCAAGTTCCAGGTATCATAAACAATTGTCTAAGGTGGCAAAGAATTCACAGGTCAATTGTTCCCTTTGCTTTGAACTTCTTGGCAGACCGCTCACTTGACCGAAGCTGGAATTTGCTCCCATAAATGTAGGAAACAAAGTCATCAATTTCTACTGTGAACACACAGTTTACCTTGGGGATAACTGGGTGGGGGTGGGGAGAAGAAAAAGGATGAGAAAAAAAATCCAAGTGGTAAGTTCACTTTTATGTAGAATGTTATTCACAAAACACATTACAAAAATAAGCTAGCGGGAAACAGGGAAACCCCCCAAGGTACCAGCACACGACTACCTATGGGTAACTGACTCACATTCTAAGTACAACTCAACACCAATTCTCAGGGCCAAAGGCTATGAACCAAATTCCCAGAACCAGAACCTCCCAGAACAACTGCAGAAACAGGTTTCTCCACATAACCTTCAGTCAGGCTCTTGGCCTTATGCTCAGTAGAGAAACTTTCATACCACTTTCTGAGATTTACAATGTTAGCAGAACGTAAGAAGGAACAGAGACTTGGGGTATAGCTTAGTTGTAGAGTTGCGCTAAGAAAAATGAGAGAGAAAAGGGGGTGGGGACAAAAATCCTCCAACTGCTGGAAATCTCTGGAATTCTAGAAGACTTAATGCATCTGCTTGAGCAATACTGGTCATGATGGTATCCTAAGCATGGTCCTCAGTACTCCAGGGATAGGCACAACTTTAGTTTCCTCCGTTACCTGTTTACTCCTTTGGGAGGTAGAAACCTTTGGAAGATGTAGGGTGCCAAACAGAACTTAAGCAGAACCAAGTGGATGGGGCTGCTGGCCAGGTTCACAAATGCCTCTTGGGAGGGCCAAAAGGGCCGGGGTGGGCTCTGCAGGCTGGGAATGTAGTGTTGCTAAGTATCTGCAATCTGTCCTGACTTGATAGGACAAATGGAACTCCTAGAGCCTCAAAGGGATAGGGTAGCAGGTGGGGAGACCACAGCCCGTAATACCCTCAGAGACACGGTTACGTACCTTTCAGACGATCTTCTTTGGTGATAATTTTGAAAACATGTTTTGTTTCCTGTAGAAGGATTCCTGTGACACCCACATAAGAGGGGCATCTGGATTTTGTAACTGCAAAGGAGAAAGGTAGCTGAAGCCTTAGGCTTCTCTGGTACTGGAAAAACCACCGTCAGCTAGGCCTCAAGGGTTTGGGGCTGTTGGTTCCATTTTCTGACCCAGCAGCAGAATAAAGACAGCACCCAGAGGGTGGAGGTTTCACAGCCTGGGCACTGATCAATCCAAGTAAGAACCCAGGTTTCCCAAATTCTTGCCCTGGAGCTCTGTATTGTCTAGGATGTTCTTATGAGATGCTCTTTGGAGGGCATGTGGCCAGTAGGGTCTGAGGGTTTTGGAGACAAGAGGTCCTAGGTGCTCAGCACCACAAATACCCAATGTCTAGTTTCCCTGATGGAGCCAACTGTCATTGGCAGGATCTGTTGTGCATTCCCCAGGATCTCCTGAACTCAGACTGTAATTGGAGCCCTGCTGTAGAGCTATGTGGCAGTCAGCAATGTAAGGTGAATCACCACCACAGGCAGCAGGCTCCTCACCTGTCCTGACTGCTGACTTGGTGCTATACAGACATTCACTAAACACCTGCTGTGTTTCTGGCACAGTTTCAGGTAGTGCTGGGGGGATAGCACTGAATGAGATAATTCTGAATCCTGCTCTCATACAATGTCCTAATAGTGGGGGGCAGGGGCAATGTGTAGCAAAACAGGAAAAATATTTTCTCGGTAATAAGTGCTATGAAGAAAATAAGGACAGAGTAAGGAGGTAGAGGGGGTCACTTTTTGTTTTTTGTACTGGAGATTAAACTCAGGGGCACTCGACCACTGAGCCACATCCCCAGCCCTATTTTTGTGTTTTATGTAGAGACAGGGTCTCACTGAGTTGCTTAGCACCTCGCCATTGCTGAGGAGGCTGGCTTTGAACTCACGATTCTCCTGTCTCAGCCTCCCTAAGTGCTGGGATTACAGAGGGGTCACTTTTAGCAATGGCAGAACCTCAGGAGAAGTGACATCTGAGAAGGGGCCTAAATAATAAGCAATGAGTGTATCAACACACAGGGTAATTCTCTGGGCAGAGGGAAAGTGCAAAAGCAAGGTCCCTGTGGCAAGACCAAGTAGAAGGAAGTGAGAACCCAGTGTGGTTAGACTACTGCCCAAGGGTAGTAAGTTGGGGCTTTCAGACCATAGTAGGGAGGTAGACTATTACTCAAAAAGGATGAGCCGGGCGCGCTGGCGCAAGCCTGTAATCCCAGAAGTTCGGGAGGCTGACACAGAATCGCAAGTTCAAAGCCAGCCTCAGCAATGGCAAGGTGCTAAGCAACTCAGTGAGACCCTGTCTCTACATAAAACACAAAATAAGGCTGAGGATGTGGCTCAGTAGTTGAATGCCCCTGAATTCAATCCCCAGTACCAAAAAAAAAAAGGATGGAAAGCTCTCAGAAAGTTTAAAGAAGGGAAGAGACATGAGTTGATTTTATTTTTTCTTTTCTTTTTATGTGCATGTGTGCTGGGGATGGAAGCCAGGGCCTCGAGCATGCTAGGCAAGTGCTCCACCACTGAGCGATACCACAGGCCTTCATGATCTGATTTGTTATAAAACCTTCACTCTGGCTGCGTGATCTGGGTGAGGGGGAAGTGTATCCGCTGGGAGAGGGTTAGGCAGCTTCTGAAGTAATGCAGGGGAGATGGTGGTGGTTTAGACTTGGCTACTAGAATGTGCTGATGGACTAGAAGAGGATTGGGAAAGAAGAACCATGCATATTTCCTAGGTGTTTGGCCTGAACAGCCAATAGTATTTCCATTAACTGAGATAGGCAAGACCAGGGGTGGAGCTGATTGAGAGGAGACTAAAGTTCTGTTTTGGATACCTAAAGTTTGAGGTACCTACTGGACACCAGGTCCAGTGAACAGCTGGATGAATAAGCCTTGCATTTAGCAAAAATGTCTATGCTGGAGATGTCAACTTGGGAATCATGTGTTAAGTCACAGCAGGCTTTGGAAATCATGGGACAGGCTGAAAGGGACTCTGTTCAAGATTCCTGACCATGCATGAGTGCCCACAGAGTGTATGCAGAATGTGTCCAACAAGATCAGAGCAGGCCAAGATAGCTGTTACCATCTTTGACCTTCAATGCTGATGATCTAGAGATATCTTGAGGAGCATGTGGCAACACAGTGCTATGTTGCTATTAAGTGATAGTATGAACATCTGGATGACCAGGTGCTCTTAGGCAAATTACCTGAAATAATAGCACCGTGAAGATCTGCCTTTAACAGCTTGGCTTGAATCATCTGTGGCTGCCTACAAGGTAAACAGAAGCCCTTAATTTATACCATGACGAAGAGTTCTGAACAAAGCAAATAGGTCTAAAAACTTCTGCAGCCAGGCAACACAGACAGCTGCTTCCTAAGGCTGAATTTACAATTATGCTAAGACTTGGGATCTATTCCAGTGGGTAAGTCTTCAAAGACCAACTCACGTGTCTGGCTTAAGACCATTGCACAGGTCCCGGATGTACTGTTTCCAGAGTTCATGTAGAGGGAGAAAAAGACTGTATCTGTGATAAAGTCAGAAATAGGTGAAAAGTTAGGCAACATCAGCTTGGGGTTATAATGTTCAAATAGCACAGAGCTTGGCTTCATGCCAATGACGACCCAGAAACATTAGGGACTGGGTATAAATCCTAATTCCACTGCTGACAATTTGACTAAAATCAAATACCTCTATCTCTTGAATATCAGTTTCCTTGATGGTAAAACCTTTTTGAGATTATTTCTGCTAATGATAAAAGGAAGAAGTAGCCCTTCTTTGCCCTATCATCATTTCCACTGGCTAGATAATAGCCATGACACTTGGAACTGGAGTAGTCATCCCAGACCCTGAGTAACATCCACAGGCAATAATGTGCTGCCTGGGTCCCTAACGGCTATGGGACTGTCTGTCTTACCAACCCAGGGTGCCATTCATTTGCCCTTCTCATGAGAGAGAAATGACCATAGTATTTAAGTAACTGATTTTGAAAGCTTATCTGTCACGTAATATTGAACTTAGTGAGCCCTCGATGTACAGGAGTTGCTAGCTATCATGCTGGTGCTCCTGTAAGGTAACTGGTCTGTCTAAAGGTGAGGGAGCAAGTGGTGGGAAGGGAAAGGAGCAGGTGAAAGGTCCCTAAAAGCCACCCTCCAGGGCTATTATCACTTGTCTTAGTGCTTCATGGGGAATCTATTTATGTGAATGAGGCCATGGGTTAGAGAAACAACAACCATAAACTCAAAGCCCCAAATGGGCTCTACCTGTGAGGGTAGCAGTGAGGCAACCCTGGGGCAGGTGGTAGTTGCCTCCTTCACCCACTGTCTGCCGCTGGTTTTCTGAGAGGGGCCATGGAAAAAACGATATATTTCAATTGTCTTCTGGAATGTGGGAGGCTTTTTGGCTATAGATCTCCAAGCAAAAGCCTATGAATAGTCCCAAGACATGCAAACTCAGAATTGTTGCCAAGGGGACACAGAGTGTTAGCCAGAGGAAAATGTCCTCCCACAAGACAGTGATACATTCCTTTCAGAAACTTCCGAAATGTGTAGGCAGAATCTTTCTTTGGCAATAAAATCCCAGTGGGTGATTCTGTAGAGTGATATTAAAAGCTACAAAGAGCTATATATTAAGAAATCTCAGTTCTTCTTTTCTGTCTAAGAAAGCCAAAAGACAAACAGCCTGTTACCACAGGCAACAGACTCACGTATGGCACTGATCTTATTAGTTAAGGCTAGGACAGAAGCCAAACACTGAAGGGTCCTCAGTCTCACCATGCCTTGCTATTAAAAACAAAACCCAAACACAGTATGAATTGGTAAAGGAAGGCTGCCCTCTTGTGGAGAATATGGAGAAGCTCCCTGAACTTAAGTGGGGCAGAAGCTGTCTAGCCAGCCACTGCGCTCCCTGCCCACTTCAAGACTAGGCAGGGGTAGGAAGGCAAAGGAAAGGCAGGGCTCACCTCTGTTGCTCTGGTTTAATGTCAAAGAGCTGAAGATCCCTCCTCTGTCTGGCAGAGAGGCCTTTTGATTTCTTTTTCTTCTCCTTTCGCTTCCTGCGGGTGAAGTACTCCAGAACAACAGCCTTGCGTTGCAGCTGATCCTCACAGGCTTGTTGGCTTATGTGGGGCATGCTCCGCTTTAGGAAGGCCCTCACAAAGGCCTCTGCCCGACTGGCTTCCTGATGCTGCACAGAGACAGGGTGGCATGGTGCTCACTCCTCTGTTCTGAGCTGCCAGGATGCCAGACACTCTTACCCATCTCCCACACAAGCCGCTATGTTCACTGACCCATCTGTCTACCCACTGAGGCTCACACAATCTCTATCTGCCAAGTGTTTGCTACCCACAGTCATCAAGATGTCACATACATATGCCAACTTGTGAGTTTGTCACACGTTAGTCATGTCAAACACTGACTTCCTGTCCTGCTTCTCTGAGGTTATTCTGTTAAGGATAAAAAGCCTTTATATTTAGAAGACTTATCCTCAGCAGGGAACAAGCTTGAGAAATGTATGACAATGATATTTATTCAGTTACAAGCATATGAAGAATTCAGTAGAATGAAGCTATGTTGTGAAGAAGAGGAACCTAAAACTAGGGAAAATGGTAAAACTAACAACTTCAGGGTGTCCAGGAAATAGGAATTTTGATACTGAGCCTATATCATAGTCCTTTTCACTTGGGTTTCCAGCTCTGTGTACAGTGTGGCTAGTCTCTAAGTGGTCTGCTCTTGCACTGCTTGAAGAAAGGTGCCAGTGCATCTCAGGTCCCTTGCTCACTTTCACTCACTTTCTCTAATGTGGTACACAGTTATTGAGTTACGTGAATGAGCACATGCTCTCAAGAAGGACGTGTGGGCAAAATAACTGTTATAACTGTGTGTAGTTCCTTTAAAAAACTCCATCACTGCCTCTCAAGTTGGAGTTCTGACAATCTGTTCCTCAGTGGGCAGTGGGTGTCTCTGCCCTCTTGACTGCTACAGTACTGAACAGTGCTCTTTACTGAAGACCTGCCTTTTGGTTTGGCTATTTGCTTGGCTCTTCTTGCTCTAATCAGATCATAAATACCAGACTGAGGTTAAATAAAAGATTAAAATTTATATGCCAATAGTAATCAAGATCTCTCCATGGGAGAGGAGGGAATAAAAGATAG
Source organism: Geosciurus inauris (assembly GCA_004024805.1). Classification (NCBI taxonomy): domain Eukaryota; kingdom Metazoa; phylum Chordata; class Mammalia; order Rodentia; family Sciuridae; genus Geosciurus; species Geosciurus inauris. The sequence continues at coordinate 104,822 of PVHX01000521.1, read as the reverse complement.
GATACATATAATCTTTGAGGTAGATCACAGTAGGGATAGCAGGAATTACATGTTTCAACTTTGTACTTTTAGATGCTAACCAGAAACTAATTCATTATCATCATTAGTAAAGACAAGAAGACATTTTGATTCTTTTAAATAGTAAGTGGTCTTTCTTTCACAGAGAAGCAAAATGAAGGTATACTGGTCTTTCAAAAATCTTGATTTCAAGGTCTCATTATGAGCCACAAGTGGAGATTTTGCCTAAATAACCAAGCATATTGGGGCATCCAAATATAATCTATAAGTTCCACTTATGAAATGTGATTTGCATGCCTTCTTCAGGAGTGAAGGGAACACAGTGACAGGGTCAAATGACAGTGCTTATCAGAGTAGGTTTCAGGGGGGCACGGCTTAGTACTTCTGACATATGGGAGACGATAAAAGATCAAGGAGCCCAAGTTCACCAAACCTGACTCTGGCACAATAGGAAAGGAGACTGGCATATGGAAACACTGGCACAACAGACCTTGAGGGAGTCATCTTAGAAGACATGGAAAAGTACAGTTAAACCAGTACCAGAGGCTTAGAAACAACCAAGACATCTTTGCCATCACCTCTGTGGCTCCTGGACCTCCTCACAGAAACTGTACCTGAACATCATACTCTTTTGCCTCTTTCTCAGAAAAGGCATGGTAGATCACACCTGGGGGATGAAAGGTAAAAAAAAAAAAAAAAAAAAAAAGGAAGAAATAAGTCTGGGATCTTACTAAAACATAGATTTTGGGTCCCTACTCCCAGACCCCACATTTCTAATAAGTTACCAGAATTTTGAGCAGTTGTTCACTATGTATAATGTAACTTACAGAGTAACTCATTTAAAAGTTATGTGACATAGCTGTCCAGGATACACATGATTAGAAATACTATATTTTCCTAACTGCTCGATGTTTAAGAAAGATTTTTCACATTTTAGTATCATGAAATTGGAATATATATATAATTGATGGTGTCCTGAACTGATAAAATATAGTGGTCTTTCTTCAAACTCTATATATTGATCAATGTGGTGTCAATTTCTAAAAGCTTCTGTACTCCTATTTCTTCCTTCATTTGTCTGAAAAAGAAAATTGTGGTAGTGGGAAGAGAAAACAGGTGTGAATGTAATAAAGATGGGACAAAGGTCTAGCATAAGGGCCAAATGACTAGAAAATTAAGTTCACACTACACTGGATAATTTCAGCCAGGCACTCTTGTCCTTCCCTGAGTACATGTTTGATTAAGCAAACCAATGTTTTATGTAGAGTCCAGTTCTCCCTCAAATGGAAGATGGAAATTATAACTTGTTTATAGAGAGAAATTTGCAGGGCCTAGAAATTTCACCTGTCATAGATGTCTAGCATCAGACTTGGAAGTCTCTCTGCAATAATACATAGTTATCAAACACTCATTATTTGCCAGGAAGTTGATTTAAAGGTACATATATTTTATATCTCATTATAAGGAGGGGAGGACAGTCAGTCTAGGTAATAAATGATTGGGTTGGATAGAGAAGATGAGGGCTGGTTTGAAAGGAGAGGAAATAAAATACTAATACCTTCAGGACACTTCCCCTTCCCTTCAACCTGTTGCAAGGTTACCTGCCTCCAGGGCTTTATTCCTCCCAGCAAGCAGTAGTTAACAAATGCCTCCTGGGCTGCTCCCTTCCTGCCTGTACCCCTGAGCAGCTTTATTCTCCCCCTTGGATCACTCCCCCTAGTCACATAGGCAAGATAAGGGGGAGAATGGGGACATGAGGACAAAGAAAATCTAAAACCTATAAAAGGGGCAGGACATCCCTACTTCCTCAGACACCCAGCTCTGGGGACACTTCTCTTTGGAGAAGTCTATCACTAGTCTATGGTTGTCCTATCCTTTAAATAAAACTTGCTTTCTAAGCTTGCTTTGGCATTTCTCTGGTGTTTAATCTTTGCACCAGGGAAATGGGACTCAACCCTGATTCTCATCAAGGGTATAAATTGCATTTTCTAAGCAATCTTTTTTTTTTGGTACTGGGAATTGAACCCAGGGGTGCCCTTGACCACTAAGCCCACTCCAGTCCTTTTTATTTTTTAAGACAGGGTCTTGCTAATTTGCTTAGGGTCTAATTTGCTGAGGCTGTCCTCACACTTACAATCCACCTGCCTCAGCCTCCTGAGTCACTGAAATTACAGGGATATGTCACTACACTCTGCTTAAACTATCCTTTAAAATCATTATTTCCATTTATGCACACAAGAAAATTGAGGCTCAGATACGCTGAGACACTTTAACTTGATCATATAGGAAGTGGCAGAGGTGTAAATCAAAATCCTGACGTAAGGCCCAGTCTTTATGGTGCCTATGCTCTCTTGCCTGTAGCTGCCCCGGTGCTTGCTTCCCCTCCTTGGCATATCTCTCCTCGGTTCAATTCCAAAGTCTTGGGTTCGTGATGATTCCCCAGCAGCTCCCGGCACTTTACACGAAACAAAGGTGGAAAAACAGGTGGCAGAGGGGAGCAGCGCCTTGACCGCAGATACCTAGAGAGGTAGCGGCTAAATTTGGCCAATCTCTTAGGCCCTCCTGCTTCAGCACCGCATAGCGCTGAGCAGTGTCCAGGAGCACCTGCCTTCTACTCTGATATCAAATCCTAGCTCACAGACTGAGTCACCTTTTATGTAAGGTGGGACAAATCCTGTTGTAGTCTGGCAGCCCTGATTCATTTCACCCACCAGCACCAAGTTCCCGAAACTTTACATCCCCATTCCAAACCAATATCGTGGCGCGCAACCCCTTACTCTTCATTGTTGGACCGCTTCCGGTGCGCTCTGATGACGTCTCCCTTAGCGTCGTTCACGCTTTCCCTCTCTTCACTCTGTTCAGTAGCTCTCAGCCACGACGAGTCTCTCTTGGCAGTTTCCACTGAAAAAGTTCCTGTGTCCAAACCCGCGCGGTCCCGGCAGTATACTGACACTACTGCCTGTAGCTGGAGCCAGACCCTTGGGAGCGCAGAGATGGCGCCGCGCGTGACGTCACCGATGCGCTCCGTCCCGTGTAGCGCATGCGCCTTGAGGCTGATTCTCTGGGCCTGTTCGATTTGCGTTTTTTGTAGGCTCAGTGGTCGCGTTGAGCTTAGGGCTTACGGAATACTGGTGAAGACCTGGAGCATGGCTAGGCAAACCCGTTTGGAGACAACACGAGGGAGGTTGGGGACCATGAAGGGCGAAAATGGGACGGGGATGGTGGTGCTACCGGCTCAATGACGTCTGTGGGATTCCTAACCACAGTTTTTAAAAATCAGCGGAAGCAGCTTCTGCTGCCGGTGCTTGCAGCGAGTTTGGGATAGGGGGCTCAGGATCAAGTTCTGTTTCTGCTACTAACTAGTCTTGTGAACTTGCCTAAGGCGTTTCGCATGTCTGGGCTTCTTTTCTCCCTGTAGAATGAAGTCCGCCTTGCTGGTCTCAGATTTTTTTTTTCTTTTTCTTTTTGGTACCGGATATTGAACTCAGGGGCGCTCGACCACTGAGCCACGTCCCCAGCCCTATTTTGTATATTATTTAGAGACAGGGTCTCATTGAGTTGCTTTTGCAGAGGATGGCTTTGAACTCGCGAACCTCCTGCCCCAGCCTCCTGAGCCGCTGGGATTATAGGCGGGCACCACCGCGCCCGGCTGGTCTCAGCATTCTTGAGACCCACAGTATAAATTTCTAGCAATATGCACAGAGATGGTTCTCACTGCCCTGGGGAAAGGTCCCAGTGTGAAACCAAGGCCTGGCTCTGACCCCTCAAAAGTGTCTGAGTGCTGTCCAGAACTTTGTGGCCTTAATTTGAGTTAACTTCAATTTGGATTGAGTCCTGGGCCTGGTCTGGGTTTTGGGCAGGAGAGAATAGCAGTATGACCCCTGTATTCTCAACCTTGAGTGCCATGTAAATTCCTTTCAAAGGAGGAAGAAAAATTCCCAGAGAACCCTGGAAATAAGTCCATGGATCCTGTGAGAAACATCAGCTTAAAGGATTCTTTGGGTGATGACCTTGTGTCATTTTGATCTTAGAAATAAGAATGCAGGCCCTGAAATTTAGTGGCAAGAAGGTGACTCATCTAAATGAACTCAAATGCATTTACTTGATATGTAGATTGCCTGGTTCTGTATGGAAACAACATTACGTCAAAAATGCACTTGCAGATGTCTGTGAATAGTTAGGATCTGCAGGACTGAGTTTGAGAAAATGCTGCTGGGGACTGATTTCTTGTAAACTATCGAATGTAAGCTTTGTTTTTATTTTTTATTGACAAGTAAAAATTGTATATATTCATGGTGTATGACAATGTTTTGAAATATGTATACAGTGAAATAGCTAAATTGAGCTAATTGATGTGAATTTCTCAGTGATTTTCAAGTATACAATGCATTATTAACCTTAGTTACCATGTTGTACCATAGCTTGCTTGACAAATGAGAGTTTTGTGTGTGTATGTGTGTGTGAGAATGTGCTGGTGATTTAACCCAGGGCCCTGGCACCTGTGCTCTACACTGAAACACCCCCTTCCCCAAAACATGAACTTTAAAATAGTGTGAAAATACAGTAGGCTGGAGGTGTAGCTCAGTGGTAGAGCACTTGCCTGGTATGTGGGGCCCTGAGTTAGGTCCCCAGTACTGCACAAACAAACAACAAAAAAACCCACACAAAAAGTAGACTCAAGAGGAGCCTTAGAACATGATTTCTGTGATTATGGAGATAGAGGAGGCTGGCCTCTTTTTTTTTCTTTTTTAGGGTTTTAGGAGTTTAACAATAAATCCTTCTCGAATATCCTTGGTAGTTTGGATATCTACCAGTCTTCATCATGATTCTCAGATTGTGGCTGGGTTGGAGTGGAGGGCATTCCTCCTGCTCACTAATCTTTTTAAAAGACAAACAAGCTGGGCGCGGTGGTGCAAGCCTGTAATCCCAGCACTTGGGGAGGCTGAGGCAGGAGAATTGCGAGTTCAAAGCCAGCCTCAGCAACGGCGAGGTGCTAAGCGACTCAGTGACTCTGTCTCTACATAAAACACAAAATAGGGCTGGGGATGTGGCTCAGTGGTCAAGTGCCCCTGAGTTCAATCTCCAGTACCAAAAAAAAAAAAAAAAAAAGGCAAACATTACTTTATTGTCGTTGGAAAACAGTTGTGTTTTCTATGCAGAGCTATACCTGTAAGGATATTTGTGATTGTTGTTTAAAATAGCAAAAACCTGGAAACAACTCAATATTTGACAGTAGTGGACTAAGCAAATAAAGTATGTGCTACTTATTATGTAGATTAATTTAAATGTATTACAATCACAGGGTAAGCTTCAAAAATTCTGATTCCTCAGTATCATTTTTGGAGATTTTTATTTAGTACACAGGTCCCAAGAATATGTACTTTACAATATTCTGAATTCATAATTTTTAAAAAGATTACAAAATATAAATAAACCAAATATATGAAGAAAAATAATTGGACTTATTCAAATACACTGAGACTTATAGCTGGCCAAGTAAGGATACAGGAATTTTTTGATTTATTTTCTAAGTTTTTATTTGCTGAAAACAAGACTTTAATTTTTTTTTTACATATTAATGATAAACTTTAAAACATGAGTATGTAAACATTTTTCTCACTAGTGGTTTCCATGGGAAGTCCGTTTGATGGCATCATTGCAGTGACTTCCCCTGTCCTCAATAATTTATTATGAAAAACTTCAAATATACAGGTAAATAAAAATAATTCTTCAGTGAACACCTGTATGTTCTTAAATTCTACAATTAACATTTTGCTCTATCTGTACAGGTTTCATGCATTTTTGGAGGGATAGAACCCAGTGCCTCACATGCTAGACAAGCACTCTACCATTTGAGCTATACCTCCAGTACAGATTTCTTAAGATTGCTGCTATTAAGACATTCAGGTTGTACCGCCAGTGTGGTGATGCATACCTGTAATTCCAGCTACTTGGGGGCTGAGGCAGGAGGATGGCAAGTTCAAGGCCAGCCTGGGCAACTTAGTGAGACCCTATCTCAAAAATAAAAAATAAAAAACAAGGGATGTAGCCCAGTGGCAAAGCATTGAGGTTTAATTCCTGGTAGTGGGGAGGAAAAAGAAAAAGACATTTAGGCTATTATGCTGAGGACTTAAGAAAAATTTCATATATAAGCTCAAAAAGATTAAGCTTTATTGAATAAGAGCATATCTATGGAAACTAGGACATCCCTCATAAATAAACACAACATCCATTTATCTAGTAGCCTCTGACTGCACAGTGGAAGATTTTTTTTCTGTAGTCCTTTTCCTTCATTTTTGGATTAAAGATAAACATTTTTAGTATCATTTCCTGCCATTACTTTAAGAAAAAGTAGTGGTCCAAAAGAAACCTTCAACAAGGATGTGGAAGACTTTGTTTTTAGTGAAGTTTGTAATATACCAAGTTAAAGTCACTATTATTTTAAATATTATTATATGTGCATATACATATAAGTGCAATTATATATTTATGCAAAAATACACATAACATACTTATGAATATATGCACATACACAATTTTTATTTTCTGTGTTTCTTTTAAATGAGCATACCTGGTGTATGTGAGAGAGATGAGGCCTTATCTGTAATGTAGGTTGAAAATGGTGCAGGTTGTATATTCTTTGTCTGAAATGTTTGGGACTAGAAATGTTTCACAGTTTGGAGGCTTTTGGTTTTGGGATATCTCCACAGGTTGTTCTGATTGAACTTCCTAACTCAAAAATCCACTCTAAAATACTCCTCAATCCAAAACTTTTTGAGCACATACCCTCAGATTACAGAACATTTCAGATTTTGGATGAGGGATGGTCCTATACCTGCTTCCTAGAATGACTTGGAGCACTCAGTGAAATGATGCACTCATTAAAATGGCCTGGCAGAGACTATAAGAGATGATAGCCACTGTTATTTGTATCCTCATAAAGATAGAAGAGTTTCTGAGGCACAAGATTATGAACTTCCATGGCCCTGCTTTGCACTTGATTTGAACACTGGTCAAGTATAGAGTACTGAAAAGGGGAGCAGGGGAGGGGACATGTGGGAGCAGAGAACCTGGCCAGAGTAGTGCCAGTAATCAAGCATTCCTCAGGTTTAATGGTGCCTCAGGAGGCTCTCAGTCTGACAGAGAATGAAGAGACTTGGCAGTAAGGTGCTTGTGCTAATATTGGACTGTGTGTGTGTGTGAGGTGCTGGGGATCAATTAAAGGGCCTTGCACGTGCTAGGCAAGTGCTGTACCACTGAGCCATACACCCAGCTCAACATTGGACATTTCTGCCAGGCAAGCCCTTTCCTGCTGAGTCAGTAGGCTACAGGGGCACCTGATGCTTCAGAAAGACCACATGAACATCCTGTGTTAGCTTTTCATTGCTATGACCAAAGTACCTGACAAGAACAACTTAGAGGAGGAAAGTTTATTTTGGCTCATAATTCCAGAGGCTTAATTGATGGTGGGATGGCTCTGTTGCTCTGGGCCCAAGATGATGCAGAACATCATGGCAGAAGGGTGTGGTGGAGGAATGCTGCTCCATTCTTGGCAGCCAGAAAATGAGAGAGGGGAGGGGGCTGCAGGAAAGAAGAACCCTTCCAGGGCACGGCCCCAGTAACCCATCTTCTCCAGCTGCATCCCACCTGCCTACAGTTACTACCCAGTTAGTCCATTCAAACTAGAATGCACTGATTAGATTATAGCTCTCACAACCCAGTCATTTTAGCTCTGAATATTTCTAACACGAGTTTTTTGGCGGACACCTCATAGCCAAACCATAAATCATCCCTCTGGTCCAGAGGCAGGCAGCGACTACTTTAAATCAGTTTAAGACTGACCATTTGAAATTCTGAACAATAGGGCCTATGATTTGTGGCATGTATGGCCTAATATCAGTTTTGAAATCCAAGTTCCTCAGTCTTTCAACCTCTAAAAGTTACTCTTCAAGGCCATATGTCCAGATGTATAGAATACAACCAAAGTAGATTCTTTCAGTTCCTTGAAGTTTCACTCTGAACTTTACCCACAGGAAAGCTCCCCCTTCCACACACTTCACTACTAGAAATTGAACTCAGGGATGCTCTACCACTGATCTCCATCCCTAGTCCTTTTTATATTTATTTTGAGACAAGTTCTTGTTAAGTTGCTGAGGCTGGTCTTGAACTTGCGATCCTCCTTCCTCAGTCTACTGAGTCACTAGGATTACAGGCATTCACCAATATGCTGGTGGAAAGCTTGGTTTTGGTAAGAGGATGTCCAGTGAGCATGAGGCTCTTTGGGGTCCTAAGAGATCTTCACTGGGTTGATGGAGTAATTCCTGAGGATTTGCAGGGAAGTCCCTGCAGACTGCATGGGCATGTGTGCACATAGCCCACACTTTCCCTTGCCTGTTCTGACTTGAGCTTTTGGGGAAAGCAGACATTGGCTCTAGGCCCAAGATCTGTGTGTTTACATACATATGAATCCATTCTGGTTCAAAATTTGAAAAAGTGGGAAGGAGAAAAAAACTTAAATAAAGTCACTTCAAACTGGGATTGGGATAGAGCTAGAAAGCAAAAACGTCTGGTTTTGTGGCGCTTGAATCCTAAAGCCCAGCTGGAGGCAAGGGACATAGCTCCCTTTTAAAATACTTGAAGCGGAGGGTCCTGAAACTATTGAAACCTGATTCAGTGAGGAGGTCCGACCCTCAGCATAGCTGCCTGATAGAGGAAAAGATGAGTCCTTTCTAGGAAATGGAAATATCTTTTATTTTCTCCAGTCTCTTCTGTTCTTTAATGTACAACATCCAGCTTAAGATGTAGAAAGCAGTACCCATGGCACCTCCAGCAGGAGGCCATGCCCTATGTCACAAAAGAAGAACCATCACTACAACAGAACCAGAGGTGCCCCAGATGTTTGTATTACAAGACAAGGCCTTTAAAATACTACAATGAATACCTCAAATCACACAGATGGAAAGATGGACCCAATGGGTGAACAGAGGAGGAATTTCAACAGACATGGGAATTCTAGAGATGAAACATATTTTCGTTGTTCTCTGTGATAATCATTGTCTCATATTCAAACTTAACTTTTTTATAACTACTGAGAACATATTCTCTTAATCATCTGATAAACAAATATTTGTTTTCTATAAGGCCTGAGATCTCTCTGGGACCTGTGTCTGGGGTTGGGGACATCGCAGTTGCCAGCTTTTTATTTCCAAAGTGGCTCCATTTCTAGTCTGAACTCTGAGTCCTTGTCCATCTTCTCACTGCCCCTGTCAGTGCTCTTCAGTGAGGCTCCATCCCTCCTGCCAGAGTGTGGTAGTGGGGAAGGCTGGTCCTAATTCATACTTGCTGTTAGTCTGCAGAGCCGTCAGGGTCTGGAGAGAGGGTGCAGCAGAACTTTTGGTGAGCTTGAAGCAGCTCCTGTATTTCTGTCGAGCCTTTCAACTCATCAAAGATCCTCAAGAGTTACGAGTGTGTTGATGGTGGCTGCAAGTACCTGAAGGCCTGTAGATCTTTTCTTGGGACAGGGGATGGCTGCCTACAGTACGCCCCTTTACGTTTCCCATCAGAAGCCAAATAGAGGGTCTCAGCTCATCTCATGTGGAATGAGTAGTGAAAGGATGTGAGGGAAGAGGCGCTGAGGGAGCCAATGACAGCACGTACTTCAGATTTTTGACAATCTATGAAATCTATTTTTCTACATAATGAAGTTCCTTGATGCCTGAAAAAGAACTGGCTTTAATATTAATTTGGCCATTTGGACCATTACAGGTTATACTGGCATTTATTATTTATTGGTTTATAATTCTCTTTCTCCCTAGAGATCTCAAAATGCTAGACAAAAAGACTGGAGCAGACAAAAGCTGTTCATGGTCTGCAGTAGAATATCTTGTTCTGTCACTGGATGGCAGTGTAACACAAGGAATGAAATTCCCTTATCCTGAGTCTGGGGGTTGTTTCCCTCCACACTTGTCAAAAAGCCAGTTTACAGGTTACTTCAAAGAATCAGAGCCTTTGTGAGTGGAAATCTCAGACATCCTGGAGCCAAGTTATTTGTCTATAAACAATGTAACGGGATTTTGGTCAACATCTACATAACAAACAGTGCAGTCAATGGTTTAAGTAAGATAGAGGTTAAAAAGGAGAAAGAAATAAGATACCCTGGGGAAGAGGTGTGATTTTGGATGACATTCAGAAATTGATGGTGCATCAATGAAGTGGAAGGGGAGGAGGAGAGGAGCTATTCCAGATGGCAGGATTCAGGGGTAGATTGTAACCTGTTACAAGACAGGGATGTTTGGAGGAAGATGAGGAATTGATTTTCACTTTTTTTTAGATGCCCTTTTTTCTTTTCTCTATGAAACGATTTTCTGCCTAGTGACCTTGCTATTACCACGGAAAGAGACACTCATATCTGCAGAGTAAATAATACAATGGGCAGTGATGTATAGATATGACCTCATGAATTTCATGTGACAAGTGTCCTTTTCTGTACCAAGGCAGAAACGGAGAGAAAGGGAGATGAAGTTACTTAGCAAAATTGCTACCAATTAAGCTTCATTTATTTATTTGACATTCAGTGACTATCTGTTGACATTTATTGGTGATATCTGGGTTAGGAATCATTGAATTCCTCCAAATCATAGGAAAACAGGTACTTGCGGAGGCGAGGCCAAAGGCAGAGGGGACATCAGGAACAGGATGCTTGATCACATTATTGTTACCTGTTTGAAGCATGTGTATCCACAGAGCTGGCACACGGTGGCGCACAGACATTGTGAAAGAACATGAGTGGCTGAAAGCCTTTGAAAAGCTCTGAGAAGGGCTGGTCTCCGAAAGGTGACTTCCTAAGCAATGTGATTCCAAGGGGATGCCTGTCCCTCACTCCATCCATGTAGGAACCAGCAAATTCCTTCTCGGAAAAAACCCCCCACAGTGCCTGAAATTTGAGCAAAGGAGTTACTTCTTTAGGTGAAGCATTACTTTCTATAGGAGTTTGTTTTGAAATGCAAATGCAGGTAAAAAAAAGTGAGGGCAAAAAATAAACCCTGTAGCTTGATAAGGGGAGTCTCCTTCCCGGCAGCTGAGTCATAGCTAATGGAATTGGGATGGGATGGGGACAAGAGGAACTGTGGGAGGAGATCCAAAGCGGGAGAGGGGTTGGAAGTGGGCTCAGACTGACCAGACACTTGGGTGATTTCACCCTTTCCCTCTCAGGCTGGACCCTGGAGTTAGAATGTCATCTCAAGTGGACAGAGTCCCAAAGCACTTCACTTATCTTGGTGTAACTGGGGACAAAAAAATTGTTTCCTTTCCTTGTTATTCCCTGGCTATCCTCCCACCAAGGATTCCAATGAACTGTTGTGCAAAGGGTGTCCACCAAGAGAAGATGGGTGGGGGAGTCCAAGCCACTTGGCTCTACCTAGCTGGGGCAGGGGCTGGGGTGGTTCTGCTGCAAGCTCCTTGTTTTGGGAGGTGTTCTATTTTTTTCCATCCTGGAGACATACGGGCTTTCTTTGGAATCACAGAGCACAATTTTCTCATTGAAAGGCTATCTGTTATTAGCACTGAATCCTGAGCAGAAACCCAGCCCTGAGGTATATGAGAGCAGCACAGGAGTCACATAAATTTACTTTGATGCCCGGGGAGGCCTTTCCTTCTTCCTTTTTTTTTTTAATTAGGTAATTGATCAGTAACATTGATCAGGAAAAAAATTATGCCTTGTTGACTATATTCTTGGATGAAGATCAATGATGTTAATTTTCAGTACATCAATTCCCGCATCGGGCACTAATTGGAAGGGATAAAGCTGTGTGATGTATCACTGGGTGAGACCCAGGACAGCCACACCCTTAAAGAGGGTCCAGGGGACTTGATTTTGCCAATCTATTCAACAGGTAATAAAGTGGAAAATTGCACTTGGTAGATGGACCCTGAAGATAGAGGTTTAAAAGCTGTTACAATCCTCTGGTGCTAATGCTCTTTGATGCTCTCTGGGCTGTAATGAGAAGGAAAAATGACAGAGCCCAGCTCGGAGCAGCCTCTGCTCCTTGTGCTCCAGATAGGATCTTCCTCCTTCTCCCCGCCCAGCACTCCTTTTTCTTTCCAAAACCCTGTTTTTTGTTACCATTGTGAGAAAACTTTAAGTTGAAAGATGACAATTGGCTCAACCAAATACAGAAAGAGTCAGAAATAGTCCAACAGCAAAGTCTTCTAGGATTTTAATTTGAGTGTTGACCAATTGCATCTTATAATGCCATTGTGTGTGTGTGTGTGTGTGTGTGTGTGTGTGTATGTGTGTGTGTCTTCTTTAAGATGGACCTGAGTAATTGTCAGCTTCCTGAGAAACATTTGATATTGTCTGAGGGAAGATGCACAGTGTTATTTTTTTAAACCTTTGTTTTATTTATTTCTTTTATGTAGATTGAATCCAGTGCATTGCATGTGCTAGGCAAGCGCTCTACTACTGAGCTATAACCCAGCCCCAGATGCATAATCTTTTGACTCCTGGTGTGGATCAGGGAAGCCTGGGCTCCCTAGTTGGATGTGAATATCCCCTAAATGCCCATGTGCAAAGGCTTGGTCCCCAGGGTTGTGCTCTTGGGAGGTGGTGGAACCTTTAGAAGGTGAGACTTAGTGGGAGATCCATGATGGGTTTGCTCTGCCATGTGGCCCCTGTCATTGCCTATGGCACCCCCACCAGAGGCCCAAAGCAATAGATCTCCCTGATCTTGGACTGGAACCTTCAGAAATGTGAGGTTCTGAGCTAAATAAAACTTTTCTCTTATAATTATCTCAGATATTTCATTATAGTATCACAAAGTATCATAAGATCCTCACCCATCTAAGCCACTGCTGTGTGGCTGTGGAGTTGCTGCATGGTCTGTAATAATGCTCTGGAAAGAAGGGCTTGCCACAGCAGATGGGGGGCAACTTGAGTCAAAGAATCTAGTCTGGCATGGCCATTGCTCTGTTAGCTTTTCTAGGCTCAGGTTTTTATTGGAACTTTTGGGTTTTCAGACGCCAAGCTGGGGAGGTCCCTTATCCAGGGCAGCCCAGCTGTTTGCTACCTTTGCCTGATGTTGAATTGTAGAGGAAGAATGTCTTTTGAGTCCTTAGCATGGTACACCTTAACATTTCCTTTTTCCAGTTGCCCATTTGACTTTGAAATAATTTAGGGAAGTTTTCAGTAAAAATTATCATTAGTGGGACCAAAAAAGTTAAGCAATTGAGTATAGATGAACTCAGAAGGGATTGTTCTTCCTTCCTTCTTGCTCAACCCTTTAAAATTCTGCTTAAGCTTTCTCTGTTAGACCATAGACTCCTTGAAGCCCTGAGCCCCGAGAATAGGGGCTGGTAATTTTTCCCAAATGAAGATCTTTTTCTTAATTCTCCAAGATTGTTTTCAGCCAATGACACTCCAGTGGATCTTGGCAAATTCAGATTTAAGTGTGGCTGATTTTTCCATGTGAATATCTCCCTAGCTGACTGTAAGTTCCCTGAGGATAGGGCTCCGTGTTAGACAGATTCCTTGGTTGGGTGGCAGGAATGTAGTGAGCATAGGACAAATCGTCACTCTTGGGTAGACAGTTCAGAGCCTGTGACTGTGTGACATGAAGTCCCTCCTGGGATATTGAGGTTGCTGGCTGGACACAATTTCCTGTAATCGATTTCCATGGACTTGTGGACTCTTTTGCAAGTAGCTATTGTCTCTACAAAAAGCATCTCCAAGTCACACCAAACTAGTTGAAATTTGGGTTGTAGTAGTTTCTGTTAATTGAAGAGTTGCATGTTTCATCTTGAGTTGAGGAAGGGAATTATTTCTGGAAGAAGGAGACACCTTTGGGCTCCTAGGGTTTAATTCAAGATATTGTGCTAAATGTTCATGAAGCATTTAGGAGGTGGTGGAGATTCAGGTCATACATAGGCAGGAAGAGAGATTAATTACAACCTGATCCCTGCCCACAGGCAGCTTCCATGCAGCTGGATGGAATCATGGCATCAAGTCTTGCAAGGATCAGATGGATAGCAAGAAGATAAGACTTGTTTGCCTAAATCTGGAAGTGGAGTTTCATTATCATTACTGCATAACTATTGTTATGGTTTAGATTTGAGGTGTCTCCCAAAAGCTCATGTGTGAGAAAATGCAAGAATTTTTAGAGGCGAAATGATTGGGTTATGAGAGCTTTAACCTAATCAGCACATTAATCTACTGATATGGATTGACTGAGTCATAACTGTAGGCCTGTAGGCAGATGGGAGTGGATGGAGGAGGTGCGTCACTAGGGGCCTGCCTTTGGGTTTACATTTTGTCCCTGGTGATTGGAGCTTTTTCTGCTTCCTGTTTTCCATGTCCTGAGCTGCCTTCCTCCACTTCACCCTTCTACCATGATGTTCTGCTCACCTCAGTCCCAGAGCAATGGAGTTGGCTATCTATTGACTAAGACCTCTGAAACCATGATTGCCAAATAAACTTTTCCTCCTCTAAAACTGTTCTTGTCACATCTTTTGGTCACAGGGATACAAAAAGCCGACTAAAACAACTATTCTAAATGTATTCTAAATGTAGTGGCTTAAATGAACATATACTGTCTTAATTTCTCTGGGTCAGGAATTTGGGAGTGGCTTCGCCAGATAGTTCTGGATCAGTTCTCATCTGGTGTCAGCCGGGGCTTCATTCATCTGAAGGCTTTGTCAGGGCTGGAGGATCTGCTCTCAAGATGGTTCATCCACATGGGTATGGGCAGAGGGCCTCTGTTACTTGTCATGTGTGCCTTTCCAGAGGGCTGACTTCTTAATTTATTTTTCATTTTCATTTTTTGATACTAGGGATTGAACTCAGGGGCACTCAACCACTGAGCCACATCCCCAGCCCTATTTTGTATTTTATTTAGAGACAGAGTCCTACTGAGTTGCTTAGCACCTTGTGGTTGCTGAGATTAGCTTTAAACTCATGATCCTCCTGCCTCAGCCTCCCCAGCCGCTGGGATTACAGGCATGTGCCACTGCAACTGGCTTATTTTTCATTTTGAGATAGGGTCTTGTTAAGTTTCCCAGGCTGGCCTTAAACTTTTTATACTTCTACTTTAGCCTCCCAAGTAACTGGGATTATAGGCATGTCCTACAATATCTGGATTTGTTTTTTTCCCTTTTTTTGTAGTGCTGAGGGTTGAACCCAGGGCCTCTTGCACACAAGGCAAGAGTACTCTACCACTGAGCAACTCCCTGGTTCTCCCAGGGCTATTTGAATATATTCACAACATGGCAGCTGGCTTCTTCCAGAGTTGATAATCCAAGAGAGAACAAGACAGAAGCTGCAGTGTTTTTTATGGCCTGCCTTCCAAAGATGCCATCACTTTTTTTTTTTTTTTTGGTACTGGGGATTGAACTCAGGGGTACTCCACCACTGAGCCACATCCCCTATTTTGTGTTTTATGTAGAGACAGGGTCTCACTGAGTTGATTAGCACCTCAACGTTGCTGAGGCTGGCTTTGGACTCGTGATTCTCTTGTCTCAGCTTCCCAAAGTGCTAGGATTTCAGGCATGCGCCACTGTACCTGGCTAGATGCCATCACTTCTACTATCTACAGTGGCCTGGGCTGGTCCTGCTCATTATGGGAGGCGACAATAATACCAGGTAGTAGGGATTATTGGGGATCATTTTGGAGTCTGGCTACAGCAGGACTGTCTCTTGCTAACAAAGAGATAAAGGGAAGGATAATAGCCTCTAAATCTCCCTGTCTGTCCTCCCTCCAGAACAAGTTGGCTGCCCTTGCAGGACCTACTTTTGTCACCTCTGCCTCAGGCCCCAGGCAGTAAGGAGCGTTCTGAGTCTGCCCTGGAGATGTTGCTAGTTTCTGTTCATACAGAGCTGCCCCTGTTTCCAAGGGCTGTCCTGACAGAGGACTGGGCAATCAGCAGGTGGCCTCCTGAGCTGCTCCTGCTGGGATTACTCTTTCTTCTCCATTTTGCACCTTCAGAGTGGAAGCTTCTTCTGTCCTTCATCGAAGCTGTGGTTCACGTCTCTAAAAAAAAAGCTTTTGCTTTGCTGACCTAGATTGGTCACAGCAAAAGCAAAGACGCATTTTCTCCCAGGGCCCAAGGCAGTCAACCCCTAAATGAAGTTTATTTAATAAAGGAATTAGTTCCAGTTGAATTCTCGAGATGGAATTGTGGGTTCATTTGAAGCAAAATGGAAGGGGCTGCCAGCTCGAAGGTCAAGGAAAAGCTAATGAAAACTGTTTTCTAAGCATACATGATGCTCTATGTGAAAAATGCAATGTTTTGGAGTGGAGACTGAGGGTGTCTGTAGTTCAGTGATGGAGCGCTTGCCTAGCATGCATGAGGCCCTGTGTTCAATCCTCAGCACCATGAAATAGTGATAGCAAAACAATGTTTTCAGAATGAAATTTTCATTTCCTAAGCTGGTGGCAGGCTGTCTCTCTCCTTCACAGAACACCCTGTGGAGACTAAATTCTATCTCAAATGTATGTTTATGCCATGTCTCCTTGTTCCATTGTTTTCTATTCCTGAAGAAGTCCTCCCAGGTCTCATGCCTGGGAGTGAGCCCCTTTAGGTTTCTTGTAGGAGATGTTAGTTATTTTTACTTCCCAGCATCTGTTCATCCTCCCAGGAATAACTTCCTTGATTTTCACCTGAGGATCCCTGCTATGGTTTGGATGTGAAGTGTCCCCCAAAAGCTCACGTGTGAGACAATGCAAAAAAGGTTCAGAGAAGAAATGATTGGGTTGTGAGAATCTTTAATCCAATCAGTGAATTAATCCCCTAATAAGGGTTAACTGGTAATTGAAGTGGTAGGGTGTGGCTGAGGAGGTAGGAATGGGGGTATGGCTGTGGGGTATATATTTTGTATCTGGAGAGTGGAGTCTCTCTCTCTCTGCTTTCTGATCATGACGTGAGCCACTTCCCTCCACCATGATGTCCTGCCTCACCTTGAGCCCCAAGAAATGGAGTTGGCTGTCTATGGACTTAGACCTCTGAAACTATGAGCACCCAAATAAACCTTTCCTCCTCTATAGTTGTGCTGGTCAGGTCTCTTAAGTGCAGCAGTGAAAAAGCCAAATGAAATAATCCTCATCCCACTTTCAATCTGTGTGCATCTAGTGAAGCTGATTCTACCCAGGGATCATCCATATATTCCTTCTCTCTGGGCCACTGATTGGCTCAGGAAGAGTACATGATTCAGGAGAAGCCAATCAGAACAATAATGGGACTTTTGAAGAATCTGTGAAACTGCTGCCACTAGCTAACTCCTGTATGTAGCACTTGTGCATCAGGAGGACCTGAGAGTTGGAGAAAAGAGGCCATGCATTGCAGATCCAGCTGTTGTAGAATTCAGCCCTAGAAATTCTTTTTTGGCTTAAGCCTGGATTGCCAAATTCTGCCAACCATGGGAGATCTATCTATACATATCTCCACTGTAAAAGTCAGGTGGTTCCACCTCTTCTACATGGATCCTAGTGCTTCAGATACAGATGCTATGGAGAAGAGATTTCTTTCATGCCTTGTATGTGGCTTTTTTGATATGTTTGTTTTTCATGAACTAGACTCCAGCTTTCCTGCAGCCAGGAACTAAACCAGGTTCCTCTTTGCATCCCTGGTGCTCATGCAGCCTAGTGTCAGGTGTATAGTAACTGCTTTGTCCATTAAACCTGCTCTTTACATCTCTTCATGAGACTATTCTGTACAAGGGTAGCATGAGACGTGATCCAAGGTGTCTTTGTTCTCTGCTGTCTCTTGGATGTGGAGAGAAATGAGATATCTAATGAAATAGCTGGAAAGAGAGGCTGGAACTTTACTGCTGTCTTTAGGCGAGTTTCCTCCATTCTAGGCTTTGCATGGCAAGTTAAATCATCCCTGGCCCCCCAGGCATCACAGCTCCTAAATTACACACTCTATTGCTCTACAATTAAGCAATAATGCAATTAGAAATAATGCAGTGAAGATAATGCTCTGTGGGGCCCATTCTTGAAAATGCTTCATTTAAATATTGAGCTCAGTGCAGAGAAAGAATAAACATACATATTTCTATTTTTTTAATGTAAAAGGAATGGTCTCAAAACAGTTGTGGGTCGTGAGTCATCACTTCTGCTCAGCCTGAAGTTTTCTGCTGTGAGATATGTTGGAGGAGTTGTTCCTTTGTGGTACCCACTCTGCTCATCTCCACCATGAGCGGGGGTGGTTCCACAGGCACATAACATCCCTTGCTACTTTTGCATTTCCTGAAGCTTTACCATCCCTTGCCTGAGGACCAGATGAGAGCCCCATAATGTCCACCCTCTTTTCTCTCGTGGGGCTGTGGGACTGGCTGCTAGGTCAATGTGATGGAGGAGGGACATGGAATCAGAGCTCCATCCCTGGAGCACAGTATTTCCATGACAATGGCTCCAGGATGGGCTTTCCTGGCATTTCCTTGACACGATGGGGAAAGTCATCCTTGGAGACTCCAGCATGATGTGTCTCCCTGGCTCCCAAACCTGGTCCAGTGAGCTCAGTATGGATAGTACAGCCAGTGCTTTGTAAAGAATTGTATCCCACTTTCTGTGATGTGACCTTTTTGCCTTTTGGTTTAAATGTCTTTTATATTTGAAATGTTAATAATAATGGATTTTTCAATGTTCCTGCTCACTAAAATTAGCTTTCCAAATTGTTTTGTATTAGGTTGAACCATATGAAATTGCTAATATTCAACTGTTTTTGACCTATAAAAATGGCAAATTTGCTATTATTTGATCATTTTGACCAAGAAAAATGGTAATATTGTATGGTTCAATGGAACAACTTTACAATTCATGAGAAGCCAAACATCTGGGACCCTGGGTGAGGTACAAAGACCTTTTCTCTATGACATGGGGGGTGTAGTCTAGATTGGTCTCTTTTCCTTCTAGTGACCTCAGCATTGCCCTTGCCTGGATGAGGCTCAGTCCCCTTTGCTGTATGGTGGAACTCATGATCCTTGTGCTCCCCATATCACAGGGTCATGTGAAATGATGTACATTAAATTAAACAGTAAAGTGCTCTGTGAATGGCCTGCAGCCGAGACAACTCTTAAGTATAGTGATTGAATCCATGGATTGGGCCTCCTGGGAGAAAAGTGTTCCTCCTTTAACCCCAAGTTTTATCTCCTTTGGGATGAAAACACTTGGGAACAAGCTCTGGGGACTGTCCAAGGTAATCATGAGAGGCTAAGTTTTACATTTGCTATGACGGCATCTTGCCAAAATTCAGAACAATTGAGTTAAAAGTGCAAAAATCAATCTGTCAGTGACTATCTCCAGCAGATTATGCAACTAGTTTGGATCTTTTAAAAAAAGAACTTGACTTAAGAAAAAAGAAAAACAACTTGAAATTCAGTTTTCCCTTCTCAGGGTGGCTTAGAGACCATGCTATTTATAAAATGTTTTGAAATTCTTGGTGAGAATAGTATCAAAGAGGAATAAAGTATCATTCTCCTCGCAGACATTTCTAACTTTTAAAACCCATAAAGTGACTTTGCTCAACAGTCTAACTACTAAAAATCTCTACTAACCATATTTTTGTCAAGGACTTGATACAGTGGTAAATTATATACACCTAGGGAATTACAAGATTTCCAGATAACCTTAGGACCTTCATGACAATGCAGTTTAGTGCATTTGGATTTTGGAAATCAGTGTAGCGATAGCAGGCTACACTTGAATGTGAATACTGAGAGGAAAACTCCTGGTTCCGGGGCCAGGCTTAAAGATTAAACCCCATGGGGTCCAATAGGTTCATTCTGGGTTTCCATTCATCCATTCATTCTGGCTCCCTATTCATCTTCTCTCACTCTTCCCACTCCGATGCATATCTGTCCTATTTCTGATGGCCAACACCATCTGTTTGCTCAAGGCCTCGTTACTGGGAACTGCAAACCAGAAGTGCCAGGGAATCAGTAGCCCCAGGAACAGCTTTAACAATGGCAGGAGTTGGTGTGTAAATACTCCAGATCTCCCATCCTTTGGGTAGGATAGCTCTGAAGGGTGTTTTGCAATCTCCCATGGGACTGGAGTTGCCCAGTGAGATTTTCCAATGGGATTAGTTCCAGTGTCCCCAGTGTTCCTCAATGGGATTAGTTCCAGTGTCCCCAGTGTTCAGTGGGATTAGTTCTGTAGTTGGGTTAGTTCCAGTCTCCCTCGATAGGAACTAGCCTGATAATACAACATTTATTGGGTGCCTTTTTTTCTTGGTATCACTTCCTCTCTTCCATGTAGATATTTTATGACTTCCCAAACAAACTGTTTTTGCTCATATCCTTATCTCAGAATCTGGTCTGCGGATACTCAAACTAAGTCATTCCGTAATCTGAATACAGTGTGGGTGTGGTTCAGCAAAATAAACTTTTTTGAGCTTTTTAGTGCAATATTTTACATACTAGTTGCAATGGTATGAGCTATTCATTGTTCCCAAAGATTTAGTTGTTTTAGAAAACTTGTAATTTGCTTGCCTTCCTCTGTTAGAAACTCCTCAGTTTTTGGGGGAGTACTCTTTTCTCACAGGCTTTCGCTCTGGTGAAGACTAGGAATCACACATGTCCAATGAATGCCACAGTTCCCTGGCTACTGCAAATGCTTCTATTTGGCATGTAACACGGACAGGTCTTTTGCTGGAGCTTCAGGGAAAGAGGTGGTTGCCCAACGAAAGCAGAGAAGACAGAGGGGGAATTGGTCTTGATAATGTTGGTTACACCCTAGATCCAGCCATGCCTGTACTTTTCAGTCACATGAATAGTTTTTCTGTTACTTGCAATTGAACGGATCCTGGTCATGCTGCTGAACCATAAAGGGGGCTCTCTGGAGTGTACAGGAGTCCCTTCTCAGAAACTGCCATCCTAATGAGGATTGCAGGCTACACTTGAGTGTGAATACTGAGAGGAAAACTCCTGGTTCTGGGGCCAGGCTTACACTGAAGATTAAACTCCATGGGGTCCAATAGGTTCATTCTGGGTTTCCATTTTGGATCTGGATGGTATAGGGAAACTTGTTTCTCCAAAAGAAAACTTCTTTCCTTTGTGCAGAGGATGAACAGAGTGTAGGGTACAGTGACAATATGAAATGCTATATAACCAGTATCAAGGCTGTGTTGCTCCTGCCCTCTGGAGGGATTTTCCTTATAAATTCCATCCCTGAAACAATGCAATGTCACCCTCTGCCCCCAGTGTCCCCCGCATGTCTGTTTTGGAGGCTCTGAAGGAAGTTCAGTCAAATTCATCCCTGCAATCTGGAGCCTCACAGACAGAAAATCTGTCTGTGAGGCTCTGTGATGGCTCTGTGGACCAGAACCCATCACAGGAGACAAGAGGGCTATACAAGGAGGAGATTTACAGGAAGCTGGGGGCCCAGGACAGATAGCTGTAGACGTTCTGGGGATTGGACAAAGGGAACAAATGAAGCAGCCCACGTTGACATGGCCAGTTGATGCAACTGAGCCAAAAGTGCTATGTTAAGATGGAGAGTCACTGATTTCAATTAATTAGTGATGTTCCCATCACAGTCCCTGGCAAATGATGGAGTGAGGCTTAGAGCTGGGGTCTGATTTGATCTGATTTGATCATTACTTGGTGAAAGTAATTAGTTGGCTGAAAGTTTAATGGTTTGGTTTGTAGGCTGGGTTAAATGTCCCTGTGTTAAAAAAAAAGCCCTATCAAAATGTCATTGACAACTCACTCCTTATCATATCTCATCTAGAAAGAAATCTTACTTTTAATCTTTTTGCTAAGCAAATAGACTTTTCTTGTTGGGTGTGGGAGGGATGGTCAGCTTACTTAGTGAGACTGAAAAGGGGATGAGTATGTCCTCTTTAGCTGATCCTGCAATGGCCGCCTGTTCAGGGCATGGACCCAGCACAGGGTCATCAGCACCTCCTGAAAGCTTGTTAGAAATGCAGGCTCTTGGGCCTTATTCCAGACCCAGTGGAGCAAGATCTGCATTTAATAAGATCTTCCCATGATTTGTACTCAAAGAGAGGTTTGAAAAGCCCTGCTATAATGGACATCCATTATAATATCTATAATGGTGCCTAGTTCCATCAGTAGACACAGAGAATGGGGCTGGAAGCCATATTAGCTACATGAGTCCTTGTCATGGCTGATTGATTAGGGCTGGTAATCTGACCCAAGCTAGGCCAGAGTCCTGTCTGGGAATTTGGATTAAGATTCTTTTGTGCATGCATTTGTATATGAGAGAAAAGAAGAAAGAAAAAGAAGGGAGGAAAAGAGGCAGGTGGGGAGAGAGAGCTAGGAACAGGTATACATTCCTTCTTTAGGCAGCTGGATGTGTAACATATATACTCAGGAGCAGGTCACTTTTTACCACCTGCAAGACCCTGGCTTCCTAGCCAGTTGGTAGAGAAAGAAGATGGAAGCAGATGTATTGTGAGATTTCTTGGTCCACTTGAGCTGTTGGAACAAATATCATAGACTGTGTGACTTATGAACAACAGAAATTTGTTTCTCACAATTTTGGAGGTTGGGAATTCCAAGAACAAGGTGCCAGCAGATTTGGTATCTTCCTAGTTCACTGACAGTGCCTTCTCATTGTCTCCACATGTGGTGCAAGTGGTGAGTATCTTTCTGAGGTTTCTTTTATAAGGGCACTAGTCCCAAGAGAACCCTCATGACTTAGTCTCCTCCCAGAGGCCCCTCCTCTTAATACCATCACTTTGAAAGCTAGAGTTTCAACACATGGATTTTGTGGACATAAAACATTCAGTTTGTAGCAGATGGCTTTTATGTTCGGGCTCCAGCCTCATTCTGAAGAACAAGTTGAAATTTTACCCTTTAGTTCCATGAATCTTGCCTGCATTCTGATAAAGATGGTAATAATGTCAGCTGGAATTTGTGGTGGCATTAAAAGAATCTGACTCCCATCTGCAGTTGGGGAGAAACTCTTGGTGAAGGGTGTAGTGTCGGGGGCCCATGGGGGTAGATGGCACTAAGGGAGCTGAATAAAGAAGGTCAAAGAGGCCACAGCCAAGCCCACACAAGAAGGACATCTGCTAAACTCAAGCTACTGCCACCTGGGGATGGTTGCAAGGTGTTGTTCTCACCCTTGCATTACTCTCTTCAGGGAGCCCCAGTGGCTTAAGCCTTTGTCAATGTTTCTCCCTGGGACTTCTCAGAGAGTGAGGAAGGGAGGGATCATTTGTCACTTTTTTTCATTCATGGATCTACCTCTCATGAAACTGCACACACCAAAAAGCATGGTAATTCCTAAGGAAATGCCCAGTTTATGTCACGAAGAAGGAAGAATGGGCACTGATCAGCTAAAAACAGCAAAGACCTGTGTCCTGGAGCAAGGCCTTAGGTGGAAGTGATTGATATGGGGGTGGTTCCACAAAGCAGGAAGGAGAAAGGAAACACACAGAGTGAGCCTGGAAAAAGAAAGAGCCAATAAAGGATGTGTTATATAGGTGGCTGCACGTGGCAATGCAGGAGTGATCTTCCTGAAGATGGGGAGGCAGGGCAGTCACCTTCCAGGATTCCCTGGGCCACTGCTCAGCCCCAACACATTTCTGCTGTGTCCCCTCTTGTGCTGAACAGCTTTGTGGCTTATAAGAAGCCCTGAGTGGAAAAGCAGAGAGGCACAGGGCATACCCTTGAGTAATCTCTCTTTAACAAGAGCTTCAGTCATTAGTCTGGAAACTTCCACTCCAGAGTGGCTGTAGTCAGAGAGGGCTGAGGGGAATGTCATCCATGGCATAAAAAGTCACAACACACCTGAAGGTCAAATCTCTGTATCCTCAGTGCCAAATTAATCCAGACTGTGCAACCATAGTAGATGCCCCAAATTGGAATGCCTGAATCATCATCTCAGGGTAATTTGCATATGGCCTTCCAGTTAAAATTCCCCTTTTTATTTTTACCAACAGAATGAATTGGGCATTTGAGAACTTTATTCATAGTAACAAGCAAGGGCAAAAATCTCAATTTTCTTGGTAGCTTTATGGATTTTTTTCTGTGATTTCTATTTTGTCAAGAATGTACACTGCAGCATGGTAAATGCCACACATACATCTCTTCAATAAAAAACAATTGTTAAAACATTTCCTACTTGATAGATCCTCTTCTTAGTCCCTGTCTCATGAAAGTTGGTGGTGGGGGAGGGGAATGACACATTTCTCATTTATTTGACTGATTTTACCTTTCTACTTGGTCAAGGAATGCATCCTTTGGACTTGGAGCTTCCTGTTCATTTGCAAAATCTCCACGCAGCAGTCCTGTTTCTGTTGTCTTGGGTGAGTCTCTGGGCACAGAACAGCCTGACTCTGGCAAAGGTAAGAGCTGACGTTTCTTTGGTTTTCTCTGACCAGAGTTTTCCTTGTTATTTTTGATTTGTGGCATGCCTGCCTCACCCCCTACATCTGTCTCCATCATGACAGGTGCCCTCTGATTCACGCAGTGCAGCGCCTTCTCTCCCAGGCGGATTGCTCAGATGCGCCACTCTCTGTGACTGACTCAACGTTCAGCATATGCTGCATGTCACGGTCCTTGTCCAGAGGTTTATGCCTGTTCATGAGGGGTTCACAGGCTGCCTTTGGCTTAAGCTACTCAAGACTCACTGGCTTTTGTTTCCATATCTCAGTACATCTCTGAAAGAGATCCAATAAGGCTGCCACTTCTGGTGACAACTGCTTGTGAAAAAAACACTGTTGTTTTCTTTTTTTTGCCCAAGTGACAGTATCTCTGTCTTTTAGGGGAAATCCAGCTGTGTTCTTGTCTAATAGGACTCTCTAAGCATTGGGAAGAGGAGGGTGGCCTCTTAAGATCCAGCTCAAATGCCTCTTCAGCTCAACTCCACCAATGATTGATGAGCTCCTGCTATCTCCCCGACTCCCTAGGGACCCCATCACAATTAATTATTTCTCTTCCTAGGTACCTTTCTTTAACTCATGACTGTTTACCATAGTCCGGCTTGAATTCCAGTTAACTGTGGATGTGTTCATCCTTCTTGATAGAGCACCAGCTCCTTTATGGGCGGGGGAGGAGAATCCATTGTAGTCATTCATTTCTCCTTCTCATACAGCTTGTTTGTAGAGTCATAATCAGTGCATATTTGTTGCATAAATAATTAAGTCCAGGCTCTGCAAAACCTTGTGGATCCATGGTCTTCATGATACCTCACATTTCTTTCCCTGATTCTGGTTGCCACCACTCTAGTTCTTGGGCCATCTTTTGGGGTGGTGGAGTGTGGTAGGAAATCACCTGCCCCAGATGTGCCTCAAACTCCCCACCAAAGACATCTGCTCAGTGCCTCTATACTTAGCCTCCCTCTCCCAGCCCCTGAGGAGCTGAAACTGAAGCCACCCTGTTCCTAGACAGTCTCTTTTCATAGAATGAGTGTTCTTCTGAGAATAGGTGGAAAGTTACATCTTTACAAACTGACCTTTATGTTTTTTTTCTTGGTGAAATTGTCTTTTTTAAAACCAAAATGATTTTAGTTATTTTTAAAAATCTTATTACAGAAGTAATAAGTGCTCATTACAGAAAAACAGGAGCTCATCCAGGTGTTAAATTCCATACAGTTCCCCCTGCATGGAGACATGAACTTTTAACACATTGGTGTACAGCCTTCCAAATCATTATTCATGTGTGTGTGCTTCTCTTTCTTTGTATAATAAAATCAGAATTCAAATCCTATTTTAAACATGCTATGGAACTTGCTATTTAAAGGAATTCTAAAGTGAATCCTTTTGAGAGGTGAATAAGTCCCTGGGGATTTATTTGTGCTATTGGCTCCGGTAAAATCCAGAAGTCATAAACTGTTTATGGTGTGTGTGTGTGTGTGGAGGTGTCTGACAATCTGAAATTTTCTATTTCTGTCTCTACCTCTGTCCCTATCCATCCATCCATCCATCCATCCATCCATCCATCCTTTATTAGCCTATCATATATTTCCTAATTGAGTGTTGAGAGATTGACATAAAAAGACAAGCAGAAAAGGCAAAGCTGGGTTGATTGAGTGCCCTCCACAGGGAGCCTCACGCACACAGTGCCACATATTTATGGTGCTCCCCAAGGACTGGATTACACGGCAAAAGATTAACATCCCTGCTGCACAAATTAAAAATGCTCTATTATTTGCAGCATGGAGCAGACTAGCTGAAGATCAGCATCTTCTCTTTGAACAACATAATTGAATGTCTCTCAGCCTGAACCCCTCGCTGTATTGATTTGAATTAATTATTTGTGCATTTGTAATCTCCTGGCTTCCCCAGCACAGGAGTGCCCCACATTGCAACACTGCATGGCAATCTCCTCCCAAACTGTCACCCTTAGTCTGGAAGCCTTTGACAGTTCTAAGGACAATTAATCAGTCAGATAGAATCAGTTTTCGCTGATAAAGGAGAGCCTTGCCTGTAAAACTGACATTCCATTTTATGGGAATTAACATTCTGAAAAGTGACTGTGGTCTACCTTAGTTAAAAGCACCAATTCATTAGTTTCTAGTTTGGAGAAGCTATTGGGGGGCGGTGGTGGGAAGGAGCAAAGTTTTACTATTGAGATTTTTAGGGCTGAGTCAGTGAAGGGGAGCTGGACCAATACAGACCAAGTATTTTGCTATTGAGGGAGCAGGAGCATGTTTAGCAGCAAGTAGGAAATTAATTGGCTATGTAGACAAGGGTCTGTTAGCAGATTGTGTTGTAGAAACACTGCAGACTTTCTTCCAAAGAAGAAAATTTGTATACCATAATTTATGAATGACAACACACACACACACAAAATCAGCATTTTCAAGGAGAAGAAAACTCAGGTCATCTGCAATCCAATTTAACTTTGTCACTGCATTCTTAAATTGAAAACTGGATACATGTTATTTGAAAACATCAGTTACCTGTTTCAGGAACAGGATTGTGATTAACCTTAAAACTTCTTTTGCTTCAGTCTTCTTTGAGGAGTGTTCTGAATAACTGCAAGTTCTTTTGGTGCTGTTAGGGTGACCACAGCTGTCAGAAGCTGTTGTGGGCAAAGGCAGGAGACTGGCCACAAATTTTCTGAGTGCAAACTATTATGCCCACAGGTGCTCAGAGACTGTGTGCCTGCACATAGCAGTCTGTGGGCAATGGAGATGGTATTCTATCCAGGGAGTAGCTATTGCTCAATCCCCACTGATTGTCACCAGCTAGGAATGTGGACCCTGCATGGCCACATAGTGCAATTGTTTTTTCAAGATAAGCCAGAATATGGGCCTGATATGCTCTGTCAACTGCCAGTTTGCAACCTTCCACGCAGAAGATGGAGTTAGATGTAAATTTGTCTTGGAGGCTGTGGTCAGAGAAAGTTGTTACTTTGTTTTTATTTTAATAATCCCTAATAGGAATCTATCTTGTTGTTCTTCCTTTGTTTTTAGGTCACCTGCACAGAATTCCTTAATCAGTGTTCTTGATGATATATGGTCATTGTTCTGCAATGACATTATTCATTCATGCATTTTTTTTTTTTTTGTACTGGGAATTGAACTCAGGGCCTTGGGCAACCTAGGCAAGGGCTCTACCACTGAGATACGTCCCCAGCCATTTCATATATTCATTTGGATAGTGCAGTAAGTACCTTTATTTACCACTTAGTTTAAAAACTAAGATCTTGATAATCATGGTCATCCATCTGTGCATTCCCCATTCATCCCATCCCTGTGCCTTCTTACACCATGTAACCAATGTCATAGATCCATATTTATCACTCACTTCTTTGCTTCCTTTTTTAGATAGTTTTATCTCATTCACCTATCATCTATCTATCCATCCATCCATCCATCCATTCATCTTTATCCTTCTTTCTGACATCCTCTATATATGTCCACTTTATATATGTCCATTTTTATTAAAAAGGTATTATGCTTTATGTAATATTTTTTCTGGTACTGGGGATTGAACTCAGGAGAACTTGACCACTGAGCCACATCCCCAGCCCTATTTTGTATTTTATTTAGAGACAGGATCTCACTGGATTGCTTAGTGCCTCGCTTTTGCTGAGACTGGCTTTGAACTCATGATCCTCCTGCCTCAGCCTCCTGAGCTTGCTGGGATTGGTAATCTTTATGTAAAAGATTATGTAATCTTTTGAGACTTTCTTTTTTCTACTAATAGATTCACCACTTGGTTACTTGTTGCTTATAATTTACTCACTTTGGCTTTTGTGTAATATTTTACCATGAGAATATTCTACAATATATTTATCCAAAATCTCTCCTGTTCATGGGGATTTGTGTGCTCCCAGGCTAGGCAAAGGAGCTGCTGTGAAGTTTTCTTTACATGCTCTCTGGTGTGCGTAAGCAAGAGATTTTGTCACTGAGGAGTGTATTCTCTGGGCCACAGTGTTTATGAATGTCCAATTTTAAGAGTTAGTGCCAAAGTGTTTTCCGATGAGGTTGTACCAATTAACATTCCCACAATCAATACATGTAAGCAATTTTGTGGATCCATATCCTCTCCAACATTTGGCATTGTCAGATTTTTAAATTTTTAGTAATTAGGCATAATCATTGTGGTTCTAATTTGCATTTCATTTATCTTTATTGAGGCTTTTTATAAATTAACTGGTCATATTTTCTGTTCCATAATATGGTGGTACGTGACTTTTATCCATTTCCCTCTTCTTTTGTTTGTACTTGTCTTACTGATTCTTTGTGCCTCTGCCCTTCCCTTTTTTTTTTTTTAGTATTGGGGTTTGAACCCAGGAGTGCTTAAGCACTGAGCCACATCCCCAGCACCCCCCAACACCTTTTATTTTTTGGAACAGGGTCTCACTGAGTTGCTTAGGACTTCACTAAGTTGCTGAGGCTGGCTTTGAACTTGGGATCCTCCTGCCTCAGCCTCCCAAGCTGCTGGGATTACAGTTGTGTGCCACTTCACCTGGCTCTTTGTGCATCCTTGATAACAATTCTTTGTTTGTTATAATTTTATAAATCTCTTTTCACTTTCTTTATGGTGGCTTTTGACAACCAAATGCTCT
This sequence comes from Geosciurus inauris, assembly GCA_004024805.1. Lineage (NCBI taxonomy): Eukaryota > Metazoa > Chordata > Mammalia > Rodentia > Sciuridae > Geosciurus > Geosciurus inauris. Next base: position 75,823 of record PVHX01000521.1, on the reverse strand, counting down.
TAGTTATAATGCAGTCAGAGTTATTCATCTTTAATTTTATAGTTAACACTTTTTGGACCTCATTTAAGTAATCCTTTCTAACTTCAAATCTAACAGATACCATCTCTGTTTTCTACTAAGACTCTACCTATTATTTCCCTTTTTGAAACAATAAAGTGCAGGGAGCAAATCTGAACTTATTTGGATTTTTGCTAGTTGGTGGCAAATTAGACGTGGTGTGAAGTCATGTTTTCTTTGACTTGAAATATATTTTTGGTGCTCCCTGGGTCTTTTTCATTTAAAAGGGGTCACCTCTGGTGGTGTTTCTAGACTTTACCTCATGTTGTGTCTGCAGTCACAAAATGGGGTGGGTCCTTCATAAAGGTCGTGGGTTTTCCTTGCATTTCCAGGGCTCCTGGGATGAGGTAAAGGGTATTATTTCTATGCCTAGTGGGTTGTACTGGTTCCTCTGGGCTGATGACAGCAGGGAGTTCTGAGGGACACAGCTGTGCAAAGCCTGGGTGTCTAGGCTGGCTAAAGTTTCCCCATATGTTGGGACATTCCTGCAGCTGTGTAGCTCACTGGAAGGAAAGCAAAACATTGTATTCTAAAGCAGCAGACTGCTAAGCATGTTCAAGTGCATGCAAAGGATAAGATGCAATCAATCTGTTGCTACATGTGTCCAGGTAGAGCAGAGTTCTTGCACCCTCTGAAACACTGGCAAAAGGGATGCTCATGGTCACTTAAGGTGGAGAAGATTCCATCCAGAGAAGTGATATAAAAATAAGCAAGAGCTGCCCTTCCACCCATCAGCCTCAGAAGCTCCTTAGCTGCAAGCTCAGCATCTTGCAAGTGGCTCAGTTTGTTGTATTCCCACCAAGGGCAGTCTTGGATCAGTTTGAGATTCACCCCAGCTTCATTTATTTCTGGGCCATGGCTATAACTAGAAATGTGGGGTTGAGATAGAACTGAAGTTCAGAATGCTACTGCCTCTGTCAAACTAAGAATTACTGTCCTCCCTGAAAAAGCTATTCTTTTAAATGTTGGTGGCTGACTGAAGGACACAGGTGGGTTGGCCACAAGGGTGCTGCTAACCAGGGGGCATTGTTACCAGAACTGCAGAATGCAGTGACACCACCATGGGATATGGGGCATGGCTTGCTCCCTCCAGCATGCCTGTCTTGCCCTCCTTACCTTTCCTGTTGCCCTCCACCTTGTGATTCAGCCTGTGTTTCCCCTCCCATGACCTGGCCCTTATTTTGGTGTTTGTTGCAATGCCCACCCACAGCTCCACAGTCTCTTCAGGCTGGATGAGCTCCTTATCACCCACGATGTATTTTTTTTGAATAAAATACACCATCCCATGTCTGCCCTGGGTTGAAACCAAAATTGGAAGGAAAAGGCACTTTGGGTAGTGAGTCCAATGTCACGTTGGCATTTTTGGCAGATGCTCACCTCTTCTGGTTTGTATGTATCTCCTAAAATTCAGTGCCGGCTGCCAATTCTTTGTCTTCATTCTTGGAGTGCTGCACAAGGGACCCCAGAAAGCCTTAGTACACTATCTGCATTGTGAATTTGTAGGTGTGCCCTCACTTTGTCTTCCTGTATCTGGGTCCCTGAACCAGCAGGGGTGCTGGCAAGTGCCCCACAGGGGCCCAGGGCCAGGAGGATTTGCTTTGGCTTCCTCCATGTCTTCTACCTCCATTTGAGTTCCATTTGCTTCTGTTTTTGGGGTACAGGTGGGGAATGAAGCTCCCACTTCCACTAACTTGCCCAGCCCCATCTACCAGCTTCTTTCCTGGAAGTGCTCAGTCCCCAGGAGGCTGACTTACGCACTCATTCCATAGTTTTGAGGTGCTACTTTGAGCAGAACGAGAGGCAATCCAGGAAAGCAGTTTCTCCAGAGCCTCCCCTTCTCTGTGAATATCACACCAGGTCAGGAGCTTCTGGTCAGGATCCTGACTGACTACACTTGTGCAGAGGGATCTAGTTTTGGCAAGAGGAAGCAACTCTCCAGCTTTCTGGCCCCTGGAGTGATCTGGCACAACATCACCCCATCTCTGACACATCCTCTCCATTCAACCTGGCATCTGGGAAGTGCCTTTTTCTTTTCAAGCACAGAGGGCCAGTATTTAACATGACATTAGCCTGCTGCAGTATTGAGTTAACAATAAAAAGAGATGATCTTTCTGGACAGAATCACTATCCACCAGACAAAATGATTAAATTTACAGCTCAATTGCTGCTGATCAATATAAATGAAATGTGAAACAACTTAATGTTTCCTCTAGAAGCATCAGTCCTGAGGTTTTCTTCACACAGGCATCCCAAGACCTCAGCTCCACACTAGGGAGTCTCTGAACTTGTGGGATTGTTCAAATGCACAATTTCTCTTTCCTCTCAGCTAAATATTGAACTAGTCAGAATAGGCCGAGTTATGCGGCAATAACAAGCAACCCCCAAGCTCAGTGCCTTGAATGGCAAAGGTTGGTTACTCATTGTGCTGCAGGTTTAGTACTGGCCAACAAGAAGGCTCCCATCAGAAACACTGAGGAATTGAGCTGGCAGTACACTCACTATTTTGAAAGTTGCCCGTCTTCATAGTAGAGGAAAAGAGTGCTTTGAAGGGCCTTGTGCTGGCAATCAAGTCTTGGACTAGCTGGTTGTGGTAGTATATCCCTCTAATCCCAGTGACTTGGAAGGCTGAGGCAGGAAGATTGTAAATTTGATGCTAACCTCAGAAATTTAGGGAGGGCCTAAGCATTTAGTGAGACTCTGCCTCAAAATAAAAAATAAAAAGAACTTGGGATGTAGGTCAGTGGCAGAGTGGCCCTGGATTCAATCCCCAGTACCAAATAAATAAATAAGTAAATAAATAAAAAAATAAGTAAATAAAATAAAATAAAATAAAAATCTCAGACTAGAAGTGATGTGTGTCCTTTCTGTTCACAACTCATGGGCCAGAGCTGTGACTACACCTGTCATAAGATGCCAGAAAGTATAGTCTTATCACATGCCTGGTTAATGGAGAGTGGAGGTATTTGGTGAATGATCTCATTGGCAACCACATTTTTTTGAACTTCAGGTGCAAAAATATGGCTAGATTTTAAACAAATCAATGGGATCTGGTTATTTAATGGGATCCTGTCGTAGAATGAAGAATAATAGCTGAGTGTGTTAACGCACACCTGCAAACCCAGCAACTCTGGAGGCTAAGAAAGGAGAATCACAAGTTTGAGCCTTGTCAATTAAGCAACACTAAAATAAAAAATAAAAAATAAAAAGGGCTAGGATATAGCTTGGTGGTAGAGTGCCCCTGGGTTCAATCTCCAATACTACAAAAACAAAAACAAACAAAAATAAACAAAAAAAAAAAACAATAAAAACTCCCAGGGTATGTCAGTTTCTTTAAGATTTATAACCTGCCCCCATACCCATGGATTTCCAAGATTCAAAGGAATCTCTCAATGCATGAAGAAAGAGAGTAGATGGCCTCAGCTTCTCTCCAAATTCTCTCTTCAAACTAGCAGCAAAGCCAACAATAATAAGTGCACACTGATGTGTAATCTCCAAGTGGACAAATGCATTGTGTAATTAATTTAAAGCAAGAGGGGAAGGAGTAGTATCACCACCTTTCCATCAGGATCCTTTCACTCTTGTCACTGTAAAGTTCTCCGTCTGTAGGGGAGGCTGGGCAAGTGGTTTTGTCTGCTCACTATGGCCTCAGCCAGGTGCCCTGGGCTGTCCTCCATGCTGGGAGACATCAAGCCAAGAGTACAGCTGGTGTCAGGGAATAGGAACCTTGGTGTTTAGGCTGCAGTGGGCACCAAGGCTGAACACTCATACATGGCTGTAGAAAGGTTATTTCAAAGGTGTTTTTTATTCAACTGTTATTTAGCAATATACAATACAGTTTATAAACAAGTGTCTGACCTTGTTTCCAATCTTTATTTAAAAATAAATATTATTGACAGTGAATTTTTAATTATGATGTCTTTTTTAATCAAAATGTCTCAAAAGAAATAATTTAATAAAAAAGAAAATCCCCCAAAGAAAAAGTAAATTAAAAAAATCCTAAACACAATAATCTACTAAAAATATTTTGCTTTGTCAGAAAGGCTTTGACCCAACATTTTTACATATTATCCTAAAGATAACTGCTCAACAGTTCGTGCAAAATGAAGAATTGGAGGGAACGTGTAGAAAAGAAAAATATGTTGAAGTAGAGAAATCATTGATCCCATGCATACTGCATGGTCCAAATTCCATCTTATTTGGAAACTAGATGCATTATTTTGGGTATTCTACATTTGTGTGACTTTCCCAAAAATATGATTTATTTATTTTCTGCGTGGACTTCTTCATGCTTTTCTCAGTCTCTGTGTCCATCTGGCGACATGGTCCTCCCTGGGGGTGCAGGCAGGTGGTGTATGCCCACTGAGGTGCATGGGTGCCACGTCTGTCAGTGCCCCAGGAGCAAGTGCAGGAACCTATGCAGAGCTAACAGGAGCAGGGACAGGAGCGGGTCTGTGGCGTAGCTGGGGCCAGTTCCTGCAGGGGATGAGAAGACAGGCTTGGTTAACCCTGGATTCACAGGAACCTGGCAACACACAAGCAGAGTAGGAGAGAGTGAGACTTCCAAGGCCTCTTGATCTCAGCATCCAGCTGGAGGCTGTGCATGTGGCTGCTTTAATTTCATGATAAAGCATTTTGTTGTTGCTGCTGCTGCTTGTTATTTATAGACCACACATTTCAGTAGCCTACTGTGGTCAGACACAAGGTGCCCCTGGCCTACGGGGGATGTACTAGATTATAGCTCTAAGGTCCAAGTTGTTATCTTATTTCAATAAGAAGATGGTTTGCTTTCCCTTCCCCGAGTACATGCTGCAAAATGTCCTCAATACTGAAAACCTAGCTTCCCCTCCTCTTCCAGGAAGATGCCATGATTGCACAAAATTCTACCCTTACTCTGACCCCGCTCTAGTTACCTGCCTATACTACACAGCTCAGTATTCCCATAGGCCCTGTTTTAGGCATCCTGAAGTTTCTGTGTGAGTCTTCTTTCCACAACCACATTGTCAGTCATCCTTTGAGCTGCAGTGGGGAACTCAGAAATCACTGGTTAGTGAAGGTGAGTGAGCTACCGTCCTTGAGAAATGACCCTAGCACTCTTCTACCTGCTTCTCCAATGCAACCATTAACCTGGGTCCCTGGCCTGACTCTGAGGCCTTAACACCATGCTTTCAACCTGCCTCACAGGGATACCTGCCCAACTCCTTATTAGTCCTCAGAGTCTCCAAGCTGTTGCAAGGCCTCCTGTGAACCTGGGAAAGCCTACTCATGAACCCCAGGCTTCTCACCTAGAAGTGGGATACTCCCTCCAGGGTTGAGAGTAGCAAATGTACAAGCACCATACACACTGCTAGTTGGTGCTATCTAAACCATAAGGGGCCTCACAGCTAATTGGCTTGGTGTCCAGCCCAGTTAAGGGAAGCAGTTTCCTGCTCCACCCTGCTCACCTGCGCCACCTGGGGGCCTTTCTTCTCCCTTCATCCACTCAGCCCGCATCTAGGAGGAGGGGCAAAAGGCTCTTTGTGTCAACACCAGATGGTGCAGAGGGTGCAGCCACCTTCACTCAGCTGCCTGTGGAAGCTGCTGCCAGGGTAGCCTGTCCCTCCAGTCTCACTCAGTGTGGATTTGTGGCTTCCCTGATCAATCTGGGCCTGAATGTATGACTTTCTCTCCTCTTCAGGTGGAAGCACTATTAGTTTTTTCTATCCAAGGTGTTTCCTCCACTCCCTAATTGTTCTTGCTCTGCCTACGGCTGTCTGTCCTGAGTTCCTGTCCTGGGCCTCTGTCTCCCTTTTATAAAAGGACAGGACTTAACAAATGATCTAGCTTGAAATTCTAGGGTTCCTTCTGTCCATTTTGGGAAGCAGGGGCCGCATTCAAACCTCTGAATGAAAAGCGGTGAGGGCTATCCACTGTGCACATCTCATCCAGAGCTAATTGCTTCTGTGCACAGTTCTGAGCTCCTGCTGAGAAGTGCAAGGACAGGACAAATCCAAATGTGCTAACCTTCCTCTTCAGATCTTAATTTTCCAGACAGTTGTCACTCCTGGCCCTCCCGCAGCTTGGCTCAGGATGCCACTCTGCCTCTGGCCATCCGTCAGCAGGAAGAATCGCAGTGCAGTGGTCACTCCAAAGACTTTGATTCTGTTTTGCTGCTCCTCACTGTCACGCATCACTGGGAAGGACGAGGGGAGGATGCGGTGATGGGCAAGTTGATGGATGGCCAGGTGCCTGGGTGGAATTCACTGAGGCTCAGGTGTACAGAAAACAGGGATCTGTCCAGAAGAGCAGAGTACTGCCTCCTGGGCACATAAAGCTGTGAGATCAGACCAAGCCCAACAGGCTTCTTGATCTCCTGGCTCAGATCTTTATGCTCCTGCAAAACCCTGACACTTGAGCAGGTACAGGTGAGACAGAAACAACTCCTATGAGGTATTTAAAGGTGGATCTTTGTGCATAGCATTCCAGACCCTCAAGGTATGCAGTGGCAGGAAAACAGTGAGCCACACAAGGTAAAGTCTGGTTGGAGCCATAGGCATAAGAGAGGAAAGGAGAGATGTAAATTTGCCTCCAAGTACCACTGACTAATCACTGCCACTATTACAGCCTCACCTATGCAAATTTAAAAGTTTGGAAATTGTGCAGGACTCTCCAAAGACCTTAAACAACCAGCCTACCACTCTGCTCTGAAACAAGGAGGAAGCAGTGGGGCCATAAGGGCTGCAGTCGTGGCTCCAGAGGCCTAGGGAGGGGAGATCAGGATCTATGGGGTCTTTGCTATGTCTTCAGGGTGGCCACAGTTGGGCTCCTGGGTAGAACTCCATTCACTTCCTGGCCTAGTGTTGTCACGGGGGTTGGCAAGGGAGGTGGTGTGGTGCAGTGGGCTGGAACTGGGGAGACAGGCTTCTCAGCCTCACCTTGTTTCCAGCTTGCTGTGTAATCCCAGACAATTCTCTTCACCTCTCTGGTTCTTGTGTCACACTCCATAAAATGGGTTTGCTTATGGCCCTTCTCACAGGGCTAAGGATCAGATTAAGCCGTACTTTAGCAGTAAGATTGCAAAATAGCCACAAGAACCCCTGCCTGTCCTGAGCATCCACACCTCTGATAGTGCCCTCCTATGTTTGCTCTGGGTTTGGCTATAGGACCTGCTTTGGCCAAAAGAATATGATCAGGTATGAAGCAAGCAAACACTTGAAAAGTGCTTGTACATTGAAGATCCTCTCTCTCTTGTAGCTCTTGAAACCCACTGGTCACGAGATCAAGCCTGGATTAGCCTGATGAGGAATAAGAGCCATGAGATGTCCTAGTTGAGGTCCCTCTAGACCAACCATCCACCAGTTGAATTGATATCAATTGCATGAATGAACCCAATAAAGACCAGGGGAAGAACTGCCTGTGTGAGCTCAGCCCAAATCACTGAACCTCAAAACTATGAGCTAAATAAATAGTTATGATGTTGTGCCCAACCCACTGAATTTTAGGATCCTTTAGCACACAGCAAAAGCTAACCATACAAGCATGGAAGCAAAAAGAGCCTCAAATAGAGTCAAGAGCCACACAAATCAATGTTACAGAAAAGGATGACATAGTTACTTCTCTGAAAAGGGTTGAAGAAAAACTAATTTTGGTGATGTCCTTCTCTCAAGATGAAAATTTTCTAAGATAGAACAGGCAGGGTAGACTAGCTCCTCAGTCACTCATTTTTAGATATCCCTGGATCTTTGGTGAAAGACAGACCCCGGTTGTGGAACTCTCCTGCATTATACATCAGACAGACAGGCACTGTTTTTAAGTTTCCCCAAAGAACCAGGGCAAACAAGGAAGACTGGCTTTGGGGCCTTGCTGGAGGAAGTGGGGTGTTGCTTCCTTCTTTGAAAGGAGACTGACAGTTGTCTAGCACTTGGTTGTGGGGGCCCCCTCTGCAGCTGGGCTGGAGTCCCTGCCTCACTGTTTCCTGAAGGGACCTAGGGCTGGCAGCAATATTTAAGTCTGACAGGTCCCAGCTCACCCCGACCCTCTGGGGCCAGCTGAGGTTTGGCTCAGCTGAGGTGGGATCTCCTTCCTACCCCATGGCCTCTTTTCTGATGTGGTGTGGAGACATCTGTGCTCCAGGGTATGAGGTTGAGCAGACTGGCTGGTGGTGGAGGCTGCTGTGTTGATTGGATGCTAACAGTCTTCTTATCTATTTCCTCCTTTCCCAAGGAGTGCCAGGAATAGCCAGGAATAGCGCTGGAGCAGGCAGAAGTTTGTCATGATTAAGCTGGAAAATCAGGCTGCTTGGGAGGTGAGGGAAGTCCTCTGACAGACAGAGTAGCTGATTCATTCTGTACATCAAACCAGTATCTCCACTTTGCTAATCATTCTTAAAGAAATCAAAGCCTCTCTGGCTTAAGCTTAAGATATCAATTAAGATATTAATTTTTTATCATTTAGATAGTGAAGAGGATAAGAGACACACTGGAGCCATTTAAAAGAGACCCTGAAAGAACACAATGGAGCATTTATTCCCCTCTGCCCCCTCCCTTTCAGTCCAAGAAGCTTCTGCCTGGGAAATTTCTTATTTCCATTTATCCAGCAATTGCAGAATTCCAAAGCTCTTTAGAAAAGAATATGGAAACTTTGGGCCCTTTAATACATTGAGATAAAAGTAAATGAGGAGGCCTTGTTCAGGCCATCCTCTGTGACTCATGGTTGGGTCACACTGTCCAGGGGCCAAGCCCATGAGTTGGGTTCCTGACTGGTGGTAGTGGGGTTGAGGAGGTGGTATCTGGTCACCCACACTCTGGTCTGGCTTTTCCTGCACCTGAGGCATCTGGTTTATGCTGTTGAACAGAGTGTTGGGGGGACAACCTGGGGCCTGAGGAGACTCTGGGCCCAGCTGGCTCCACCACCACTGCTGGGTGGCCTGGGAATTACAGCAGTGGGTGGGAGCTTGGGTCAGGAATTTGCAAATAATTGCTAAATCAGAGTCCAAGGGTTTTTACAGAGTTGCTTGCAGGCTACATTCTTTTTCAGGTTTGAGAAGAGTAAGTAAAATGAAGATATTTTAAGGTTAGCACGCTGGAACTGGCTCCTGCAGCCTGGTTAAGTTGAAAGCTCATTTCATAGGCTGACACTGTAATGCTTTGCCTGTCTTTGACTCGCTTTCTCTAGGATTGTGCATAATATTCCCATGTTGCAGCCAGAGAACTGGTCCAAGGATGGATACTCTCTAGTCATGCGGGGGCAAAGCCATTCCAACTGTGAGCTTAGGTGTCTAATCCATGGAGGACTACCATGGAGGTCTCAAGGTCAGTCCCCTCCTCTCCTGAGCAGATCAAGGCCACTCACATCTGTTCTGCATTCTGTGATGTCATAACACATTTTTGAACAAGGACTCCTTGGCTAGAAGACTTAGAGAACCAAGCCGAGTGGCCTGGATGGAGGCCACTGATGTTCAATTCTATTTCTTTTCTCTTTTGCAGCCTTCTGAGAATGAGACAAAAGGGCTATTCCTAAGAGGCAACAATGGCCTTAATGGACTGGACTTGAGCATGCATTCAAGGCTGGAGAGAGGTCTGTCTTTCTGGGGCAGCTGAGAACAGGCTGGCTCTTACCCACTGCTTCCCATCACCTGCCCTGGGCCACCATCCTACCTTAGCTGCGCTCTGAACCCCACTCTGTGCGTGCAGCAGATGAACACCCCCTAATTCTGAAGGAGAAAGTTACCTGAGTTTCCAGGGGCCAGGGTGCAATGAGTTTCCCTGGGTTTACGGGGGCTTGTAGAATGAGAACAAAGAGAGGGCACTGAAATTGGGTGCGGTGGCTCATGCCTGTAATCCCAATGGCCTGGGAGGCTAAGGCAGGAGGATTGCAAGTTCAAAGCCAACCTTAGCAAAGGCGAGGTACTAATCAACTCAGTGAGACCTTTTTTCTAAATAAAATACAAAATAGGGCTGGGGATGTGACTCAGTGGTCAAATGCCCCTGAGTTCAATCCCTGGT
>PVHX01000521.1:0-65686 GCA_004024805.1 Geosciurus inauris | reverse complement strand
ACAGGTTACAAAATGCCATCTTCTACAGAGACCAGGGGCAAGTAAAGGCACAAAGTGACACCTGAGGGTGGAGCCTGGTTTGCACAAGGGTCTAGTAGGATGCCCTAAGAGTTTTAAAATTCTAAATTCTAATCTGAATATAAAAATTGGGAGACATCCACATGAAAGCATGGATTCTGGAAAGGTCCAAGAACCACCAATAATGCTCTCGCTTTTCCACCAGGCTACTGTCTGCTGGGGTGTACCTGTGGCTGGCTGGCTGCCCTTCTCAGCAGGAATTTCCCTTTCTTCACTCCCTCCTGACGCTCATCCGGGCCTAGGGTGAGCTGCCAGTCCCTGCCCTCTACCTGTGCAGGTGGGACTCTACACACCTGTGTTACTCACCCATCACTCACAAGCCACCCTTTGTTGGTGCCTGAGTTTGCAGCCTCTGAGTCATCCTTGGTTAAGATCTTGGCTTAGCTTGCATCCCACCTCTGTCCTCATGCAGTGTGTGCCAAGGAAACCACTTCCCTGACACACAGGGCTTGTCCTACAAGCGAGCCCAGCCCTGTGCTCTTCCTGGATGGGGCACTGGTCCAGCTTGCTGCTGAGAGAAGATACCACCTTGTAGGGCTGCTTCCCTTGTTGACATTTTAATTAAAGCCTCTTCATAGGTATTTATTCAAAGGGAGTTAGTGAGGAATAATTGAGCACTAACAGATTTGTTTGGGTAGAATTAATTTCTTCCATATAATTAATGTGTGTTGGTAATTGGGGCAAAACTAGGTGCAACTAACATTGTTGGGTTTTAAAGGAAATGGTGATATTTTAAAGAAAATTCCAGTGTGGCATGGGGATCCATGGACAGTGGGTGAGATATAGGACCATTAGTCTGCTCTCACTATGCCGTGCTGACCTGCTACTGGTCCTGCTCCACTTTACTAGCCCACCTTGTACCCCCAAACCTCCCTTCCAGCTCCATCGCCCATCTACACTGCTGGTCTCTGTGCCCTTCCAGTCACCCATCTGCCTCCTCCCACCCATGAGTCTCCTTCAGATATCAGGTCCACCAGCTTTCTTTGTCCCATGGACTCCGGAGCAAGTTCCCTTTCTTCTGGGCTGTATTTAGGAAACTTGGGTGTGTTTACCTTCTGATACCTGTCTTCTCTGCTAGAGGGTGGCTCAGGAAAGCAGAAACCACAATGGTCTCAGCTGTGTGTTTCCCCACCACCTGGCACACAGCCTGTACCATGAGATACTCACAAAATGTTTGTTGAATGAATAAATAAAAGTCTTTTGTAAATACTCCAACTGGTCTATGATGCACCAGATATTTAGGTCAGATTCTTCATATGCAGCATTGCATTTTTAGCCTTCAAATACCAACTGGATCCTGGGAAGGAGTCTCAGGGGAGCACAGACAGGGCTATCACAGTGATCTGACCTTTCAATTGGCCAAGACTCAGCACACATCTTTTGGACTAATTTGATTTTTTGTTTTCCTTTTTTCTTTTTCAGTGCCTTATACTTGCTAAGCAAATGTTCTATCACTGAGCTACAACCCAGCCCTTGACTAACATTTTCTTCAACTAATTTTACCATTTTACATTTATTTTCCTTTTATTCCAATTTCTTTATTAAATTTTTATTCTATTATGCTGCACGCTGTTTTATAAGCCACTTCAAATTTCTCTTAGGTGTTGCAAATATGTAAAGTATTTGTAGATTTTGTATGTTTCATATAAATTATAAATTTGTATATACATGTGTGTGTGTATTTGGACCATTTCAATGTTTTAAAATATTTTAAAGCAGTAGAATCCTGTCATCAAGCTATTTTCTGCATGAACTCACAATATATAAAGCCATTAGAACCAGATGCTGGCAAAAACTGGGGGTGGGGTGCCCAGGGTTCCAAAGAACACAGTTTGAGAACCACTGATCCTGCCTCCAGGCCTTTCTTGGCCATGCTGTTCCCTTTACCAGAACAGCCTTCCCTCTCTGTGTTAGTTCCTCCTCCCCACTCAAGTTCGTTCAGATGGATGACCTCACTCTTCTCACCCCTCTGCTGGCCCTGCCCCACCATGCTAGCCCACTTTCAAATCCAAAACTCTTGGACTTGTGGGTTCTGGAGTGCTGGTATCCCCATTACACAGGTTGGGAATGGGGGAATATTGGGTTTTGAATATGTGGACACTGCCTCTTCTTGAAGTCGTCTGTCCCAGTCCATTTAAATCCCAGTTGTCTGGGATACCTCGCCTTCCCTCTACAGCCTTCCTGCTCCAATTAGTCAAAGTGTGCCCCAGATCCCTGGGTCAGACGAACGGTGGGCTCTCAATGCCTGTTCAATGAAGGCTGCTCAGCGTAGGGTGCAGGCCACTGTCTCTTTGTCCTGCTGACTAGAGTGGCCAAGCAAACTCCGGAATCATGAACCTGGTCCTTGGGTCAGAGGGGAGGGCTAAATGTCCCTGAGGCCTGTGCATGCAGGACTCAACAGCAGTTCCTTCCTCTTACAACCTTCCTCTAAGTTCTGCTTCAATGACATTTGGATATTTCTTCCTGTTGCTCACTAAGGACTTTTCCTTAGAAATACAATTTAACTGAAAAGGTTAACACATTTTAATTGACCAGGGATAGTGCTCTGGAAATTCTATAACATGTGCTCATTAAATAAAATTAGCACAGAGGAGCTGCCCAGGATATGTCACACATTAAAATATGACTCTGTAGAATAGAAAGCATTATGAATTATTGCCTTGTGTATTTTTTGTTACATTTGTCTTTAATGTGAATACAGTTATTCATCTGCCCATCTGGAAGATTTGATTTTTCTAAATGCCTGAAAACCATATCTACATTAACTTTTACATGGACAATAATCAGTAAGTCTGGACCAGCTTGTATCTATCAGAGTGCCAAGTATCCAGCAGGTGGAGGGGTCCGCTACTCTTGTCCCAGTGGGAGAGCTGAAAGCAAGCTGGGGACCGGCTGTGTCTACGTGCTCTGCTCATACTTTCTGTCTATGTACAGTGGCTCAGGGATTATAGGCAGAACATGGGCTGGCATGGGATTCTGGGCCATGCCACTACCTGGGACCTTTCTCTCTATGGCCTCCTTCCTAGAAGACATGGTCTGAATGTGTTGTGTTTGTGCCAGGGATTCCAACTGCAGGCATATACCCACAACCCTGATTGCTGTCATCCTTCAAGGCTCAACCTGTGTCCCATATCCACCCTTGTTTTCATCCATGTATTCACTCATCTTTCTTTCTCTAATTCACCCATCTATGTACCCATTCCACATCCTTCCTCCCATTCATCTATCAACTATTTTTTTTCCATTCATTCCCATATCACTCATCCTTTCATCCATCCCTATCCATGTCCACTTATCTTTCCTTCTACCCATCATTCATCTTCCCCATCACCCAGTTATGCATCCTTCCTTCTACCCATTCACCAGCGACTTGCCCTCCCATTACAATCCACCTATGCTCTCACCTGTCCATTCAGCCTTCCTTTCATCCATCCATCCATCCATCCATCCATCCATCCATCCACTCATCTTTCCTTCCACCCACCCATTCAATCCTTCCTTTCACCCACACCCCATCCTCTGTTCATCCATTCACACAGTCTTACCTCCACCCACCTACCACCTACTTGTTTTTCCATTCATCCATCCCACTACTCATTCAGACATCCATGTACCCATCCATCTAATTAGTCTGAACCCCATTATCTCTTAGCCTCAATCATGGTCTCTGAAGTGATCTTTCCCCATCTGCTCTATTCCTGCTTCTCTAATCTCCACATTGCAGCCAGTGTGATCATTTCCAAAAGCATCATATCCTGCCCCATCCCAGTTGCTCCCCATTCTACCAGTCTTAGGATAAATCCAAAGCTCCCCACCCCCAGTTTGATCCTGTTTGACTAGTGAATTCTTCTTGACTTAATTTCCCCTTTACTTCCCATTCCTGCTTTCTCTTCCCCAGCCATAGTAACCTTTTGTCAGGCCTTTAAATTTCCCCTGGTTCCATCCTATCACAGGGCATTTACATGTTATTCCCCCTTCTTGGAAGTTTCTACCCTCTCTCTTTACCTAGTCAACTCTTAACTGTCTTCCAGAGGATTATGGTTCAAACATCACTTCCTTGGGGTCCCCCTATTTTAGATCCCTTAGCCCATGAGTCTCCCCTTTAACACACCAGTCATAGCTGCAAATTTCTACTTGTGATGTGTTGGTTTGACTGTCTGTCTCTCCCTGTCAGATTCTCAGGACCTCATTGGTCTTTTTCATATTGTGCCCTCAGTGCCTAGAACAGTTCCTACATATAAAATATGCTTGGTGGACATTTCCTGAATAAATGAATGAAGTAGTTCCAGGTCTAATGAATGTGGGGGTACTGGAGATACAGAAATGAGAAAGAATCAGGCTTGTCTTTCAGGAGCATCATTCTGGATGGGTACTCAGCTAGGTACTGACTCCAGAACAGAATAGGAAAAGCCTCAAAGGCACAGCAGTAGACTTCTAGAAGCTCAAATTAGATGAGATCCCTTTGGTTTCAAGGTCATGGAAGCTGCTTTTCCAAATACCAGCTCACCTTAGCTCTACCTTTTCTGAGCCCTCTGTACTCCAGCCAAAGCTCATGTTCATTCTCAGAGCACACTTCCTGTCTGGTCTGGCCACCATGGTTCGACCACAAGCTCCTCCCTGAGGTTGTGGCTAAGCCCACCTGATGCTCTGAACAGTCCCTTGCTCCTTGGCCGGGGCCAGATCAGATGTAATTAGCCAGAAACCCCATCCCCAGCTCAGATAGTGCCCTAAGAGGACTTCAGTTCACTCTCCCCCAGGTTCCTCTGGACTAAGCAGCATTTGTAATGAGAATCAATTGTAATAAAACTTGTTAAAAGAGGACTAACATTACAGCTGGGCTTCCCTGGCTTAAAGAACACCAAGGCTTCCTTTCTCCCCAAGAGAGTTGATGGGAGAGTCCAGGGATCGGCAGAGGGAAGGGCTCACTTGTCTTTGGAGCTATTCTTACAGGTAGGGAACTGACCTTGCGGAGTCTGTAGCAGGCTCTCTGCTAAGTGGGGGTAGGTCCATATAGCACATGGAGCAGTAGGGCCAGGCAGGAGGAGTCCTGGGCTCCTAGACATGCATACAGCCTACTCGTTCTACCAGTGCTTCCTGGGGATGGCTTCTTTTTTGTTGTTGTGGGTGTTTTGTTTTTGTCTTTTGTGGTACAAGGGATTGAACTCAGGAGTGCTTTACCACTGAGCTACATCCCCAGTCCTTTTAATTTTTTATTTTTAGACAGGGTCTCACTACGTGGCTGAGGCTGATCTTGAACATGTGATCCTCCTGCCTCAGCCTCCTGAGTAGCTGGGATTACAGGCATGTGCAATTGCACCCAGCTTGGAGGTGGTCTCTTTGCCTTGCATTCTTCTCACAAGTAACTAGGTGCCAAGTAGCAACCTTTAGTGGCAATCACTAGTCACAGCAGCCACAGTGAAGGAAGATGAGCAAGAAAAATGCAGGAGCACAAGGGGAAGAGCTAGTACATGCCCTGAACCAGTAAAGGTGGCACCAAGGTCCATCACCTCAGATGGCCATCTCTGAGGGGCATGGTGCTTCCCAGCACAAGTGGCTCTCTTTGTATCTTGTGGTATAAGTCTCAGGGAAGGGAACTCCAAGCATCTCCTTGCCAGCCCAAGTCTTCCCTAAAGGCTCTTCAGCTACCTGACAACAGGAGGTAGCTTTCTTCTGTCTGCTCCCATCTCCCATGTAGTGCTGCAAAAATCAGCCTCTCCTGGGGGTTCAGCTCCTTTGCTGCCTGGGCTCCACCTGCTTGCATCACAATGGACCCCCACTGATGGCAGCTTCTACAACAAAGCAAGACCAGGCACACCACCAGTGTGGCTTTCCCAAGGAGCCCAGTTGGCACAGCCAGGCCTATAGGACACATGTGCAAACATGCTGATTTAATTTGCCAGTGGAACATCAGAGACTGTAATAAAGCTGCCCTTGCTCGCCAAGGAGCTCCTGACTCATGGAAAATAGTCCCCTCTAGACAAAGATGAAGACATAGTATCAACCCCAATTCTTACCCCAGCCCCCCAAATGGTATGGAACAAAAGTACAAAAATAGCAAGTCACTGAGCCATTTGTAATCTCATAGCACTTTCTGTTCTGAAGCTCCATCGGCTTCTTGCTATCATCTTTAGCTCCACTGGCAAGTGAAGTCTCCAATCAGGGCAACCTGTCCAGTTTATTTACTGATCATGGACACTTAATACCATTCCCACAAAAAAAAACCACTGATGACAAGAGCCAACATCTACTGAGCACTTGCTAGGTGTCAGGCTCTGTTTTAAGCTAACGTACGATTAAGAATTATTTCTGATCCTGTCAACCACGTTCTGGCATGAGAACTGGTATCATGGAGATGATAAACAGAGGACAGAACTTGCACATGGGAAGTGAAGGAGTCAGGATTTGAATCCAAGGGTTGGACGTATCTGGAAAATGGGAAGCATGGTACTTATGAAGGACGGGGGCAAGAAGGATAAGGTGCATACTGTGATTTCTGGATGGCTGGAGCTCTGAAGCCCAGAAATGAGAAGAATTTGTTGGCATTCAAACCCTGACTTATTTATGAGCATACTGACTAAACAGTGAGGAATGTTTAAAATGTCAGGAGAGAAAGTGAAATGGCTGGAAATGGTGGCCACTGTAACTTCTTCAGAACTGTCTTGAGTTTGGTTTTATGTTTTGGTGTGTCAACCAGAATGGGCAACTCTCCAAAAGAATGACTTTTCTGG
The DNA here is from genome assembly GCA_004024805.1 of Geosciurus inauris. Classification (NCBI taxonomy): domain Eukaryota; kingdom Metazoa; phylum Chordata; class Mammalia; order Rodentia; family Sciuridae; genus Geosciurus; species Geosciurus inauris. The sequence continues at coordinate 58,880 of PVHX01000521.1, read as the reverse complement.
GTCATTTCCCCTGGCCTCACTCCCTAACAGGGGTGCCCAGCTTTGTGTTCTTTGAAAGTGTCCAATCAGCCTTCAAGGACTGTTGATGGTCTCCTCCATAGTATCTTTCTGACAAGTTGATCACTTTAGAATGAGCTAGACAGAGCAGGACCCATGAGCATGGGAGAGTAGGTGGGCAGAGAGGCAGGAAACCACTTCCAAAATGTCCACTTTGGCTTTATATTTTGAGCTGATAGTAGTCCTCCAAGAAATTCTGCTTAGGAAGCATTAAACCGGAGCCAACTCCATCCCGTTTGAAGTAGCTTTCAGATTTCAGCCTAGAGAGTGGTAATCACGGTACAGAACAAACAATAATAGTTGGAAACAGTCTCCAACTAGGATTGGCAGCAGGGCCAGGCTTCACAAGGCTCAACTCTCAGAGGCCATTTCATAGAGGACATAAGCAGAAGAAGGGGCCCAACTATAGCCCAGGATTCAAATTCCAGCATCCACTGAGGGTACTCTGTTGCTGGTCCTGCACCTCCTGTGGTTTCCTCCATTGCTCAGTGTTCAACAACAGCTAAGCTATAGCAGGGAGGAGGCCAAACGGGGTAATCCATCTTAGTATTTATAGCACATCTTGCCTGAAAGCAACAAAGCCATGGACAAGCCAGCTAATTTTCCCAGAAGCACCACCCCAGGGAAGGAGGCTTTGCCTCCTTCATAACGAATAGGTAGGAATGAGGAGTTACAGGGGCCAGGCCGACTTGCTTATCCTCTTAAACTTTCTGGCAGCCCTTACATAAGACAAACTTCTCACTGCTTTGGATACGAGTTTCCAAGAGATGCCTGATAAGAGTCAGCAAAGCATGGGGGAGTACAAATACTTTTTAAAATTCCTCTGTGCTGCAGGAGAATGTCTTAAACCCATACTGGCATCTCCCATAGTGCTGAGGGGTTTCGACCACAGCCAAGCCCTTGCCACTGTCCACATGGAGCAGAAACTAATCAATATCATATTACAAAAGCACTTGACCTCGTTTATCCCCACCGATGCTTAGGGAATCCTTAATATGCAGAGCTTTAAAAATGTGCGCCTGGTGTATTTAATGAGAAGCTCTGTGGTGGGTTTGGCTCCAGGTGACATTTAGAAAGGCTGGCTCTCAGATCTTCTCTTGGGGGCTGCCACTCAAGCTGAGGAAAGGGTCTGGGCTCTGGCTGCAAGCATGGGAGAGGCTGTGTCCTCTGGGAATATAGCGAAGCAGGCAGAGTTAGGGAGAACTGCAGAAAGGGGGAACCCTGAAAGAGGCGAGCATGGGACATGATGCATGCTCACTAAAAGGCAAATATTATTATGTATCATTATTATAATCCAAGAGCAGCTGTTTATCCTTAGTTTGGGTCCTCTTTGATACTGAGAGAGTAGCTGTGTAGTGAGCCAACTGAGCACTCAGTGATGGCTGTGATGGACAGAGGCCATTCCATTTGGTGTGTTCTTAGTCCATGGGGCCACTGGGAGTGGAGTGGAAGGGAGATGACCAGGAGCTTTCTCAGAATTGACCGAAGCCAGGAGGATATAAGCTCTAGGTGCTTCTTTCAAGCCTGAAACCGAACCCTGCCTACAGAAAGCCTTCTCAGATTGTCTCAGCTGGATCGGGGCTAGCCCCACTGGGAATGGCCTAGATATCTCTGTCCCAAAATTACCTGGGTGCCCTGACCTCCTTAATCATGAGTCCACAGTTGTCATCTCCAATTCCTACCCTTACCACCAGCATCAGGCTGGGTCAATAGGACCCCAGTGAGTGGCATTTAATGAAGAAGAGGACACCCTATTGCTGACAATCACATGCCTTTGCTGCCGTCAGGGACGAGGCAGGCATCTCTTGTTTCTCTCTGTCTCTGTCTCTTCTCTTTCTCTCTCAATGGAAACCAGCAATGAAGTTTTCATGACAAATGGGCCGGTGTTCAGATTAATTAGGAGACAGATTTATGAACATGGCCCAGCCTTCTCTGCCTGTTCTGCTTTGCTAATCCAGCCCATGTTTATTTTTAAGCACAAATACCAAAATGACTCCTGACAAATGAGATGTGAAATGAATGAGTTTTTGCACATAAACTTTTAGTGCAAATATGTATTTGGCTGTGCTAGGCATATATTGGTATGGGAAGGGTTTTCTTGTCTGGCTGTGTAGTAGCTAAAAGATGAAGATTTGAGTAAGTCCCCTCTCTCTTTTTCCTAGCATTACCGAAGTAACTCACTTAACAAAATAGAGATCTTCTGGGAGCAACTGCTTATTGGGGACTGACTACAGAGGTGGGCTGGGACCACTCCTAAAGTCACCAGTCAGAACAAGCCAGTGTCCATTCAACCAGGGACTGGGATGGATCTTTTTGGTCTCCCAAATCCTCCACTCATCCTTATGCATTCTGCTGTGAGCCCCTGGAGCTGACCTTTATAGACTTCTTCTCCTAGAAGTCCTTGGCTTCTAGGAGAGTTTGGTCAATTGGAGGCCCTGATAGGAAAATGGAGGTCAGAAGGAGAGTGAAGTCCTTGCTAGGTCACTGTGGGTTGGCTACATCCCTTGTCTGAGGCCATGACTTCAATCACGCAGGCCTGTCCATCTGGCTATCCTCTCTGACTTTTGCAATGTGAGCTTTTCCCCTGCTCTTTTAGCCTAAGGGTACTAATGACTCCCACTGCTGTTAGCCTTGGGGACCTGCAGCCATCCTCTGTTGGGGTCCTGATCCGATTCACACGTTTGTAAACATTCCTTATCAACTCCCCTTGGTGACTCTGTTTGAATGTGCCATCTGCTTCTGCCAGCACCTTGCCTGCTAAACACTCTGTAAACACTCTTGCCTGCTAACCAGAAGGCAACAGTCCTTTCTGCACCCTTCTCCACAAAGCTGCTGAGAACTTGAGCTGGATAGGCCAGGCTTGGGGACACCCTCCTTGAGCTCTTTCTCTGGCTCATGTTGCTGGAGGCTCTAAGCCATCATCTGACTGGCTACCTCTCAGGGAGGTTCAGCAGGACCCAGCATTGGTGGCTAAGCTCAGGGCACTGCTCAATGAGGCAGTTCATTGGGAAGGTTTATTAATGCCTGCTTAAGGTGGAACAGCAGTTCTCATGGCTGGAAGTAGGGAAGAGAATGGTGAGTTATTATGAAATGGGTGTGAGGATTCAGTTGAGGAAGAAAAAGAGAGTTCTGGAGATGGACTGTAGTAATGGCTGCACACCATGAATGCACACACTGCCACTAAACTGAACACCTATAAAGAATTAAAGTGGTAAGTTTCATGTTTGTATATCTTACCACAATAAAAAAGTCAATCATAAAAATAGAAAGACTTAGTCTGCAGTTTTCACTCTCATCCACATGGAGGCACACAACCTGGGCAGCTTTGGGTGGCAGGGGCAAGATGGGACACAAAACTGGCATGGGGGCTGGGGTTGTCGCTCAGTGGTACAGTGCTTGCTTAGCACATGTGAGGCACTGGGTTTAATCCTCAGCACCACACAGACAAACAAACAAACAAACAAAAAACAAAACTGGCCTGTTCTCTTCCTTGGGATCAAGGCTGATCAGGTGTGTTTGTGGATTAGAGGTCATGTAACTCACTTTTCCATGCTCAGATGATACACAGAGGTGTCTACAACAAAACAACCTCCTTACAGCTTCATGGAGTAGGGGACATAGCTATTCTGACCTCAAAGATAAAGACACAACTTCTAGGAGAGCTGAGAGGAACTCAGGGTTCTTTCTGAGATATGTCTACCTGACTCCTGGCAAGGGTTATTGGGTGATAGAGATCTCAGGGGCTACCATAACTTATCCCAGTGATAATGTCCTACTGGGAGCCTGGCTGGCTGTACTTTCTGAATGGCATTGAACCTTGTCCCCCATCCCAGGAAACAGACAGGATCCTTTAGCCTGGGATGCTGTCCTGACCTACATAAGCATTACTATATTGCTCTGTGGCTGGCAGGTCCTCAAGGACCCAACTGCTGTGATAGCCCTGGGCATTGTACCATCAAAATTGAGCTGATGTGAGGACCCTATATCTTAAAGGACCCTATATCCTATATCTTCTAGGAAGAAGGGCACTCTCCATCCCACCTTCCAGGGATGTGTTTTCTGCTGTGGGATGAAAGGTCCTGGAGCATCCCCACACTTTTGTTCAGGCCCTGTGGTCAGGACAGATATTAGAGATCTGACTGGCTATGCCAGGCTGTCAGATGGGTCTTGGGCTCAAGTGTCAGACTCTGGCCAGGAGATAAGGGAGATTCAAGTAAGAATAAGCACATGACCTTTATCTCATTACCATCTTGTGGGTGCGACTGAGTTTACTCTCATAGATCTCTTTCATTTGGCACTTCCTTGAGCAAAACCTTCAACCAACCCTATTGATTCCACTTGACTTTTAAGGCCCTTTTTAGCTTGGCCTCCAACTACCAAGTACTTAGTTTTATTTCTTCTATCCTCTTCTCTCTTACCAGAGCAGCTAATGACCATGGTGATAATAATGAACATATCTTTGCAGCAGTGTCCATACCAAACTTCTTCTGTGGCCAGGAATTACCCCTTCCATTTTATAGATGCTCAGAGGTGTTAAACCACTTGCTTAAAGTCACACATCCAGGAAGTGGTGGAAGAACAACTCGTATCTGGGCTTTTGCCTTTCAAATCCTTTGCTTTACTACTGTACTCATGGTCTGGGGAACAACCCAGAGGCTACCCAGGTTCCAGCCTGTGACACAAATATTTACTTGCTGGGGCCCACGAGAATAGGACAGAAGAATCTTTTTACCAATCAGCACTAATTAAACCACTGTATAAATAAGTCAATAAACACTTTTCCAACACCTACTGTGCACAGCATAAAGATGGTTAACTTCTCTAGATTCATGTTTCCCTCTCACTGCAAAGAGATGAGGTTGCAAAGCAGTTCCCAAGCCAACAACTACATTTTCCAACATCTACACTGGACCATGTGATGGTCATTGGATAAGGGAAGAAGTATTATTTACCACATCTAAGTCTGGTCCTTAAACACTCACTTTGTTATATTCAATACCAACTTTTCTCTGAGAGAATTAAACACTACAAAATGGTTTGAGTGGTTGTTTTCTTGATTTCTCAAGAGTGATAACATCCTTTGGGCAATTCTAAATGCTTAGGAATGAAGTTGATTCACTACATACAGTGTGTGACTTAAAGCCTAGGGTTTTGTTACCTCCAAACTGAGTTGAGATGGGCTGCTTCCATTTCTCTTCCCTCATCTGTTAGCCATACATCAATCCTGAGTGACTTGGGGAGCCACTTGCTGAAGACGGTAGGTAAAGTCTGTCAGTTTGGGTCCCTGAGTAACTGTATGGAACAGAACTACCATACCCCTCACTCCAGGGCAGGACTTGATGTGAACGAGAAATAATAAATTTGAAATGCATCAAGCCTCTGATATTTTGTGGTTTGTAACAGCACCAAATGTTATCTTAAATTAATATAGGGGTAGAAAGTTCCAAGCCGGGTAGGAGAGCTTGGAGTCTTTTGGGAGAGGTCCTCTACAGGTTCCAGCTGACCCCCCTTCCCCACCGGCCTGGGGAATGTCTTGTGGGTCTCCCTGTGGAGCTAAGAGGGATGGGCCTTCAGATCCAGGCAACAGCCTGAGATACACTGGAGGCTCCCATGCGGGAATAGCCGAGCAAGAAACAGAACTGATTTGTAAGATGGACCAGCAGCTCCTAACTGTTCAAGGGCTTAATGATTAACCAGGGAGGTGATATGAGGCTCGTCACCTTGGATTCATCAGGGTGGTCCAGGAGCCTTCATCCTTAGCTGGCAGCAGGTGTACCACTCTTTGAGAACTGCCATGGTCGGAACATGTGCTCCATTACATCTGGGAAGTTTTTCACATGGAGCACCCCTGAGAGGTTTTTTACATGTGACTGTCCCAGTCTCCCAATGCTATAATTCTAGTAGAGATGTTCTCTGCATCTGAGGGGTGGAATTCAGACAGGGAGCAACTTACTTAAAATCAGAGTTAAGCCCATTTCTGAAACCCACTTTGAGTAGGGGGAAGGAGTGGGGAGTTCCTTGGGGAAAGGAGGACAGGGGACACTTGGCCTTTCTGCCCACTATACCTGTCCCCACTACGGCTAATCAGCCCTTCCTGGACCCACCTGTCCTGACCTTCAATTCATTTTCCTGCCCTGCTCTCCAACATCCCCTTCTCTCAATCCTCTCCTTTTCAGCTGGTCAGCTCTAGGAAAGCAGGCCTTAACCTTTGGGCTTCTTCCTAATCCTTAACACACTCTCCCCCACAGCGAAGACCCAAGGGGAACAAGAGCGGAAATTTCTAGCAAGGTGCAGATCTGATGCCTACACCCATCTTGCATTTAGCCAAAGAGAACCGAGGTTACACAGGCCAGTCCATGCTAACTAAGACAAAGTCTGTCTGTCCAATTGAGCCAACCTTTATAGAAACCGAACAGGACCTAAATTTTAACTGTCTTCTCTCACTCTTCAACAGGGTGTTAGTACCTCACCTGGAGAATGCTCCTCTCCATGATTAATGTTCACTGAGTAAAGCTGACCCCTCCACCTTCTCAGGAGTGCAGCTCTCTGGACCCAGTTCTCCACATTCGAGAGGGCTCCCCACATTCCAGCCTCGGTCCTAGCTGGGCAGCCCCCGCATTCATAAATGCACATTGTGAATGCTCCAAAAGCCCAACAGTAGAGATAGAGAAACAGCGAAGAGTGTTGAGCTGCATGAGAGGAACAGTGGCAGCGGCTCACGCAACTTAGCTTGGTATGCATATGCAAATGCAAATGATACGGGTGTGGCGGCCACAACACACTCCAACACAGCCTACCCACGGCGTCGCCACCCCACCCCTTCAGTGTGCGCATCCCTTCTCCTGGACATTTCCTACCTGAGCCATGCCTCTGGCGCAGAAGGACAGCCTGGCCCAGGGGCGGCGATGCGGACGAAGCAGCGGCAGCAGCCGCGACGGTAGTGGTGGCTGTGTGGGCTGCGGAGGCGGCAGCGGACTCTGCGACTCCCTGTCCGGAAACTGCACGGGGGCTCCCTGGTGGAGGGCTCTTGTCGCCTCGTCCAGGCTCAGAGGTGGTGCGGCCCATAGCGCCTGTGTTGTTGGTGTTGGCGGCGCTGGGGGATCCGTGACGACGTGGGCCGCTGCTCTGGATATGCGACACGGCCTCGGCAGCCTGCATGTTGGGCGGTGCGAAGCGCGAGAGTACGCGCAGCAGCGCCTGAGCCTTGTGCTCTTGCGTGTCGTCGTCGCTGTAGTCTGACACGCGGCATTCGTATACGCCCTCGTCCTGCAGTCGCACAGCCGAGAGCCGAAGCCGGTGAGAGATGTCATTACCTTGGACACGCACGGTCTGCAAGAGAGTAGGGTTAGAGGCCGCGCTGGGGAGGTCTCAAACCTGCCCTTCTTACCTGGTGCTGCCATCGCGTCCCCTTGTCAGACACCCCAATACTTCCAATACTTCCTTGACCCCGGGCTGCCCACCATCAGGGTCTGGCTTTCCTTTCAATCCATATCTCCCCAGTGGCATGGGGGCTCCCAACTCCGCTTGGGGACCCTATTGCTATGTCCATTGCATCGTCAGGTCCCCAGGTCCCCAACTCCCCTTCTTGAACTCCCTGCTCCGTCCTCACACATTTTGTCTTCCCCTGGCTTTTGCTTTAGAATGGCAGTCACCCTCTCTTTCCTTCTTCCTGCACCTTCAAGAAAGAAGGCTGGGTCTCCTGATTGCTAACGGTCCATGTCTTTCCTGCTGCAGGTGCTCCAACCAACCACATCAGCTCTGAGGCATTGCCTCAAGTCTAGCCCGCTACTCAGACCCGCACTCATGCTCTCTTTTATCTGGAGTTGGGAGGGCCTGGGTGGAGTCTTAGGAAAAGCCTCTGTGCCCACTGTGATCCCTGCTCGTCACAGCTAACCCTCCCTCTCCCAAGAAGGCAGGCGACACTGAGGCTGCTGCCTGATTCTCCGGCCTCCTGTTACGAACCCGCCTTTCCTCTAGGACGCCTGAAGCTGGCGACAAAGCGCTTCTCCTTTCGGCCTGGTAGAGACGTCGGAAAGGAACCGCTCAGCGGCACTCACCAAACACCCAAGGAGCCCTCACCTCTGAACCGAGCCCACGAGGAGGCTCTCGCTGTCTTCAGGCCCTGCTACTTCCACGTTCCGACTGCGGAAGCTTGGGCGCTTCTCCCAGCTTTACGAACCCCAGGACCCCGGCCCCGCGTAGGTTGGCAAGACTATGAGTCACCCTGCCCCCAACAACACTCTGCGCTCTGGCGGAGGACAAGCTGTCGCGGAGGGGGCCGCCGGGCCGCGGGGCCTGTGTGCTGGGCGGAGCAGAGAAGGATGGGAAAAACGAGCACTGGTCTCCGCGAGGGCAAGCAGCAGCGCAGGTTTGCGGTGCTGGGAGAAATGACAGCAGAGGAAAAGCCAACAGACACGCAAGAGGCCTGAGCGCGCGGTCTGAATGAAGGAGTTTCATAGGTGAGAGCCTAGCAGACTTGGACCCTCGATTTACACAAAAGAGAACTGACCCTGCTACCAGCGGCAGATGGCGCCCAGACACGCCAAACATTGGACAATGCAACGCTTCGAGTGCGGTTGTATACTGCGCGGCTGCCTAGACTTTCTAAAGGGGAGGGAGCTGCCGGGCGCGAAGCGGCCAGAAGGGGTCTCCCGCGGCCCACGCTGGGCTCCACACTTACGCTGATTTTAGTTGCATCCTTATTTGTTATCTAAAATGCAAAAAAGAGAGAGACACATTAGGCTGGTGGCATTCAGGCTTGGGAAACTCAGATCTGCCTTGGCAGAGGGACCTTCCACGCGAGGTTGGGACCTGAAACTGCCTGGGGTATTGTAGAGGTTGAGGGCATGAAGGACATCGGAATTTTCTACAGTTTGGAAGAAAGCGGGGTTTAGAGCTAGCATGGTGCCTGACAAGGAGTGGCTGTCCTAGCAAACACCTGCTGTAGAGGGGAGAATGCATTCATTGCTATGAAAGCTCATGTCCCTCCTGCAGAGATCCTCATTCCCTTCCCATCCAAAGCCTCCATTTAATTTGGAATCGTGAAAAATGGAATGGAGGGGCTGGCTGGGGTGTCTGGACAGGACCCAGTGAAAGACATGAATAACTTTGGGAGGGAACCTTGGAGAATGTAGGTACGTGTGTAAGGGTTTCTCTCTCTCTCTCTCTCTCTCTCTCTGTGTGTGTGTGTGTGTGTGTGTGTGTGTGTGAGTGCGTTTAAGAGAGTATGGGTTTTGAGGCAGACGGGTAGCCTGAGTTGGTTTGCAGCCACAGGGAGGCATCCCTCTGATCCTGTGGAGGCTAGAGGTGACCTGCTGGCTTCCCCATACACGTTTTTCTGTCGGCCTCTGGAACACAGCCTGGAGCTTAACTCTTTGGCCCTGTGCCCTGGGGACCTCGGAGTCGCAGAGGGCAGGGAGAGCCTGGTGGAACCAAGTGGTCTTCCCTCACCAGCCAGTCCCTATCAAATGTTCAACCCTCATCAAGAAGAGCAGGAGAACTGGACCAGGCGTGGCTTTTTAGGGACTGGGAGTGAATAAAATTCCAGGAAAAGGAAACTATCAGAATAATTGACAGGGTTTTGAGTTAACGGTTGATTTGAAGATGCAGTGGAATGCCCAGGGTGGGAGATGGGTTGCATGACAGGGCGGTACGCTGTGTGCATGAACCCTGTAGCCTTCTTCCAGGGGGTAACTCTTGCTGCCCTAGCCCTGAGACCCAGGAGCTCCATTGACGTGTGGGCGGTGGGGTACCTTGCTCCGGGTGCCTGGCACGCTCAGCGCCAGCTCGTGTAGCAACTCCCGGGGAGGCTCCTTGAGGTACCACCACTGAATTTCCAGGGAATACGAGGTGGCTCCGCTGGCCCGGAACGCGCAGGGCATTTCGATGTCGTCTCCCTCCCGTACTGTCACATCTTTGGGGACTTCGGTGAATGTAGCTGGGGGCGGGGGGAGAGAGAGGCGTGACCAGCTGTAGGGCGGGGGCTTGGGGCAACCCGAGGCAAGGCGGTAGGTTCCCCGCTCGCTCAATGGCCTGGGCTCCCCACCCCCCCAGTTACTTCGTGGCCCACGGCCGGAGGCGCTAGCAAAGTTCAGTCCAGCAGCTGCAGGGCGGCAGCAAGGACTGGCCACCGGCCGCAGGCTGCTTCGCTCCAGATCCGGTGGGACGGCAGGGGCGGTTCACGCTTCTCGCCAGCTCTGGGCCGCACCACAAGAGCCAGGCTGGGCGCGTTAACTCTCGCTCCCCGCAGGCCTCCTCTCAGTAGCCGGGTCCTGGGCCGGACTCGGAACGACTCCCGCGCGGACGCTGCCGCTGCGGCGACCCTTTGCTGCTTTCCTCCCCCTACCCCTCCAGGCCCGGACTGCACACTGGGATTACTGGAGACCGTGAATCCTTCCCCTTTTCTTCCTCTTTCTCCTCCATGGCAGCCGGGGCAGGCTGGCTCCGGTGGACCCAGCAAAGAATCCCCGAGCCCACCGCGGCAGCGAAGTTCCCGCGCTCACCGTCGGCCACGAAGAGCAGCAGGGCGTGCAGCAGCAAAGGCGGCAGGTATCCGAGGGCACCGAGCCGGTTCCGCTGTTCCATCTCCCGCAGGGGGCGCGGCGGCGGCGGGGGCCCGGGCGCGGAGAGGCAGCGGTAGCAGCAGCGTGGGCTCGGCTCCGGCTCCGGCTCCGGCTTGGGCTAGGACGCCTCGGAGCCTGCCATGGCCCCGCACGGCGCCCCCTCTTCTGGCCGCCGGCGGCCGCCAATCAGCCTCTCTCCCTCTCTGGCTTGCCCAGCGCGGCTGAGGCTGGGGGCGCTGCGCAGGGTGTGCAGGAGGTGAGGTCCCGCCAGAAGGCTACTGGCGATCGGTCAGTATTTCTCTCTGTCCGGTGGTCCACAGGACGATGGAGATAAGCAATTCAGTCTCTGCCCGGTTGGCCGGGCAGGGGCCGGGCTGCGCCAGGACCCATCCCTGGCCAAGGGAGTGTGCGCTTCAGAGCCGAGAGCTTCTGCCTCCGGGTCTCTTTCTGGTTCAGCTCCCGACTGCCACCTCCTCCAGCCCTCCCAGCTCTCCCGCCGCCGCCCCTGCCGGTTTCTCCGCGGCTTTCTCCGCAAGGCGAGTGGGCGCTCAGCCGCGGCGCGCAGACCTGGCGTCCGACCCAGCGCCGCGCGGGGAGAGCGGGTCCGGCGTGGCGGACCGGGAGCCGGAGAGAGGCGGGGAGAGGGGGAGGGGAGAACAGGGAGGGGGCGGTCAGTGGCTGGGCGCCGAGCCGCCTCCACCGCTGCATCACCCTCGCCCTCCCCTCCTTTGCCACAGCTCGCACCGCCCCCAGCCCTGGAGCGCACCCCCTCCCTTCTAAGGGGTAGCTCAGAGGGACCACCGTCTCTTAGGTTGGAGTGCAGCCCCTCCCTGCAATCGCTTTGCTTGGGTGTCCTCCCACCCAAACTCTCCCAGGTTTTTTCCCAGTCTCCATCCCTCGAGACGGCCGCTCATCCCCGCTCCCTGTTTGTCCCTCGGTCCTTTCTGCAGCCCCCAGGCCTCAACTCCTTACCCCACTTTGGGCAATGAGCTGCACCACTCTTTGGCCCAGGCCCGGGCCATGGCGGGTGGGTGGGCCACGGGGGCCTGGGAGAAGGGCGGAGCGCTGTGCCGGGCCAGGGACAAGGCCGGGTGACGGCGGCGACGCCGGGAGTCTGCAGTGTGTGAGCGAGAGTGAGCGCACAGCGCCCGGCGAGCAGGTGCCTGTGGCGCGGAGAGCGCACCAGCTAGCCAGCAAGCAGCGGCCGTGAGTGACGGCAGAGGCGGCGGGGGTGGGGTGGGGTAGGGAGCGCCGGGCACGACTCAGGGCTCGGGAGGTTTCTGGGCGGGGGCGGGGTTCTTGTCCCTTGATAGCTGGTCTCTGCGTACCCGCACGCTCTTCACCAGAGGTTGCCCCCTCTTTACCCAGTGCAAAGGGAGATCTCGGGGCGGCGGGAGGCAGAGGTCGAGTCCACAGCCGCGATCCGGAGCCCATCCCCCGCTCTTGCAGCCCCTGCATCCCTGTCTCCCTTAGACTTCATCCGGAGCCTGCCACCTCCTCAGCCATCTGAGGGAGTGGGGTCTGGTCCCTGAAAGGAAATGTAGGGTTGACATATGATTGGGACCGGGTACATAGTCATAGGGCCGAGCTCCATAGCTGGGCTTGGGTCTCTTCTCTTTTCCTTCCTCTTGGGAGACCCCAGCCAGTGGATTTCAGTATCTCTGTCCATGCCCCAGGCCCTTGTCCTGCATCCCTGACCTGAGGTTAGGGTGCAGCAACCTAGTGGATTCTGTATCTGCTTTTCCTACTCACCAGCCTCCTGGAGGCACCGCCAGAGGGTTCCCAGAGAGCCCAGGAGAAGGAAACCCAGAGGGAAAATACTTTCCAGCAGCCACTCCGGTCCTGGCTGCCAGCGGCACAGCATCCAAGAAGAAGAAGCTGTAAGCCCTTTCTAAGCCTTGTCCTTGCCAGCAGGGTGCCCCTGGGCACCGCCCTTCTTCCTTCCTGGGCCTGGGCTTCGGTTTCCTCATCTATGGCCAAGGAGTCATTTCTATCCCCTGGGTCACTGTTGCTCATCTATTAAGCCCTTGGTTACCAAGGTCTCTTCCTAGGGTCCCCAAAGATGCAGTTGCTAGCTCCTTCTTTCTCTATGCCACTTACCAGCTTTCCTTTGGAAATTCCATTTGCCCCTAGAAACCATTATGGACGGATGAATGTAAGACCCTGCAGGACCCATTGCTGTCCTCAGCTTCTGAAGGGAGGGGGCAGACTTGCACTGTGACACACAGATTCAGAACCATTGTGGGATTCTAGGAAAGCAGATTTAATTTGGGGACTAATTACAAATAGGATTCCCATGGTAAGAGCTAGCCCACTGTGCAGTGGCTTGCCTGGAGAAGCAGCAATTCCCTCTCCAGATCTAAGCAAGACCCTTCCTTCCAAGCAGGAACTGATGACCAGTGATCAGGGATGTGCAAGGAAAGAATTCCTGCAGCTAGAGGGAGTTATATTTTGGTTACCTTTAGGGTTTGTGGATCTTCTAAGTCTGTACCACCTTTTGGGTAAGTTGTTTCTTGCCTATGGCATGAGTTGGTTATTATTATTAATAAGGGTAATAGCTATATGTAATCATATGGTTTTCATTTAGCAGACACTGGCTACATACTTTTCACACTTCAATTCTCAGCATGACAACTGATATTCTTCTCAAACAAATCAGATTATTTTTCCATGCTCAAAACCCTTCAGTGGCTCCCATTTCACTTGGCATAAATACTAGTGGCTTGACAAGGTCAAATGATCCACTCTTCAATTCCCTGCTTTTTCCTCTGGCTTCAATTCCTTGTCTTTTCTGTTCTCTCTCTGGTTCACACTTCTCTCACCACATTGTTGTCCTTTCTGCAATGCAATATATTGGGTATTCTCCCACTCCAGGGCCTTTGCACTAGCTGTACCATCTGGCTCAGATGCCCCTCCCCCCAACTACCTGCTTGGCTAACCCCATTATGTTCTGGTTTTTGTCAGGATGTCACCTCAATGAGGCCCCACCTGGGCTACCTATTTAATACTGCAATCTTCAGCTCCCTGCCCAGCACTCCTAACCTCTCACCCACGTCTCCTTTTTTCACCTTCCAAAGTATGGTACAATTAATTATTCACTGTGTTTCTTGTTCAGGTTTATAAAGCTCTATGCTCTGTTCACTGATGCACTTCCAGCCCCTACAACAGGGCCTGGCACAGTGTAGGAGCTCAGTAAATATTTGTGGAGGGCATGAATGTAGTCATTTCATCCCAATAATAACCCTGTAGGGTTGACATTGTGATTTCACCTCATTTTATGTGTGATGTGGCTGAAGTTTTGAGAGCTTATGAAAATTCCCTGAGTTCACACAGCTAGTAAGGGCCAAGTGAGACTTCCACCCAGTCTGATTTACTCTGAGGTCCTTGTTCTTAACCAAAACACCCTGCTCTTCCCTATTGCAGGTAGGACTCTAGTCCCCATAACTGGAGTTGGTGAGGAGAGTGGGGCTCCCTGCCTTGAACTGATGGCAGTCAGGAGCAGCCTGAGCTAGCCTAACATTCTCTTCCCTGATCTGTATTGAAAGGGGCTGTTTGCTCTTTTGTCCCCTCTTGTAGACTGTGCAGGCAGCTGTTGGACCTCCTTAACTTTGTGTCCTTAACTCCTATCTGGGCCTGATCCATCATTAGACCCAGTACATATTTAAACTAGGAGCACTGTTAGGGCTTTGGGGAAGGGGCACTTCATCCCCCTTTGCTGGAGTTTCCTGTGGGCAGAACAGGGATTTTGGCTAGTTGGAGGATGGGGAAGCTGAAACCAGGCCATGGTTCCCATTGGATTTTGTCAGGAATTGCCATTGTCTGGCCACCCACTCCCAGAGAGGAGCTGGCTCCCTCTTCACATATCCTGTTGGTCTCTCAGCTGGAAGTTCTAGAAGAAGGTGTCTGTAGTGGAGTGCTGCTTTTCCCGAAGGAATGCTTCTCTCTGAGGACAGAGCTATTCAGCCCCACCAACTGCAAGTGTCCTTTGGACTCCCACAGAGATACCCTGTTTAGAATGAATCTTGCTTTCCTGAAGTGAAGCAGGTTTCCTGCTGAAAGACTTGTGAAAGCAGTTCACAACTGTCCTGTTTCCAGCTCTGATTGCTTGTTGGTGGGTGGTGATGAGCATTAACCCTCCTCTCCCTCCAAGCACAGCTCTGAAATGCCTGTGGGGTCACTGTGTAAAGGGACCTGGAAGTGAATACTCATCATGTGACCAATGGGGCTTTAGTTTCTCTGGCCCACCTATGGGCTTGCTTCTGGCATGCCTAGCTTACATGTGCCCAGCCTCAGTGCTCCCTCACTTTCCTGCCATCACCTACTGCTCTTGTTGGGCTGGGAGTTGGGATGTGTGGTGCTTGTCAATATCATTTTGTGGACGGTTTCGCAGGGCTCTCAGAGGTACCTCAAATAGCACTATTTAGAAAGCCTGCCCAGTCGCTTGTGAAAGCGCCCTTAAATTACAGCCCTAAGTGAAGATGTCGTTCCTGGAACTCACTTTCAAAATTTATTTATTTTAATGCTCAGGTCCTCTTGGAGTTGGGGTTTCGATATTCTTGTCTCGGCTGACCTTTCCCGTCCTCTCTGTACCATGTACAGCAACATTGATTTTGGGTAATTTATTTTGATTTTAAGATGCAGCCCATCCATAAACTTTTCTATCAATAATCCCAGCACACTCTGTGTACCCGACAGCTTAAAGCAAAATATCAGATTTATAGGACTTTTATTTTTGGCCAATTTAGTCATTCACTTGCCATCAGTGTCAGGGGATAAAGGCCTGAAGTCTGGCACCAGGCAGACTGCCCTCCAAGGGCACATGTCAGGTCAGTGAGGGATTGGGTGGGGGGTGGGCCTTCTCTGTGCCCTCTAAAAACTTCTGGGGACTGATAGGGAAGAGATGGTGGAGTGCTCCTGAGCCAGGGGGAGGGCAAGAGACAGGGCTTATATTTTGGGTTCCTTTGCCTCCTTGTGTCCCACTTGGCGCCCCCTTGGAGTGCCAAGCCAGGTTCTAGCTCCTGTATTGCAGAGACAGGAGGGGGCTCCCCTGTGCTCATAGGGCTTAGGCCCTGGCCCTGTTTGTGTGCCCTGGGCATGCAAGCCTGGCTTTCAGTCCACCTGGGCTCAGCTGGCTCAGGGAGGAGACCTATAGCTTCCAGGCCCCAGGATCTGGCCTGTCATTTTCATTGCCTTGTCAGTGTCCCCTCCCTGGCTCCCTAGAGCCTGGAGCTGTGTTTGCTTGTCAGAGTCAGGATTGATTGGACTTGGGAATTGTCTAGAGAAGGGAAATGAAGAGGGAGAAGCTCCAAGCAGAGCCTGTTTCACTTCAGACATTCATTCAGCCAACATATCTTGGGTCCCTGATTCCTCATTGGCCAGCACATATCTATGGCCACCTACTCTACGGTGTGTCCAGTGCTGAGGCTTTTGTAGTGAGCCAGAGAAATTTTCTGCTTGCAGAGAACCTGCATTAAACCAGAGAAGGGGCAGAGAAAGACCCTCAAAGAGGAAACCAAAACAGCCCGATCATTTCATCCAGTGATGGGCAGCCTCCCACCCTCCGCCGCTTAATGATCAGGAGAAGATCTGAGGGGGTCAGCCAGGCAAAGAACTGGGAGAAGAAGAGGGGTTGCCATATCCTTCCTGGTTCCTCAAAATTCTGGATTTAGTTGGGAAAACTTCAGCATTGTCTCTGAAGAGTGTCATCTAAGCAAGATCTTGCCTCCAGGGTCTGGGCTGTCTGTGGCCCATGGGACAATTAAGTAAAAGTAAAGTGAAATAAAGCAGAGCAGGGTGGTGTCCAGAGCTCTACAGTCAGATGGACCTGGATTCAGATCCTGGCCTTGCCTTGGCCTTTTAGAGCCTCAGTTTTTCACATCTGTAGGAAGGGTGTGCTAACATTGTTGAGTGCAAAGGGTAGATAGGAGGATAGATTTTGAGAGCAGCTTGCTCAGCACCTGGGGTGCAGCACCAGCAGAAGCAGCACACATTTTAAAGCACACAGTTTTGTTGCTTTTGGTGTTGTAAGGATGGAGGATGGGCATTTCAGGGTCCTTCTTGCCTGCGTGTGCACCTGGGTGCTGGGGAGGGGAGGTGCTATTGAGAGGACAGGGGGAGTCAGAACTTGGAGGTGACCAGGGGAGCTGCGCATTCTCTAATGGATTTTATTACAGCCTCTGTGTGTGTGTGTGTGTGTGTGTGTGTGTGTTATTTAATCATTTGCCCAAATAAATCTTACAGACCCATGGAGAGTTTATTTTTTTTATTTTTAATATTCTCAATACACTCAGGGTTTTATTTCCCACTAGATCTATTAGTTTAATTTAGCAGAGGACAGACTGTATACTTAACCAAAAATTGCTTTGACATTATGGAGAATTAAGAGGCTGGGGCCAGATGGATCTGAGCTGATCGATCTGTTTGAGATAAACTCTGTTATTTCCCCATGTGCTTTCTTCACCTTAATGGCAAGTCTGGTGATTGGAAAACATGAAGCTGGCTAGTAATGACTAGGGGTCGGCCAGAGGGTCAGGGCGCTTGTTCTTATCCTTTCTCCAGACCCCCATTCAGGACATTGATGATTCCAGTGGAGATACTTTTGGGGTGCTAGAGGCATCTGTGGTTCCTTCCCCTCACTCTTGGTGTCCATTCCTGCTGGTCTTGGTCTCTCTGGGACTGACTAGCCTCCTGACGATTCAACCTCAGTCCATCAAGGGACCAGTGTGAGCACAGGGTCTGGAGCCTGGTGTTATGGAGGTAGCAGTGGGGAATCAAAGCTTGGGGTTAGATGCTGCCATGGAGGGCTCTTGACTGAGTCTCTCCACTGTGCTGAGCTCAGCTCCTCCTAGTGGAGGGCACTGGGATCCTACCTCCTGTGGGATCAGTGAGCTCATGGAAGTGAGCCCAGGCAGAGAAGTGACTTTGTAAATCATCATGGGGTAGATTTCTGTCAATGATTATGGTCTGGCATCCCCTGCATTTATGGATCCCAGAAGTGGCTCAGAAAATGCCAGTCACACTGGGGATCTGAGACGTAAAGACTCTGGCATTCTTCTGTAACTTTCTGGGCGACCATGTGTAAATTTCTGCCTAGAGCATCCCCACAGAATGCCAGGCCAGTGGTAAGCACTGTGGAACACAAGAGGCTCCTGGATACTCAATAACTCATCTCCATGCCCCAGTGCTGGCTTTGAAGGGGAAAGGAAAGTAGATAGGTCCTTTATCCCATCCGTATTGTCCTGGGCTGAGAAGCTTCTATAGTTCTAGCAGAAGACCCACCTCTGGCTCTATCCAGGAGTTCTGAGATTGGGTTTAGGAAACTGGCTCTAGTCCCACATGGTCCCTCCTGTTAGGCCAGCCCTGGACAGCACTACCTGTTCACCCAGCACTTGTGACTAACTGTGCCCAGCTGGAGTCTCTCTTCCTCTAGGAAATCTTCCTTATGATCTCTTTCTCCCTCCACATTTGTCTGCCCTTGGCCCTTGTTTTTTTTTTTTTTTGTTTCCACACCCAGAGTAGCCCTCAGGTGTGACTTTAAGCTCTTGTTCTGGGAGACCTCAGATTTTTATTTCACACTTCAACTCCCATGAAGAGGTGATGACTATGGGGACTCTGTAATGGGTTCTGAGGCCACCTCAGGTGATTAGCGATGTCTGCCATGGGGCAAGGGGTGAAGAGTGAAGTTGCAGGATTTGCCACCTCCACGGTGGCTTCCTGGGCCTCCTTGAGTATTAGACAGGGCCTCTGCCTACTTGGCCTTCTTGTGCTTTCCTCTCAAGGCCAGAACAGGGCTAACTATATGCACAGGTAGATCTGTGCCTGGAACTGGCAGACTTGAGAAGAGTCTCACTGTTCACCTTCAGTGTAGAGGCAGGTGTTTGGGAAGGAGGACTGGCTCCTGGAAGTGCCTTATTTCAGCCCAGCTCCCTGCTTCTGCCCAGGAGAGTTAACCTGGAGAAAAATGTTCCTGGTCTGAGTCTTTCCAGGACAGGAGCTATGCCCGGTTCATCCTTGTACCTACCTGTCTGGCATGTGGCAGATACTCAATGGGTGTTGGCTGGCAGGAAGCCAAGGCAATTGCAAGACTTTCAGTGAATTCCCAGGTCTCAGCCATTCTTTTAAAGGAACCATGCTCTTTCCTGGTTCTGTTCTGGGTGCTGGCTGTGGAGGGTCAAAAGTATAGTATGGGGGCCAACAGATAGCGACAAGCTTCTGATTTAAGATCATCTTTAGCTTCAGAGCCTTGTTAAGTCTGGGCCACCCTGAAGGTCAGTTCATTACCTCTGCTTTAACATTGTGCAAATGTGCGGACAGGGTCCAGAAGGGACAGGGTGGTCTTATGGGGGCTCCCATCCTGGTCTGAGTAGGCTGAATTCTGCCATCTTAGGCGCCTGCTCCCCTTGGCGCTGATGCTGAGGCCTGGGAGTGGCTCCCTGGCATGGCTGTGACCTTCATGCCTGACTTGTCCCCTTAGAGTTCCTCCTGCCGATAGACTGGCAGCTGCCAACGCTGCTCGGTTTGTGAAATGTCAGTGGTTTAATATCAATTCTGGAGGTTTTATTGCCTCCCCTCCCCCCATTTTCCGATGGGATTTTGATCCAATCAAGGCCGATCCAGAGTGACGGTAGATTTGTGTTCCTGTCCGAAGTTGACAAAAGGTCACCCTGCCTGGGAAGCAGTGGGCTGCCAGGCTGTGCACACATGTGATTTCTCTGCTACCCCAACTCTGGAGGCAGGTCCACTTTCTTCCAGGAGTGCAATGTCAGGTGGACACAGTGTTTTCCCCCTGTGGGTTGGCTGTTGGCTGGGCCTAGGTGACTGGAGACTTAACCTCTGCAGTTGCCAGCCACAGAAAGACCTGGTTTTATTTGCAAAATGTCTTTGATGCTTCAGATCTAACTTATTTTTTTCACAGTAATGTTTCAAAATATCATTTTTCCTCTCTTGGGGGAAAAAAACCAACTATTCAACTTTTCCTCTGGGAAAGGCCCTGGTGCCAGGCCATGATGGCCTGTGCCCCTGTCCTCTCCCTAGCTTAACCTCCTGCACTGACCCTGGTATACAACACACAGTCCTACTCTTTCCAGGATCAGGGGGCCAGCAATAGAGGAGAATAGGTATAAAAATTTTTGTCAAGTTTTGAGGCGGCCCCACCCAGTGTGGTGAGTCTTTAGGGAACACCTGCTGTGTGAGTGGCCTAGGGTAGCTCAGGGCCTAGTTCTTCCAGTTATTGACAAAGGACCAGGCCCTGGTGGGCTTGGGACTCTCTCTCTCTTCCTTGCTGGGAAAGGGTCTGCCCATGAGACTGCAGCAGCAACATTGGCATGCACTGGGGCAGCAGGGGTCAGGCATGCAGTGTGGCTTTCAGAGCCCTCTAGCTCAGAGGTGGGCAGAGGGAAATCAGGGTGGCTTGGTGGGCAGGGATGAGCAACTAAACTGGTGTGCATTTTAGGGTAAGGGACAGTGGCAGAAGTGCCTCTGGAGTATATCTAGAGGCTTGTCTCCCTATCTCTGAGGCTGGGTTGGGGCTGGGAGTTGGACTGCCCTGGATTCCAGCTTCAAGCGTTACCAACCCCCATTCTTTGCACATTCTCTCACTTGCAGATTCTCCCCTCAAAGACAATCTGGTGCAGGCATGCTATCCAAATGGACTTCAGCCTTCTATGACCCTTCTTCCCAGGGGCTGGGGTCCCAAGGATGTAACCTCTGGACACAGGTGGTAGGCATACACACAGATAGTGGGTATGCAGAGGAGGTGTATGTGTGCACATGCATGTGTGTGCAATCACTATAACTGTGTGGGGATGACTTGCCTAGAGTGTGGGTGTAGTGTGTTCAGATGGATTATATTCTGTGTATCTATGTGTGTGCATGGATACCATTTACTTGCATAGACAGTGACAGCTGTGTGAACAGACAACACAGGTGCAAACAAAGATACGAGAATACCAAGACTGTGTGTGTGTATGTGCACAGGTTGTGTGTGCATGCACACTGCAGTGAGGCAGTTTCCAGTCTAGAGGCTTCTTCTCCCAAGGGTGTCCACTGTAGGGTGTGGGGATGCTGAAAGAGGAAAGAAAACTTGAGACAGCTCTAGGAAAAGGCCCTCTTCTCCCTGTCTTCCTCCTCTTATATTTCTTCTTCTTTACTCTTTTCTTCTCTTCTTCTCTTTTTCCCTCTCCTGTCTTTCCTATCCTCTCTTCCCATCTCTTTCTAATGGCCTATTTTTCTTCCTGGGACCACAAATTTGGGCCTGACTTCTCTCCCTGCCTTCTTCCCCAGAACAGTCCTCCTTCCCCTGCTGGCATGCAGGGCAGAATGGTTGCTTTCTCTTCCCCTTCCTCTCTGGACAGGCTCAGGTGACCTGAGGACCTGTACTCTAGCCACAGAAGAGAGGCCAACCTGTTTATGCAACACGAAGGCTCCCTTCTCTCTCTTGCTGTCTGGAAGGCTGTGTCTGAGATCTCTTGGAGATCTGTGGAGCCTACCATATGGATTCCCAGGCTCTTGAAGGCCAGGCAGACTTATCCTTATAGGGGAAGGGAGAGATACTGCAGAGTGGCAGAGAAATCAGAGATGTCTGTCTGCATATGCAGCCTGAGTCCTGGGGGAAAGCCCCAGAAGGACCCACCCTTCAGCTCAAGGAGCATTTCTCCAAGAACTATTTATGGGGCTTCTTTTATATGGGAAGCCAGGAGCCATGACTGTGGGTGACCTCTCATTTGGGAGGAGGTGATGGAGGCCTTATTCCTGCCCTACAGCCTCATGCTCCACCTGGGGTGGGCACTGCTCAGTTCTGGGGCTGTTGCTGTTATGTGGCATGTGTATGGCAGTCATTTTAGGGAAGCATCTATGCAGGTGGTGCTGGCCTCAGGGAATTAATTGTCTGCACATTGCTCTGGAGGGGTGGGCTGTGCAGTGCAGTGGCTGCTGGCCAGGCTGCATAGAGCATGCACCCTCAAGGGCACCCTGTGTCCAGAATTACTCTTTTTTTTTTTTCACAGACAAGGAAACTGAGCTCAACAGAAGGAGAAACAAGCCTAGGCTGGTCTGTTCTGCTCTCAGGTTTCTGCTCCAGTCTACTTTGCACCTGGATCCTGGGCTTGAGCCTGGGGAGAACAAAGCTGGTCTCATTCCAGGATCTTCTTACAGAGACTAACAGAGCCATCTTCTTCCCTTTCACAGAAAGGATGTCCTCTCTGTATGTGTTTTCACTTGCCTTATAGTTTCTTAGCCTGGCTTCCACCTCATTCCTCTTTACTGAAATGACTCCTGGTAAGATACCTCAGTACCTCAGTGTTTGCAAAGATATAAAGAAAAAAATTTAAGATATTCAATGAACACAGAATTGTACATATTTATGGAGTGCAGCATGATATGTCAATGCATGCACAAGGTATAATGATCAGATTAGGGTAAGTCTTAAATGTCCTGAGCTGGATCTAGAATGTTCAGTATCATCAAGCATACCCTGTTCCCTGAAGTGCTGGCTTCCCTTGACTTTTGTGACAGTCTCTTCACTGACTCCAGCTGCTCTGGCTGCATACCCCAGAGCCCTGCAGGCTCACCACGTCTGCCAGACCACTGAGTGCTTGGGTTCCTTGCTGCTCGGAGTGAGCCTCTTCTCTAGCTCAGTCTTTGTTGGCCTCAGCATAGCTGTCTTGAGGGTGCCTTGCAATGTACACACCAGGCTCACAGTTTGCCTTCATGAACACAGCCCCCTATAAAACCTGGCCCACTACCAACTTTATCAGTGATTTTCCTGACACCCATGTAGACCAATGGGAGGAACCCGTTTCACTCATCCCTGTGGCTCATTGCCATTATCTTTCTCTCAGTTCTGTCCATTTCTCTTCACCAACCACCAAACCATCACTTCCTGGATGATGCCAAGGTCTCCCTCAGCCCTGGAACTGGCTGTGGAGGAATGTTCCTTGTGCGGGCTCTTCGGTGCTTTCCCTCAGGATTCGGGCTGTGCTTGGAGCCAGACATCTCTGTCTCTGTTGCTGCTGTTGCCATTCAGTCCCAAGGTGCATTGTGACACAGGGGAAGGAGGCACCTATTGATCTCATCTGTTAGAATATCTGTGTGCTTTTAATCTCCTCCTCCTCCTAAATATCCCTACCATTTGCTGAGCACCTATGGTATGTCTGACAGTGTAGGACCACAATAAAAATTTCTTAAGTTAATTAACAAATGAAGACATAAATGTATTAATTTACTCTATGAGAGAGTTACTATTATCATTCTCATCTTGTAGATAAAAAAAAACCTAAGTTCTGAAGTCATTTAGTAATGTAATCAAAGGACACCAGTAATGGTACACAGTTGAGCTGAAGCCGGGCCAGGCGGAGGCTATCAATCAGAGCTGCCCAGACCCCCACTTGGTGTGCATGGGGTCTCCTCTGTCTTCTTTCCCTGTTGGAGCATTGCCTTAGCGTCTCAAGTTGGGAGCTGTATAGACAGAGCCACTGGGTTAGTCAGTGCAGACTCTGGTGAGCAACTGGGTAATTATTTCCAAAAATATTGACTTGTAATGTGAAGAAAGCTCTTCTCCATGCCACCCGTCAGCAGAAAATTGCCTTTGGTATTAACATTTCATCAACCGCATAATGTGAATTGATGTAAATGCATAATTAGAAATAATAGCCTGGGAAAATTCACTCTTATTTATAAAATTGGGCTTGTTAAATTAAAAAGGGAGCTAACGACTTCCATCTCACTGTTACATGTCCGAGACTTTGCTTGCTCGGCTTTGCAGAGGCCCTGCGTCACATCAGTGGATGCCTGGGTGCATCCACAGCTCTGTGGGGTCATCCTGGAGAGGGAACAAATTCTGAGGAGGCATGGACACCACCTGTCCTAAAGGTGGCTCCCTAGTAACATGAATGGGCCTCTCAGATACATCTCAATCAAAATGCAACAAATGGCAATCCTTGAGGAAAGATGGGCAAGTGACAGTTTCCTTGGCCTTCATTCTTCTGTGGGCTGAGGGAAAGCTCAGCTGAGTCTGAGGTTTGTGGTGGGACTTTTGACATGGAGATGATAACCCCTCCTCCACCTGGTTGTTATTGGACAATTGTGCCTGGTCCCATTCCTCAGCTTCAGACATGGAAATGTGACCCAGTCCTTGCAGATCAGTACACTCCTGTGCCTGAGCCCAGTAAAAGAAGTCTGGGGTGCATGAGGTCTCAGTGGACCTGGCGCATAATAATGAAGAGTCTGGTTTGGTCACCAGGAAAGTAGGGCTCCTTGATCCCCATCAAGGCAGGCACTGAGGATGATGGCTGGAGCCATCTTTGCACCATGTGGGGACAAGTCAGGACAGAGACACAGAAAAGACATTTATAATGTTTGGTCCTAGGTGCCATCACAACTGGAGGGAAGTGCACCCCGTACTCTCACCTCTGGCCCCCACCCCTTTGTTTTCTTTAAATTCCAATTGGACCTCAGTTTTCTGTCAGTTACTGCTACACAGGACCTGGCAGGATCCGTCCTGGTGTCTACCACCCCTGATTAAAAACCACTCATTAAATAGCAACCACTGCTTATTTATTTATTTAAAATAAAATAAAGCTGATATTAGATGGGCCCCTCCTCACCTTCTATTAGCCCTTACTAATCTGTAGTTTTTTATTGTCCAACCCTGATTGCATGCTGTCTGCCTCTCTTCTACAGCCAAGGAGTTGGCCCTCCTGGGAAGGGAGTCCCCGGTACTCTGCAGCTAAGTCTCAAAGGGATGATGCTCAGTGAGACCCTGTCCCTAAATGAAACACAAAATAGGGCTGGGGATGTGGCTCAGTGGTCAAGTGCCTCTGAGTTCAATCCCCTGTACCAAAAAAAAAAAAAAAAAAAAAAAAGGCTGATGCTCAGGGAGGTCCTCCCTTTATCCAGTTTATGAGCCTGAGGTGAAGGTGAAGTCAATGGGGAGAGGTCCTATTCTGGGCTTTCCTGGGGGATGTGTATGTGAAGACTGGTGCATAAATGGATTTATTATTTCTAAAGAATAAGGTTCTGATTAATGATAAAGCTCAGGAAACAGGATGCATAAAAAGGAGACATTCCTTAGCTAGTTTTTAGTCCTGTCCCTTTTTGGGGGAGGGTTTGAAGGGACTTCCCATGGTGATGGTGAATTTAGGCTCCACCGGGCAGACTATTCTAACCTAGCCCCAGCACCCCCTCTTTGGTATCTTCCTGGGGCCTTGGAGAACAAAATGTGGATGACTCGCCAGGCCAGGAAGGGCAAGCTGAGATCCGCCTTCCAAGCAGACAGAAGGTCTGATGGCCCCGTCTGGATCTTCACCCCTACCATGCCCAGGGTCCTACTTCCATTTTCTCCTGGGGACCCTGACCTTTCTAGATAATAGCCCCCTTCCTTCCTTGAAGCTCTTCCTCTGTAAGAATCATAGGGAAAATTCTCCAATGTCTACTTTTTCAGTGGAGATGCCTGAAACCACACTGGGAAAGGGGCTGGCCCAGGGTTCCACAAGGGTCAGCAGCAGAGGCCAGGCCTCAGATTCTGCCAGGGCTGAGCTCTCAGTGGGCATCCAGATGAGGCTTGGCAGCTTGCTCAGGAGTCAGGCTACGTCACCCTTCCTGGCCCCACTGGGCCCACTCCAGGGGACGGAGGCCCTTGATAAGGGATGTGTATAACTGTTCCTGGGCCTTCCCTGGCCCTTCCCTCCTCCTCCTCTCCCTCTTCCAGGGGACACAGGTTCCCTTTTCATGTGGGAAGAAAGCTGTGCACTTGTCTCCAGGAACAGCTGGGCCTTGTCCCTTCAGCTGTGGCTCGGCGCCTGCCACAGGCCAGACAATTCCGGCTGTGTCCTGGGGACCCAGGGGCTGAAGGAAGCCGGTTGGCTGGCAACCAGGAGCTGCAGGGGGCGTGGGGCCTATGAAGCTGAAGCTGGGGCCCAGGAGGCTGAGGCTGAGGCCCTCAGGGAGCCCATTTCTCTGGGGCCTCTGGCTTACCACCATGCACTAAGGGCGTGAGTTCTGTTAGCAGGAAGGGCTACAGCAGGCTCAGCCTGAAGCCTGGGCTTGGTTCCTTTCTCACTGGCCTCTCAGAGGATGTGAGCTGCAGATGAAAACCTTTGCAAACCTGCTCCCCCTCTAGCAGTCCTCCCCTGGGCTGTGTCCCCAATGGGCTGGAGGCTCTTCTGCGAGTATAAAGGAGAAGAATGCTGGGCAACAACTGAGCCAGGGGCAGCTTCCCTATCTTGGCCTCCATGATATATTTATTTTTTGCCTTTCCTGCCTTCAGCTCTCTGGGATCTGTGAAGCTCCAACCACTGTGCTCTCACCAGGGCAGGAACCTTGACACAACATCCAAGGCTATCTCCTCTCCTGCCACCCAGCCTCATCTCCGCCTGTGGCCAGCCCTGTGCTCTGATCCCAGTTTTCTCCACTCATAACTATAGCCCATAGACAGAGCATTTGTTCTGAACCCACCTTTATTCCACAGGCTGAGCCATGGGCCATGTGCTCTGACTATACTCATTTTGCAAGTTGTTCAAGCTGAGACTCAGGATGGTTAAGAAACTTGCCCAAGGCCACACAGCTGGCCAGCCTGCATCTGTCTCACTCAAAGTCCTGTGCTAAGATCCAGAAGGTTCCATGGCTTCTCTGTGCATCTCTGCTCTAACTGCTGTCTCTTTTGTTTGGGAAGCTTTTGTTTGTTTGTTTGTTTTTTGGTACTAGGGATTGAACCTAGAGATGCTTTACTACTGAGCTCTTTTGTATCCTAGTCCTTTTGTATTTAGAGATAGGATCTTGTTAAGTTGCTAAGGTCTTGTTAAGTTGCCAAGGCTGGCCTTGAACTTGTGATCCTCCTGCCTCAGCCTCCTAAATCATGGTATTACAAATGTGTGCCACTGTGCGTGGCCTGGGAAACTATTTTCTTTATTCAGATGACAACCATTTGTGGGGTTCCTACTCTGTGTTTATTCATTCTTTTACATTCCAGAGGAGGAAACAGCTCATAAACATGTGAGTAAAAAGGAAGAAAATAAATTAGTGCTAACTTCTCTGTAGAAAATTGAGAAAGAAGGTTTTTCCTGAGTATAGCTAGGGGTGTACTTTAGTAATGAGGTCAGAGTAGGGCATCCTGAGGATCTGGATGACAAGATAGGGAATAGCTCTGCAGAAACCAGAGGACAGGCTACCAGGTAGAAGGAAGGGCTGAGCAAAGGCCCTGGGGTGAGCACAGTGTACTAGAGGAATTATCATCTATGTGGAACAGCAGGAATGAGTGCAGGGGTGGGAGAGGGAGGGGGACACACAAACAGGTAGGGCTTCTGCCAGGAATCAGTCTCCATGTCACTTTATGTCACTGGACTCAATTTCCTATCTGGATATTCGGTCCACAATAGCCTCTGTTACTCAGGCGCCAAAGCTGGGAAGAGAGACCTCTCTACCCAAGTAGCTAAAGGTTTGTCATGGGAAAAAAGGGTCAACCTGTTGCATATGGCACTAGAGAGCAGAGTGAGGCTTGTTGTAGGAGGGATTTAAAAAAAATTTTGTATGTGTTATTGGGGATTGAACCCATGGCCTTGTGTACACTAAGCAAGCACTCTATCACTGAGCTACACCCCCAGCCCTTGGCAGGCATGCTAGGGAGAGTTAAGCAGTCACAGATATTCAGAGATGAGCAGAGTTACTGAGAGCAGTGGATTCTGAGGGAACTATGCATGGCATCAGAATCTGGTGAAACAGCGGGCCCTTGGGGGCAGAGTAGAGGGGGCTGGGGTGCTGAGAGGGTGTGCCAGCCTGACACTGGGCTCTCTCTCAGTGGTCTCTTTGCTGCCTGTGTGTGGAAGGCCGTCAGTACTGGAGAAAGGGCATGTGATCTCTGGGGCTTTGGGTGCCTGGGTCAGATCGCAGATTTGGCTTCAAACTCCGGGCTGGGAATGTGCCTGGTACTTGATAAATTTTATTGCTTGATTGATTTCATCTTGGCCCTGGAGGAAAGTGAAAGGAAGATTTCTTGATTTGAGAAGACCAAATTAGGAACAGATGTCTTTTCAAGCTATTAATAGGCAGTTGGGGAACAATGGGGCTTATTTTTAAAGGCGCCCATAGCTTGTCGGTTGCCGCTGACCATGGGAATTTTTTGTGAGGGAGTGTTTCATTTTCTTGCAGGTGGAAAGTCATTTGCAGGGGAGGGTCAGGCCTTCCTGATGCACCATTCAGGTGGTGATTCAGTGGGTCACATTGAACCTCTTCCTTCAAATTGTTCAGTTTCCTAGTAAGGGCTGTAGAAACACCCCATGATTCTGATAAATGGGTACATCACAGAATGCTTTTCCAGAGAAGAGGATAAGGAACACACAAGATGTGTACTAATTGGCCCAAGTCATCTCTTTATTCTTCAATATAGAAATCTGGAGTTGGGCATTTGGGGAAATGAATATAAACTACTGTGGAAGCTATTAGTAGCATTAGCAGCATTATTCACAATCACAATGTTGAAAATTAAAATTGTTCATTACTCTGTGTGTGTGCACTTTCTCTCTAAATTGCAATTTAAAAGCTAACACCACTTAGCTCATCAAAAATAATACGAATGAGGAAAATAGCTTTTCTTTTAAAAAAATCCCTAACATTTTGCCTTAATGTCTCCCTTTGAAGAAAGTAAAGTTAATTATGATGCAGACAAGAGAGTTACTGACTTAATTTAACATGGTAGATTGCGCTAGTGGCCCCCTCTCTGTTCTGTGCACACACCTGGGGGAAGAGCCTACCCTAGGGCAAATGTTACCTCTGAGCCGCCCATAGGGCATGCAGCTTTCCACACCCAGAGCAGGCTGGCAGGAGCCAGCAGGAGGCACTGAACTTCCCTAGGTGACTTGTGGTCATTTTGGAATGAGACTTTCTCTTCTCCATGGGGATTAAACCCTCTCCCTGTCACCTGGGGCTTGTCTCAGTCCCATAAAGGAGTTGAGACTACAGCAAATGTCACTGGTGTGCTGCCCTGCACCCCCGCCGCCCCCGCCCCCCGCCATTATTCACGGTTGCCCTGCACACAGTTGCTCTTTAACCTGAGTATATGGCACTCCCTTGCAGACTCTGTAGCATGCAGCGGGGGCCTAGAGTTAGGGGAAGTCTATTTCCCTAGGAGTAGCCTTTAGCTGGTGATGAATGAGAGTTGATGGATTATTTAAATACCTGCTTTTCCCCTTTTTGGGTGGGATAGCTCCCAGGTCTGTTATGCACCATGGTCCAGTGGTGCCCCAGGAGGCTTGAGCTTACAGCAGTGACTTGCTCATGACCACATCCTGCATCGTTCCTTCTATTTCATTTCCCACTATCTTTTTTTTTTTTTAAATATTTTTTTAGTTGTGGATGGACACAATGTTTTTATTTTATTGCTTTTTATGTGGTGCTGAGGATCGAACCCAGGGCCTCACGCATGCGAGGCAAGCGCTCTACCGCTGAGCTACGATCCCAGCCCCATTTCCCACTATCTTAATGGGCTATATCAGGATCTGCTACTGTGGTTGGGAATGGGTTGATCATAATGGCAGAGAGGAAGGAGGGTATCCTGTAGCATGGGAACAGGGAACCTGATTGCAGCTGTGTGACTGTGACAGGTGCCCTGGGCTGGGCAATGCCTGGAGACTTGAAGGGTACTAAAGGGCACATTGTGTGCAGGCTGCTCCTCGGGCCCCTACTTCCCATGGGTGCCTGGCATGCTCAGCTGGATGACCATGTTCTGAAGCTGAGGCTTGGAGGGTCTTATTCCAGGACACATCTCTGTAGAGTGGGTGTTCTGCCCACTACTTCCTCCACACTGCTGTGCAGTTTAGGGTGAAGCCAGGAAGCCCCCACTCAGATATTAAAGCACATGCAGTCCCACACAAAGTGAACCCTTTGCCAGAAAAGAGTCTGAAAGAAATGGCTGTTAAATGCACTTGGCAGAGGTCATGGCCCAGTCATGGTTGTCCTTCCCTTTGTTCCGTGCTGTCTGTCTGCTCTGTCCCAGCCTTATGCTTCTACTTTGGGAGAACTTCTTCCTTCACTCACCCTGCAGTTCCTGGGGATGGAGGTAGGGCTGCAGCCAATGGGACTATGTGACTCAAATATGAGGCAGAAAATCAGCAGGCATTTTCAATTTGGAATCAAGAGAAGACACCTCTCTTCTGCTGTCCCCAACATTCTATGACAGTTTGGGACTTGTAAACCTGGAGTTGTGGCTGCCACAGTCCAGGTTCAGATGGAGCCTTGGGAGGAATGACGAGGAGAGATGGAGACACCCCTGACCTCCCCAGCCATTTACACAGAATGCCTGTCTTTTCTGGAGTTTGAAACCACGAATCCTCCCTTTTTGCCTGATCCGGCTTGGTTTGTGTTTCTGTCAATTGTCACCAAGGGTCCTGACTGTCATACTCTCATTAAGATGTATTTGTTCAGACACCGAGGCCCCTTGCTCATTGGAATCCCAATGACTGGCATGGAAGCCTGTCCTTTGGCATATCTGCTCCAATTCAAGCATTCACTGAATGTCACTTTCACTAGAGCATCTAAGGCAGTACGTGATTGAATCAAGAGATGGAGATCAACACGGTCCTCAGGGAAACCAGGCTGAAGAGAGAATGGAAGGGAGAGCTGTGGCCCCATCAGCTGCAGTGGGCACATACTGGTTAGAGGAAGTGGTGCTGGAGTGAGCTGCCAGTACCCTCTCAATGCCATGGCGCTCATTCAGCATGTCTGGGAAGAGGGAGGAGTGTGTGTGTTGTGTGTTGGCTCAGCCAACATCACTGAAGCCCAGGGAAGCTAGAGAGCACAAAGTTGCCTCTGGTGTGATGGGGATGGTCCACAGCAGAGAGAAGAACCAGCCACGGGCCTGAATTCTCCAGATTTCAAATCTGTCCTTTGCACCCCATTCACAGACATCTTCTTATCAGACCTTGGGTTCTGATTTGAGTTTGGGAAAAAGGGTCCCTATCTTGATGCCAGGTAGCTTGAATTGATGTTCATCATCCATGGGGCTCAGAAGTCCTCAGGGACTCCCTAATTGGAATGGCCATGGGATCCTGCCTGGGCACTGCTATGTGCTTCTGAGGGCTCATTTGGTGGTCACATGCATTATAGTAAGGCCTGGATTTCTGGAGCTGCTTTGGCCAATTTCTCAAGCTCAGCTGGTTTTCTGCCTGGTGAGTCTGTGAGGCGTTGGTGTCCTTCCTAACAGTCCTAAGTCCCCTGATGGTGAAGCTGCTGATCAGGCTTCCAAGTGCCTTTGGAGGTTATCTTATCTAGGCCTCTGCTTTGGACATGTGAATGGTCCTAATGGGCATTCATGTAAACCAGCCTTACTGGTCAGCCTCTTCCAGAGCTCCAAATCTCTTATTGAGTAAGTCCTCCCTGCTATCTGACCATATGCCACCTTGCTGCCAAGTCTGAATGATTGTATTCTAAATTTGTATTTGAACTAATGGTTTGAAAGAAGCAAGAATCATTCAGAAATGGCCTATCTTACCAATTTTGTTTTCTTAAAACAATCAAAAAGGGATTTCTTTTGACTAGAAATGGATCTTTTCACTTCCCATCTCTGCCTCTGTGGGGTCTATTGCTCCCAAATCTGCTTGCGTCAGGGCTCTCTGATGTCTGGAATCTCGAGTAGTTTCCTGGAGACAGATGGCATTGATTTTGCATTTGTTCCACTCTGCATGTCTCTCACAAAATATTAACATCAGCTATTGACATGGAGCTTCTCAAGAATCAGAAACAATTTGATCTTCAGCTTTAAAAAAATATTTGGTAACATATTAGGCATTGAGGGAGTTTTAGAGAATGGATTGATTTTCAAGCATTTGGAGAATTTTGGTGAATCATCCAATTGTTGCTCCTGTTTTGAATGTGATCTTGTCTCTTGCTCCTGATGTTTTTGAAAATGTGGTTGTATTTTAGTAACATCAGGATGAAAATAAAAGGTTTTGCAGCTTCTATGTCCCATCATAAGGGAAGAGCGCTGGGCCAGGATTCTGCAGAGATGGCTCTGCTGCTGGCTCTGCTGCCAGCTCTCTGTGACCTTGGGCAAGTCACTTCTCCTCTTTGGGCATCAGTTTCTCAACTGGTAAAGTGGGTGGCAGGTTCTCTTTCCTCCCTACATCTCAGGATTGGTGAGAGTTGGGGGAGTGCCTATGGCCTGGATGAATGATTTAATTGCTTTTTCTCTTTTTTTTGGTGATGGGGATTGCACCTAGTGCCTCCTGCATACTAAGCATGTACTCTACCATTGAACTACACTCTCAGTTCTACTTAAATGCGTTAAAAAAATTTGTTGGTGCATTCTAATTATACATAATAGTGGGATTCATTATGCCACATTGTACATGCACATAATTTGCTCCATCTTTTTCTCCAGTACCTACTCTTTCTTCCCCTCTTTGTAGCTTTGATCTATTTGCTCTGCTCTATTGATCTCCCTTCTGCTACTACTACTATTATTAATTATTATTATTTGAATTGATGCATTATCATTATATACACAAGCAGGATTCATTGTGGTATATTTGCACTTGAACACGGCATAATTTGGTAGGTTTTGTTCCCCGGTACCTTTTTCCTCCCTCCCTCTCAGTCCCTTCCTCTGAATTGCTTTCCCTTCTACACTTAATTGCTTTCAGTGGTAGAGTCAGCCAGCACAGAATGTCACTTGAATTTATTTGACCTTGAGTATCTGAGTGGTTAAGGTACTAAGAGACAATGAGGGAGATTCCGTTGCCCTGCACAAAGAGTCCTTTAAGACCTCTGACCTCAGGGAGCCCCACGGTGGTTGGTGTCTGCGGAGGGAACTCATTTTCATAAGATGCCCAGCCCTCAGGCCCTTGAGGTATCACACCCAGGTCTGGCCATAACAAGGGGTTCTAGGTTGCAGTAGGTTCTGAACCTAGGTTCTAGGTTCTAGGTTGATGACGTGAGGACTGTGGGAAAGCCACTGCAGAAGGAGGCAGCTGGAAGGGAGGTTGATGCTGGCCACTGTATGAATGGAAGAGAGGGGAGGGGTGCTTCCTCCGTGGGTATCCCCATTGCTCAGAACTACACCGTGCTTCTCTGTGTCAGTTCTGTTCAGGGAAATCTGAAAATGCTCTGCCTGGTACAGTCACTTGAAGAAATCAGCCTGGATGGGAGACATTTAGTGCTAGTTAGGGGGTCAGGCAGCTCTAACTGGCAAGGAGTGCTTGAGGCAGTCTGATGTCGCTGAATGCCCAGCTCTGCCAAGTTACAGGTATTGTTCAGAGGCACGTGCTGAAGGAACATGTGGGCCACCAGAGCAGGGACCCTGCCTGCCTTAAGTCTTGGAAGCCCCAGAGCCAAACATAGTGCCAGGGCCGTGGAAGCTGCTTCATTCACTCACTTATGTTCCTTCAGTTTTGAATTCTGGGCTGGGCTGGAGTTCAGAGGTGGGCCACCAGCTCACAATGAGTAGGGGACTGGGAGGCCAAGGGAAGCTGGGAATGTGCAGGAATGTCCCACAGGGATGCTCAGACTCACCAATGCCTCTCACCTTCACTTTCACCTTGCTTCCTGGGCCCTTAGGTACCCCACGCTCCTTCTAACCCCTGTCCTCACCAACAGCAGCCCCTGGGGCTGAGCACCACCATCTTTCTTGGGGGGGAGTCAGCCTGGGCCTTCTATCAAAGTCCCCTGTAAGCTGATGTTTGGCTCAGCCCCTTCCTTCTTTCCACCTGAGAATTTTCTTTCCAGGATATTAGGGGAGGACCAAAGCCTTCCTTTCCAGACTTTTGAAGCAGAAGTAGGCCAGGGATGATGAGGGCAGCCTCTATCCTAAAGCCAGAGGTGACTTTTGCAAAAGATGAGGCTGGTGAATGGGTATGTATGTATTTTGGTCCTGTGGGAAGTGGCCACATGCAGCATTTGGTTCCCCCTGGATGTCAGCCCAGGAGGCCTATGCCACTTGCTAACTGCTTTACTTGATAATTCCCAAGACTCAACCAGAAGCATTAGGATGAACTTAGCAGGGAAACATTTATAGAATAAAGGAGTCCCCAATTCCCAACTGAAAGGGCCTTTAGGGGCTACATTATTGGAATGCATGAAATGGCAGATGATAGAAAATCATCATATACTTGGACAAAACCAAAAGGGCAACTTTAGTCATGGCTGGATCCAGGGGCTCAATCTCAATCTCTCCCTCTCCCTCCCTCTCCTTCCCTTCCTCTCTCTCTCTCTCTCTTTAATGTGTCTTTCTGCTTTCCTGTTTGAGCTTAATCATCCTGTAATCTCTGCCATGTGGATGTCTTTTGTCTACAAGCTGTCATCTACAGGTTAGTTACTTCCTTCCTTCCCTAGTGATTCTTGCAAAATTCTTAGCAGTGAGCGTCATCAATCAACTTGAGTCATGTATCTATACCTGAACCTCTGTCAGTGGCCAGAGATCTGGGTCACATCAACTGGCCAGGTTTGGGTCATGCTCTTTTCAGAACCACTAGAACTTGAGGGTGGTGAAGTGTGCTGATCCAAAGATATGTCAAAGTGTTGTTTTGAGAAATGAGATGTCTGAAAGAACTGGTATGCTCTGCAGGGATAATGGACCCAGATGGCAGGAATCCCTTCCACAGGCCCCTTGACACTCAAGTGATGGGACACTTCTCTAGGCCCTCCTCATTGTGTGCATGTCCTACCTGGCACTGCCTTGACCTTGGCTCCTTTCATTTGCCACTGTTCTGGCTGTACCCCAGGATCTTTACTTTCTAGGCCCTTCCTCAGCTGTGAGAGACTCTGGAGTGGAAAATGGTGAGTGCCCCAAGCTGCCTCCTCTCCAGCCATGCCTGGTCCCTCTGCACTATTGCTGGTCCCTGTCTTGGCCCTGAATTCAGGTGTGCTTCAGCCTGTCCATACCCTTCCTTTAACCTCATCATCCTTTCCCTCTCTTACCCTGGACATGCTACCGCCTCCAAGTTCCTCCTGGGCAGCAGCAAGCTGCTTGGCTCCAGGGAGGGACTGGTCTTCCACCCTGTCCAAGGGCATAGACCTTGACCTGAAAAGGTCCAGCCCTTGTGCCATTGCTCAAACTCAGCTCAGGACCAGTGCTATTGCAGGGAAGGATGACTGGAGAGTGATTGAGAGCAAGGTGCTATGGCACATGCCGGTAGTTGTAGCTACTCAGGAGACTGAGGCAGGAGGGTCGTTTGAGCCCAGGAGTTTAAAGTCAACCTGGGCAACATAGCGAGATCCTGTCTCAAAATAAAAAGGGCTGGGGATGTGGCTTATGTGCCCATGGGTTCAATCCCTGGTACCAAAACAAACCAAACAAACAAACAAACAAACACCAGAGAGCAAAGCTTCAGAGCAAGACAGGATAGGACTTAAATGCTGGTTCTTACGCATTATTAGGCGGGTGCTCTTGGACCAGTTACTGATGTTGTGTGAGCTTGTTCACAGATGTGAATGTCAGAAATGGGAATTTGACACAGGATCATACCTGGGCAAATCAGTAATGGGTAGCAATCCCAAACATCTAGCTGGTACCTTCTGCTTACTTTCATTTTGCACTTGTTATTGAGAGTTCACTGCCTAAAACCTTAGAGATGGCAGACCCCTTGGAGGACCTCTCCTTACCCAAGGGGGAAGCTGAGGCCCTGAGACCAGGACAGGCTTATCCAAGATCATCTAATGAGGTTGTGGAATGCATGGTCTCTGCTCCCAGCCCAAGGCTCTGAGCAGGCTGACCTCAGGAAGAGTCATTGGCTTCTGCCAATTCTGCATTTGTTTCTGAAGGGAATGGAGGATAATGGAAAAGAAACTGGTACAGGAAATCTCAACCTTCTTAAGAGTAAAATCAGAGCTTGATAGAGTCAGTTCTACCAAATGTCCCCTCACCCGTGGAGGAGCCTCCATCCATTAGCGCAGCACAGGCCTGGGGTTGTTATCACACTGCTGCTGGGTACGCATGAATCTGGGGAGATGGCGGATGCTAGGGTAGGACATGCTGATTCCCTGATTCCCTTTGAGGACTGTGGATGGGAGAATCTGAGACTATGTTCTAATGGCTTTGAGGATTTTTCTTTTATCCTTCCATTAAGGTATAAAGGTGTGGTACCTTTTCTCACCCATCATAAGGGGTTATGGTCCGCACTACCAGAACAAATGACAGACCAATAAGAGAAAATCTTAAATTCATTTAATCAAGGTTTTATGTGACATGAGAGCTTTCAAAAAGACCTATAGACCCAGGGGAAACTTTATGTTTGTATTCCATGAGGAATGGACAGCCATGTAGAAACGGTAAGACAGAGGGTCAGAGCTAATGTAACAGACTGAGGGGCCCCAGCAAGGCCTGTCTGTTCAGATTCTTCTTAGTTTCTATGTGAGCCTTCTTTCCTTCTGGGCCTGGGGCAGGTCTTGTTTGGAATGAGGGCCTTTAAGGCACAACAGAAGAGAAAGTGACCTTTTGAGGTTTTATGGCTGGCTTTGAGAAAGAGAAGCTTTAGTTTCTATGACACACCCAGGAGAGAGAATTCTGGTTTCTATGACTCATTTTGGGTGAGAGACAGGAGGTCAGAGAGACTTGGCTACTTTTGAGGCCTCAGTTCTCCTTTAGTTCAAAGTTCTCAGCAAGTCAAAGTGCCACACTTTGGACTGTCATGTTCTGACTCCAACCCTCCTTCCTCCCTTCTTCCCTCCCTCCTCTTTCTCTTCCCATCTTTTTGTTTTGTTTTGTTTTTGTTTTTTCTGGTACCAGGTATTGAGTCCAGGGGCACTTAACCACCAACCCACATTCCCAATTCTTTTTAGTTTTTAATTTTTTTATTTTGAGACAGAGTCTTGCTAAATTGTTGAGGGCCTCACTAAGTTGCTGAGAGTGATCTAGAACTTGCAATCCTCTTGTCGCAGCCTCCTGAGCCACCGGGATTATAGACGTGCACCTCCGTGCCTGGCCTCCCCTTTTAAGAATAATGACTTCACTGATTTTATAAAACTAATACATGCTTGTAAATAATTCAAGTGAGAGATGTGAAAAAGTAAAAGAGACTACACAATCCAACATCTCATCACCCAGAATTCTTTGTTAAAAGTAGGTGGTAGCCATTCCAGGTGTCTCTCTAGGAATATGTACAGGTACACAAATTGGAACAGCTGAGCATTCCACACACACTATCTTAAAATAAAATTGTTACATTTTGTTTGATTTTCACAGCAGCAATGAAAACTTGAAGTGACACTGAAACAATGGTTGAACTTCAGATCAATGTTTTATCACCCGAAAAAGCACCCTTCTTAAAAGAGTCACTAAAATTAAGGAAAAAAAAAGAGATTAGAAGAAACAGTATGTTCAGGGCTTCATTTGATTAGGCGTATTTCCAATTCTAGATGATTTCAACTAGCTCTGTACTGTGAAAGATGGGGAATTTAGAAGTTTTTTTTTTGAAGGTTCTTGTCTAATTTTTTTTTTTTTAAACTAGATGAAACTTTTACTTTGAGTTTGAAACAATTGGATTCTCTTGTGTGGGGTTTCCTCTAAGTCCACACTTTGTTGTATTTACTGCTTGTTAGTTTTTCCATGACCTTTGAATTTCAAGTTTTTTTTTCTATTTTGATGCTGTATTTTATTGTGTAATAGTTTTTTTTTTTTTAAATTTCTTTCTAAGAATCATGGGTGCTCTGTTGCCTGACTTTTTTTGTGCTAGAGAATGCTTGCCTCTTGAGTTTTCTGTTTTAAGGACAACTTGAAACATGTATGGCGTTACCTTTATAAATATTCAACATCTCTAGCAATTAGAGCAGTGAACATCAAAACTACTCTAAAATTTCATCTCATTATAGTCAGAATGGCAATTATTAAGAATACAAGCAACAATAAATGTTGGTGAGAATGTGGGGGAAAAGGTACACTCATACATTGCTGGTGGGTCTGCAAATTGGTGCAACCACATGGAAAGCATATGGAGATTCCTCAAAAAACTTGGAATAGAACCACCATTTGACCCAGCTATCTCATTCCATGGTTTACATCCAAAGGATTTAAAATCAGTATACTACAGTGATGCAGCCACATCAATGTTTATAGCAGCTCAGCTCATGATAGATAAAGAACCAACCTAGATGGATGGATAAAGAATGGGATATCCAACCAACAGATGGATGGATAAAGAATGGGATATTACTCAGCCTTAAAGAAGAATGAAATTATGACATTCGCAGGTAAATGGATGGAGCTAGAGAATATCATGCTAAGCAAAATAAGCCAATCCCAAAGAACCAAAGGCTGAATGAATGTTTTCTCTGACTTGCAGATACTAATTCATAATAAGGTGGGGGGGCGCTAAGGAAGAATAGAGGTACTTTGGATTAGGCCAAGGGGAGTGAAGGGAATGGGGGGGTTATGGGAGTAGGAAGGATAATGGAATGAATTTGACATTATTACCCTATGTACATATATGATTACATGATTGGTGTGACTCTACATCATGTATAAGAAGAAGAATGAGAAGTTATACTCCATTTATGTATGATGTGTCAAAATGCATTCTATTGCCATGTATAACTAATCAGAACAAATTTTAAAAACCTTATTTTTCCACACTGTGCTCTAGTGTTGAGGATTTCCCCCTCCCTTGCCCCTCTCCTAGTTTCTTCCCCCTCCCCCTTGCTCCTCCCTTCCCCTCTCCTCTCCCCCACCTCTGCTCATCTTTCCAGCTCTCCTTTTTTACCTCTAATTTCTGGGCTCCTTCAGTTTCCTTTTCCTTTTTATATACTTTGCCTGGATTTAACTGTCAATGAGATTCCAAAGACATGTTTGTGGCTGCTCTGTTCACCGAGTTCTTTCATATTCTTTAAGAATGTTTGCTTGTTGCTTTTTTGCTCAAATGACAATGTGAATGGTCCTAACATTTCAGGTTCATTATTTTCCAGCTTGAAACTGGCTGAAGAAGAATCTGAAAACATTGTGCTTTCATGAGGCCTCCCTACCCTGGAAAATGCTTCCTTTCCCCTGTGAGTGCATGAAGAATTATTTTCTTTATTTAACCATTATGTTTCTTGATGTCCGTCATTTTGAACACATTTTTT
Source organism: Geosciurus inauris (assembly GCA_004024805.1). NCBI lineage: Eukaryota > Metazoa > Chordata > Mammalia > Rodentia > Sciuridae > Geosciurus > Geosciurus inauris. The sequence continues at coordinate 20,229 of PVHX01000521.1, read as the reverse complement.
CCTGAATATGTTGTGCTTTTTGGATGTAAAGATGAAGTCTTTCACCTTGAGGCAAGTTTCCTGTGTGACAACTTGGAATGCCTTTCTTCTTTCATTTTTCACTCATGTAGTCAGGCCAGGCAGGAAGGCAATAGGTGTGAAAAAAGTGGAAACATTCTCAAACTCATTTTACAAGGCGAGTCTATTCCAGCACTAACATCAGACAAAAGTGGCAAAAGAAATGTGAATAAAACTCACTTAGGAACAAACGTTACCTATGAAATATTAGGATATCAAATCAAGCATGAGATCAGAAGAAAGATACTGTTTGTTCAAATGTGGCTTTTTCCAGCACAAATGATGATTAAAAATTTGAAAATATACTTATGTAATTTACTCCATTGGTAGATTAATCCATATGAGTCTCTTAATAGAGGCAGAGCAGCATTTGATGCAATTTAACACCCATTATCATTAAAAAGAGAAGATGATTAGCCATCTTAGCCAACATCATGCTTATTGTCCCTTTAGGAGGGAGACTTGAGATGCCAGAATGGCTGAGAGAGCAATGGGGGAGGAGTCCAGTCTGCTTGGGATGAGGGTCTTCCTGGGATGTAGGACTTTCAGTGTCAAAACTTGCACATTGAGGGGCTAGAGTTGTGGCTCAGTGGTAGAGCGCTTGCCTAGCATGTGCGAGGCACTGGGTTCGATTCTCAGCACCGCATATAAATATACGAATAAAAAAATAAATGTCCATCAACATCTAAAAAATATTAAAAAAAACTTTCACGTTGGGTTGTATAGAGGGTGTTTGAGGCAGCTCAGGCAATAGAAGAATGAAAGAATGATTAAACTGCTGTGCAGAAGAAAATGAGATTAAAAAAAATGTTCCAGAGAGGAAAGGAGAGCTAAAAGAAAGGGCAGAAACTACATGGAAAGAGACAAGAGGGCATAAAGGTGACGTTGATGTGTGTAAGGTGCACCCTGAGGTGTTGACCAAGGACATTTTAGGAATAGTGGTACCTGATGCTGAGTGTCATGGAAGTTTCTGAGCACCACCTCCACTTTCAAAGGTGGTTATCTGGCTGCTGCTTCTCCTACCTGCACTGATGCTAAGTGTTGGTTGTAGCCCTTCCCCTTCCTCTATCCCATCCCTGTAGCCGATGACTGACTGACAAGGAGATTGCGAAGATTGGCCCTCTTCCTCAGCTAGAGGCCCCTCCTGAGAAGACTCCCTTCAGCAAAGACTACCTCCTTCATAGAGGTTGAGGATGGGGCTGGGTGTCCCATCTAAGTACATGCTGTGCAGAACAGAGACATTGTGCAGGACAGCAGGATTGTAGGGCAGAGATGACCACGTTGACTTACAGAGATCTAGGAGAGGGCATTGCACTCACAGAGAATGTGTTGGAGTCTGGGCCAGTCTTATCTAGACCTCAGTGGGTGGGGAGATACTAGCCTTCAACTGTATTACATAGAGAACAAAGAGAGGCTAGACCAACCAGGTCAAGTAACTTGTCCAAAGTCTCCCAGGAGCGGGTGGAGCGGAGATCAGAACCCTGATCTGTGGGAGGCAAAGCTGGAGCCTATAGGTGATTAAAATCACCAGACTGAACTGCTGGATGTGAAACCTTAGGCTGGTTTCTTCCCTTCTCTGGGCCTCAGTTTCCCCACAAATGCTGTGGGGCTAGTGGATTTCCAGGAGCATTTCCATTTCTGGTGTGAGTATTGGAGGAAACACTGTGGTTGCTGGAATGAGTGAGGGGCCTGAGCTCCATATTATGTAGTAAGTTGGTTGGTTGAGTCTGAAGTGGAGGGCGAGCTGGGGATCAGTACTCGCTAGCAGACGTGGCTTATTGTGCACCTTTTTCTTTAAGAACAACATCTGCTTCTAAGTAGGTTATACTTACTGTGGCTTGTTTGCATCCTTCTTTGCTTAGAAAGCAAACTCTTTCTTCAAAGCTAAGCTTCCCCTTAGGCCTACAGGATTAGCACATACTTCAGATTAATGGGGTCCAAATTAATGTGATTTATCGTCATGGCTTCGAAAGCTGTGGGCTACTTATACAGCTACCTTTTCTTTTTTTTCTAGACCCGAATTTAGGACATTTGGGCTGACAAAAGATATTTTTCTCTCCATTGTGCATGTAAACATATGGAACATCGCACAAAGTTACAGAAAGCACAGCACATTGAACAGATTGGTGCTGTCTGATAGAGTGAAATGACCAAGATCAACATATCTCCAGAATCTGAGTGTATATCGCTGTGCTGATCTTAGGTATGTGATAGGAGCAATTCAGTATATTTATCTGGAAAATGCTGGAAATCCTCCAAAATGTGGGGTGCTACCCAGGCTTCAGGAGAGGAGAACAACAGACTGTATGCACTTTCCCAGTGTGTCTGGCTCACTGTGTTTGCACACACATATGTGCCACAGACAGGATTTCCATGAAACAAACAAGAAGTTTGGATCTTATACCTGCCAGCTCTTTCCTGGCAGTTCAACGGGAGGCTGTTGAGAACTCCAGCTTGGGCTGTCTTTGGCAGCTTCCACATTATCCATTAAGTTTGTGGTCGACTGATGCCCAAGAAATATCCACTGAGGAATTAAGGGTCTTCATGTTCATCTTTAACTATTTCTGGGCTAAGCTGGCATCAGAAAGAGGTCTCAGGATCCCCAGCTCCACAAGAGGTGCCTGGCACCTCCCCTTACCCTACTCCTCAGGAAACTATGTCGTTTCACAGTGCCATTTAGCTCTAAATGATTATGTAATTACATTTGTGAATGTAATCCTGTAGGGCATTATTCTAATTATAGCCTGCAATCCTATTCAGCAGCTTTCGGAGATATAATTTGTGCAACGAAATGGGGCTCTTCAGGCTGCAGCAAGGTCCCACATCTGGGCACACACAGTCAGCTCGGTCTCCTGAAATCCATATGCCCTTGGCTCTTGCTTAGGAAGGGATCAAGGGAAGGTCTGCTGAAGTCACTCCTCAGGGAAGGTCCAATTCTGTGCATGTTGAAGTTGCAGGTCCCCAAACAACTCTGTGGAAGTCCTTTCCTCTCAATAACTGCTAAACTCCTAATTGCTCATTATGCATTCTGTGAAATAGTTTTGAGTGAATTCGTAGTTTGTAAATTGCACCTCAATAAGGCTGTTTAAAAATGAAGTAGTTACTAAGTTAATTATGATCAAAGACAGAACTGTATATATCACATAGGTAATCATTGCTATGGGCCAAGGGGAGTTTATGTGAGATTTGCATAACTTGAAGGGTCTTGAGGTAGACACCGACTGATTCTAAAATTTAATTAGCAGATGTATTCAAATTAAAGGACAATAAGCACTTTTCTATACTGAGTTAAGCCATCCCTTTTCTCCTTCCTTTTCTTTCTTTCCTTTCTCCCTCCTTTTCCTCTTTTTTTTCCCTTCCCACCCTCCATGTCTTTTCCCTCCTTCTTTCTTATATCCTCATTGCTCTTTATTTTAGGCATTCCTTTGTTAGACCCAGCATAGCAGTGGGCTTCCTGGAGTGTGCCATGAGCCCTATGTTCTGGCCTCTGTTCCTTGAGAGTTCATAGGTTGTTGGCAGAGGGGCCAATGTCACAAACACTAAAGTCACTAGAGGAGACTCTGGAATTTCAGTTGTTCTACCTGTAGTGATAGATGTTATTTAAGTCAGTTTTTTCATTGCTGTGACCAAAGGACCTGACAAGAGCAACTTTAGAAGAGGAAAAGTTTATTTGACACAGTTTTAGAGGTCTCAGTCCATAGACAGCTGACTCCTTTGGTCTAGGCCCAAGATGAGATGGCACATCATGGAGGAAGGATGTGGAGAAGGAAAACAGCTCAGTACATGGCAATGAGGAAGCAGAGTGAGTTCCCCTCACCAGGAACAACTTATAAACCTGAAAGGCAGCCCTCCAGTGACTACCTCCTCCAGCCACACTCTACCTGCCTGCAGTTACCATCCAGTTAATCTACATCAGTGGATTCATCCACTGATGAGGTTAAGAAATCTCATAATCAGATCATTTCAGCTCTGAATGTTCTTGCATTGTCTCACATATGAACTTTTTAGGGACACCTGATATCCAAACCATAACAAGTGTCCTAGCTGTGAGGGAGCCTTCTTCTGTACTCCCGAGGACAGGACTAGGGTGTTGGGAGGCCTGCCCTCAGCTGCGGGCAGCATGGAGCTGGTGCGATCCCTTACCAAATGCATGCATGTTCTCGAAGACATCCATTATATGTTTGCTGAAACCTGATTCAAATTTTCTGTCCTCAGGATGGTTTCTTCTACTCAGAGGTATTTAAAAAAAACACTGTAGTATTTAACCATTATTAATTTTCAGTCAGGATTTGCCAGAGACAGAAGCACTAGGATTAATGTACAGATATGAGAAACAGGCATTGGCTGAGGTGATTATGGAAGCTAAGTCCCACAACTGGCTGTCTGTAAACTGGAGGTAGCATGGCTCAGCAGTCCAAGCCTGAAGACATCGCATCAGAGAAGCCAATGGCGTAACTCTTAGCTGGAGGCAGAAGACCTGAGAACCTTGAGGATCTCTTGTGTAAATCTTGGATTCCAAACACTAGAGAACTTAAAGGACAGGAGAAAGGTATATCCAAGCTCTAGGAGAGAAACCAACTCACCTTTCCTTTGTTTCTTCGTTTTTCTATCCAGCCCCTCTGTCAATTGGATGGTACCCACCCATAGTAAGGGCTCCTCTTCCCCATTTGATCTACCCATATTCACATGCCAATATCCTCTGGAAAAACCTCCAGACACAACAAAAAATAATGCTTTACCAGTTGTCTAGGTATCTCTTTATCCAGGCAAGTTGACACCTAAAATTAGCCATTATAAATTACTAGTGTGAATTCACCTTAATATTATCATCATCAACTCACCTTATAAAATAATCTGTGTAGGTTATAACAAGCCATGACGTGTGGCAGTTTGTTTTCTGAATCTGGTAGCTGGAGTTAAAATGGGGGGAGGGGTGGGGACAGAGAGCCGGGTGGGGGATGAGAGATAGATGATGCTGTATGTATGAGGGTTTTCCCCACTGGTTGGATTTGCTCACAGTGGGTCATTCTAAATGCAGGCCAATGATGCTCATTCACAAGTTCTATTATGACTTTCACATTGAAGTTGCACTGCATCCATTTAATGTTGTACATAGAAAATGATTTCACACAAAAATCTAGGAAAATATCCTACAGTGTTTTTCAATAGAGCTTGTAAGTAAAACATTCTACAAGACTGTCAAGCAACTTTACTGCATTTTTTGTGCAACCTGTCCATGTGTAAATGAAGCAGGAACCTGGAAAATTCTCCTTCTCCTAATCATTGAATTGACTACTGTTTTAGTCAGCTTTTATGCTGCTGTGACCAAAACACCTGACAAGAACAATTTTAAGGAGGAGAAGTTTACCTTGAGGCTCATAGTTTCAGAGGTCTCAGTCCACAGATGGCCACCTTGGTTGCTCTGGGCTGGCGCAGAGGCAGAACAACATGGAGAAAGAGTGTGTGGGAGGAAAACAGCTGGGAACATGGCGGGGGTGGGGTGGGGGGGTCTTCTCACTACAGACAAAATATATACTCCCAAAAGCACACCCCCAATGATCTACCTTCTTTAAGCACACCCTGCCTACAGTTACCACCCAGTTAGTCCTTATCAGGATTTATGCACTGATTAGATGAGGCTTTCATAACCCATCTATTTCACCTCTAAGCTTTCCTAGATTGTCTCACATATGAGCTTTTTTGGGGTCACCTAATGTCTAAATGACAACAACCACTTAGCTCATTTAATTTTATTCTTGCTCAGTAATGAGACCAAAGAAGGTTATTAATTTTCCTCTGAACCTGCTTTTGGAAGCTTTGATGTGATGTGAATGGCTCCTTGTTCTGCTCTTTTTAAAAAATTTTCATTAAAAAAAAATTAATTATTAGCATATATTAGTTATACAGATTAATGGGTTTTATTGTGTCATTTGCATACATATATATGATGTCCTTGATGTATTCATTGTCCCTACTACACTCTTTTACACCCTCTCTCCTACTTCCCTAGTCTCCTTCCCCTTCTGTAAAAATTCCCTTTCTACTTTCATGTCTTGTTTTTTTACTCTTCATTTCATGTTTTTTTGCTTTTTTAGATTCCACATATGAAAGAATAAATGCAGTATTTGTCTTTGAATTTGTCTTATTCCAGTTAACTCACTGATCTCCAGTTTCATCCATTTTTGTGCAGATTACAGAATCTCATTCCTCTTTATGGATGAATAGTACTCCTTTGTGTATATACCTCATTTTCCTTGCATTCTTTTCTTAAAAACCATACAAGTTTTATGCAGTCCAATAGTTTTATAGAAGATTTGTAAATTTTTAAAATTAAAAATCTTGATTGGGTTTTAAAAATCAAGCACTTACTATTCACTTCTAGTTTTATTGTATTGTGATAAAAGAATGTGGTAATATGACTTTATATAATTTCAGACATTATGGAAGTTTTTTTTGTCAAAAATATTTATTGTTTTTAAACCTATGATGGGGTGGTAGAGAAGTATGTATATTTCCTGTAAGAAATCAAATGTATTAACTTCCAGTCAGGTTTTCCATATTTTTGTTCATTTTGCTTTTTGCTAACTCATTCTGCCAGCAGACCAGGTGGATTGCGTGTGGACTCTGGGTTCTGCAGGCCATTGTGTTGGACTGACCACAGCATGGGTCTATCATCCTTCATTCCTTGTAGTCCTGTGTGGGGGAAGCATTCAGGAGTTGTATGACATGGATTTGAACCCTGGCTCCAGCTGCCCGTCACCATTGTGGCCATGTGTGAATTGGGAATTGGAACATAGACTTGGCAGGGATGCAGGGAGATTTAGGGAAGGTGTGGATAAGGAAGAATGTCCTCTACCCCATCACAGTCTCAATGCTCCCTCTGCACCCACATTATGTCTCTCTTGGGGCTGCTCCTTGCACCCTGCTAGGAATAGACATCACTGGAAGTGGGGTAATGCTGGACTCCTTTCCAAGAGGGTGACTGGGGGTCTGATGCCCACTGTATGCATTCTCAGGTGTATTTAGGTGGTTGCCAGGGTCCTTTCTGGATGTGCCTTTCAGTTCTAGCAGTCAGTCTCCCAATAGAGACTCTGTTTCTGTAGAACCTGATTTTTACTTAGTGGGTCCTGCTTAGGCCAGTCTGACTGGGTCAAGGCCTTCAATCTGCTCCAGGAAACCTGCTCTGAAGGTGAGAGTCAGGTAGAAGTCCCTGCAGGATGCCTGATCCAGCATCCACTGCATCGGTGAGGAGTTTGTGGATGGGGAAAGAAGACGTAGCCAGCCAGTGGTCCTGGGGAAACAGGAACCCAAGTCCCCAGTTGCTTTTCCTACCCCCACAGCTCTCTCTGAACTCCTGGCCCCATGGATGAGGAGGGTAGATGCTCAGTGGGTGTAGGTCCAGGAGAGGCCTGACTCAACATTGCTCCCACTGCCTCTGGAGCTGGCCATATCAGGTAATTTGGAGTCAGCTGGATTCTCCTGGTAAAGTCAGGAGCACAGGTGACATAATGGCATGCTACAGTGGTACTCATGAAGGCCAGAGAAGAGACAGGGTGCTCCTGGAGCCCTACTGGGTTGAGATCAGGCTTTTCCTTCCTCTTCTGCCTGCAGCCTGGGGCTGTAAGAGGGAGGCCCAAATTCACTTTCTCCCTCACCAGGCCTAATGGAAATCCTCCCCACATCTCTTTTCTGCAAAGCCTCTCCATGGCCAGAGTTGGAGGGCCTGGTAGTTATCTGTTTTACTGTGAGCCCTTGGCCAGTTATTTCATCCTTGGCTTCAGCCTCATCATTTGTAAAGTGGAACTGGACAGATTGACTCTTCTTCCTCAGGATCAATGTGATAGCAGCTGAGATTAGAATTTGGAAAGGGTTAGTGGGGACATCCAAGGACTCTGAGTAATGGCTAAGAAAGACTCTTGGGCTTTGTGGGCTGGGTTGCCTATATTCCTTGCTCATGTATCCTTCCTGACATGGAGTCACCGGGAGTCCCAAAGGAATGTGTCCCCGTCCTGGGCCATCTTTGTCACATCTTTGGGCTGCCAGACACAGAATTTCAAAGAATCCATTTGGAATCAGACCTGGTTCCATAACCTTGAAAGAGCTCCTTAACCTCTCTCAGCCTCAGTTTCCTCAGGGTCCCCCTTCAGAGGGTTAATGTGGGCTACACAAGTTACCATGCAGGAAGTGCTTATAATGGCAGATAGTATACCAGAGACTGTGTTGGTAGATGGTCCTGGGCATCAACTTCCTCGGCCCACTGCACTGAAGGCCTGGAGAGATGGAGAGCCCACTGGAATTTCTCTTTCTCTAGATTTCATAATGATGTGTGAGACTGTTCCTTGGGAACACAGAGAGGAAAGGAAGGCTATTGGGAATTATTTTAGTATATTTTAACTAGAGACTTTTCCCCCATTTCAACCATTTCCACAAATCTCCACTGATGCTAGGCTCTCTCCACACCCTCTCCTGGTCACCTCCTAACCCCAGTTTATCATGGCCCTTGTTTGATCCTTCCTGGAACAGTAAATCGGACTGCTGCAGCCTCAGTCAATGAAACACCCTGACATTTAATCGTTTCCACTGCTCTCCTCCCGAAAGTCCCTGCAGCACCTCTAAGATCCTTCCCAGCCTAGGAAATAAATCAGGGTCTCTCCCATTCATATTGAGGTGCTGAACTTCTCCTTGGGTTAACTCTGCAAACTGTAGGCAGAGTACAACCAGGCTGGCTGTGCTGCGTGTTAAGCCCTGTGGGGGACAGGATGACTTTGGTACAGCTCTTCCTACAGATGCCACTGATCACTTGGAGTACACTCTACTTCCCTATGAACACTTTTAAAGTCACTTTTTAATATTGATTATAACTATAAGTTGACAGACAGCTACAGAGGTAGTAAAGAGAGGTCCTGTAACTTCACCCAGTTGCCTCTGTGGTTATATATCATGTATCTACATCACTGTGTCAAAACCAGGAACTTGACATTAGTACAATGAGTGTATATCCTATATCACTTTATCACATTGTTCCTACAAGTGCTTTCTGATGCTCCTCCTTGGGTCTGTGGCCCTGCCTTCTCCTGGGCCCCACAAAAGAGAATTCTAGGCTGGAGGGCACCATGCCTGCATTTCTGGGCACTGTGAGAGGGGTCTGTGAAGTATGGGCTCTTTCTGACCCCAAGGAGAACTTGATCCAGAGTCCTGCCTAGAACTCATGGATGTGCCAGGCAGGCTCAGCAGGAAGGCCTGGCCTTCGTGCTCCACAGGTGTTTGTGGAATGGATATGTGGACAACATGGTGCTGGCCAGGAGCATGCAGGATACAGAGATGGAGGGTGTGGTTTCAGGAGACTGGACTCCAGACCTGGCTTGTTGGGGGTGTGTCAGTCAATTTCCTCACCAGGAACATGGGGACAGTACAGTGGCCCTGATCACTCAAGGGGCCTGTATCAGGGTGGATGTGAGTGGATGGATTTCCCACGACCCTTCCTTTTATCTGGACTCCAGGTGCTGTCCTTCCTCTACTGTGACTAGAGTGATAAGGGAGGGAGCAATTTATAACAGAGTTCCAGGCCAAAGGGAGAGACATGGGAGTTTAGCCCAAGTGGGGAGGAGTGCTGGCTCATGTGAGGCCTTGGGCTGCTCCATATCTCACCTGCATCAGTTCTGTTCCTCTGGTGGAAAAGTCAGACACCGCTGAAAAGGGTGGCATCTCTGCTTTGGGGTAAGGATCCCAATAAAGGTCAGACTTAGGGGAGCATCACAAGGGGACTAAAAGTTCTGTGGGCAGGGCTGTGGCAGGGGACAGTAAGGCAGAGGATGAGGGTTGGGCCAGCTTCTCTCCTGACTGAGGTCAGTGGCTACATTTGGGACTCCGAGGGCAGTGTACTGTGGTTGGCCACATGCCTGTGACTGTGAAGAAGAGATAGAGAGGTCCTTCCTGGGTCACCATCCCTGTGGGGAAAGACCGTTGAGGACATTTGCCACCTAGCACGTGGACTAGTGTGATTGGGAACAGCTCTGCTTTGCTGTAGCTATGTAAGGGGTGTAAGGATGGGGTCCCATGTCTGTGACCTCCTCCTGTTCTCTGAGATGCTGAGCTTGGGGATCTCTGTTCACTTTTAGGACTTCACCAAGGTTGCAATGCTGGGCCTGTGTGAGAAGAGGCAGCTCCAGTGGCTGAGCAGGAATGACTTCTCCACTAAGGAGTGTGGTTGCTCATTCCCAGGCAGATGCCATGAGTTTCCTGCTCTCATGTGGTCCTTAAATCTTTACAGCTGGAGCTGGGGCTGGGGCCCGTCAGTGGGCACGTGTCAAGGAGTGGTTTGGTGAGCACTTGAAGGCAAGCTCAGGGCTCATGCCTAGGGGTTCTTGGTCTGAGGTAACCTGATTCTAGGAGAAGATGGTTCACCCTTCCTGTGAGTCTCAGGACCCTGGGATGGGCTTCTTTTCACTGCCCCAGTGTGCAGTCATGATAAACTGAGACCTAGGAAAGGATCCTGTGGGCCCAGGACCCACAGAGGGTGATGGAGCCGATGCTGCAGCCAGACCCAGAGTCTTGGCCTGGGTCCAGTCTCCTGGAGGGCACTACAAGGAGGAGGGAACTGAGGCCCTAATCCCCAGTGCTGGCTGTGAGTTGGAGAGGCAAACCTCACACGTGCGTTGTCTTTAGTACTGAGAACCTCTTGACTTCCCCCCAGCCTGGCCTTGAGCACATCAGGTGGTGGTTGGTTCCAAACTCCTTCCTCCCACTTGAGATAAAGGGTAATGTTCTGGGGCCTGGGAATGGCAGAGCCCCTGGAACTCCTTCAACTTCTTTTTGTGCCTTTTGTTGATGATCTTAGACCCCTGTGGGGACTTAGGAGGTGTGGCTCCTCTCCACCTTTCCATTGGTAGAGGCAAGGGCTTCCTCAACCTTCCTTGGTCAGCTGACATACATGGATCTGTTGGCCTCTAAGGGGCACTCAAAGCCCCTGCAGCTGTGCTGGCCCTCCCTAAGGGTGACTGGAACAATATCCTGAGCTCACATCATTGGAGTCGGGAGGAATGGTCTCCTGGACTCTTCTTGGGACCATCTGTGCATATATTGGAGTAGCTCTGCCTGGTTCCAGGGTAGACACTTCTGCTTTTTGGCAGGTGGTGACATTTCTGGCCTACATTCTCCTGGACTCATTGATAGGTTCAGATGCAGAGGGCAGTAACTGGTCAGAGTCTGAGAGGGACTGACTGGATTCTCTAAGTAGGTGGCAGGACACTGGTTAAGAGCAGGAAATGAGAACCAGCCAGTCCTTATTCAATTCCAGTCTGTCCTTTATCAGCTGAGTGGCCCTGGGCAAGTTCTTTAACCTCTCTGTGCTTGTCCTTATCTGCAAACTGTCTGTTTTAATTTAGGATCCTCTGGAAGCAGAGGCTGACTAGAGAACTTGGGTGCAGGCAATTTAATTGGGAGGTGATGACCACAGGCAGAAGTGAAAGACTAGCGGTGGGCAGGATGGAAGAGGAAGAGAGGCAAATAAAGACAGCACTGTTAAGCGGGGATTGCTGAATGCAACCGGGGCTCACTCTTGCTGGGATCCTCTGAGGTAGCACACAGAGTGTCTATCAGAATCGTCCCCCTAAGGGTCACCTTTTGAGGTGTTTGTCCAATGATACCTGTCCCCTTTTGGCTAACAGTTGCCTCCAGGGGTCCCTGATTCTGTGCAGGAGTCCCCCACCTGGGCCCCGCTTTCACATTGGAAACATCCCTTATCCCTGGAAGAAATCCAGTGTTTAGAATGTGGACGGCTGGGCAAGCCCTTAGGGTGGGCAGCTGTCTACACACATGGACCTGTCATCATAATAGCTGCTAGTACCAGGATGGGCTGAAGGCACAAAATCCACCTGCAATCCTACCTCATTGGGTTTGTTTAGCATAAGCTCATGTCAATGGCTTCAGCAAGGCTTTCTGGCATGTAGTAAGGGCATGATAAATGAGAGTTATTGTCTATCATTGCAATTGTTGAGATTATTTTATTCTATCATTCAGACAAGCTGCTAGCTAGCCCATAGACCAAATGGTAGCCCAGAGGCCAAATACAACATACAGACTTGTTTAATTTTCTCCAGAGAGTATTTAGAGTCCTTTAAAATTAATTGCAACTATTAACAAATTTGAGCATTTTAATATAGAAACAGGGAGTTCTAGTTTTTCTGGAACTTGCCCCATGGGGTAGGAGATGAAGTTGTCAGGTGTGGGATCTGGGCTAAGATTTGGGGTTGGCAGTCCAGGGGTCCTGGGGAGAAAGTCAGGAGGCTGGCCAGATGGTTCCAAGCTCCCTCCTCTCCCTCCTGGGAGCTCAGAGGTTTGATTGGTGTTCGGAAACCCCAAGGCCTACCAGAGCCATTTCCCATTTTTTGGAATAGTTACCCTGTGGGTTGCCTCCTGCTTAGATCTTAAGAGAGCCCCTGCTGCTCTAAGTACTGTGTGTTTTTTCTGATGGTGGTAAAAAATGACTAGTCTGGAGCTTGACTGCAACAGATCCTGTCCAGGAAATAGAGTTAAGAGCAATCAGAAAGATTGATGGAAGAAAAAACAGGGACTTTTCTCATTCCCATTCATTTAGCTCTTTCTAAGGTACTTAAACTTCTCATATATTAACATTAAGTGCTTGATAATTAAGCCTGGGAAATGGGAGGTGGGAGGCACAATGAATCTGGCAGCTTCTCTTAGTTACAGGAATCCCCAGTGCCTGGGTAGAGTTGGAGAACCCTGTCAGAGCACAGGGTGCTCAATCTGCTCTCCAAATGGATCATTTCCCATCCCTACCCTGGGGACTACTCTCTTAGGGGAATGCTGTACCCCTATATCCAATATTATTTCTCTCCTTAGTCTAGTATTCCACCATTAGGGCACAAGGTACCCTCCAGGGGGATTGACTGTACCCTACATGTTAGTTGGGAAGCCCTGTCCAAGTTAATTACCTTCTAGGAATCCCAATTTTTTCACTGTGAAATGAAGACAAGACCCAAAAGACTTCCCGGAGTTGTTTTAAGGAATAAATGTAAAAGCTGATGGGGATGAGCTTTTTAAGTTGTTGAGGAGGGTGCCCACATGAAGCACATAGAACCATGCTGATATGTTGGGCATATTAGGGAATACCTATTCATGTCTTCAAGGGCATCAAGGGGACCTACCCTATGATAATCTGGCTATGGGGACAGTCACCCTGATTTTTCCAAGAATGACTTTCAGAGAGAACAATGCTGGATTTTATCTTTTGCTGCAGCCCTGTAGTCTGGGAGGCTGGCAGAGGCATAGAGACATCAGGAGCTGTCACCTCCTGAGGCCGGAGGTGGTGGTACTGATACTGAAATTTAAATTCACTCTTTTTCTTATCAGTTCCCCCAGAAACCTGTCTTGGACAAAGTGCTCTGAGAGCCAATCTGGATATTCAAAATATCAATGTCTTTCCCACAATCCAGGCTTTTAAATCACAACGGCTTAGCAAGGTGCTTTTAAAAAGAGCATTTATTGTTTTTGTTCAGTTTACAAAAATCCGGATAATTTGGAAAATGTAAAAAAATGTAAATAAAATAATACAGTCCTCTATACTGCCCTACCCTGAGATTGTTGCTCTAAACATTTTGGTGAATTTCTATTTAGACTTTTCCTCCCTTCCTCCTTCTTTCTTTCTCTCCTTCCTTACTCCTTTAAAATGTTTTTGTTATAATTCAAACAAAACCAAAACAATATGTTTTACTTCTCCATATTCTGGATGCTCAATTATAGTACCACTGCAGGCTAATTTCTTTAGAAACACCCTCACTAGTTTGTTTCTTTCATTGGGGAATGAACTTAGGGGTGCTTAATCTCTCAACTACATCCCCAGCCCTTTTTATTTTTTCTTTTGAAGACTGTGTATCTCTAAGTTGCTTAGGGTCTCCCAAAATTGCTGAGGCTGGCTTTGAACTTGTGATCTTCCTGCCTCAGCCTCTGGAGCTGAGCCGCTGGGATTACAGGCGAGCACCACCGCACCCAGCACTAATTTCTTTTTATTGTAATCATAAGTGATCCCTTGGGCGGTAGTAAGGATCTTCCTGCCGTTTCTCTGTTGAAATTTTTTTATGTGGATATAATCCTCAGAGCCAGCAGGAAGCAGGTCATCCTCCTTGCTTGCATCAGCAGAGGGGTTGAAATAGTGGAAGTTCTGCATAGTGTACATATGATATGATTCCTTTTCCTTAGTGCAAATGGCCTGCAGAAGGCAGCTGTGGGAGAGGGCTAGGAGGGATGGAGCGTTGGGGAAGCTAGGCTGCTGAGTCCTGGGTAGCTCAGTGACTGGGACACATTATTTTTTTTTAATGCAACATTATATGTTTGGAATTTTTTTCCTCAAAGGGAGGTGTTGAGATGTGTACATTCATGTCATTCATTTTCTTGGTGTGGATATATTCAATTTTATGTAGAGAACACAATTTATTTATTCTTCTCTTAATAGGTTTTATGTTGCAGCAATGAACATCTCTGATCTGGTCTTCTTGAATTTGTGTGCTATGTTCCTCTTCTATATACAGCTGGAAATGGAATTGCTGAACCATAAGGTGCACATACTTTCAACATTAGTCTTTTTTGCCAATTATTTTATCTATTTAAATTCCCACCAACAATTTGTGAATGTTTTTATTTCTTGTCAGTTACAACAACTATAACCATTACTTGTTATCTCTAGATTTAAAATTTTTAGTAGGTCTGGTGATGTGCTCTGATGTTAATTGCATCTCATTTTGATTAGCATTTTTTCTGAATATAAGTGAAATTTAGCAATATTTAATATGCTTATGGCCCATTAGGGTTTCAGCTTTTGTGAATTTGACCATTAAACTACTTGTTTCCAGCTGCCTTGTAAGAATTCTTTATATAGTCTCAATACTAGCAAGATGTTGGTTATACGTGTTGTGATGCACAGCTCTAAGTTATGACTTATTTTTTAACTTTGTTAGTGATATCTTTAGTTCATGGAAGTCTTACAACTTTAATGTAATCATATTTATCATTTTATTCTTTTTGATGGTGTGTACACTTGCTATTGTGTTAAAGATATTCTGATATGATACCCAAAGAACAGTTAACAAAAGCAAAAGTAAACAAGGGGAACTGCATGAAACCACAGCAAAGGAAACAATCAATAAAATGTAAAGGTGACCTGCAGAATGGGAGAAAATGTTTGTAAACCATATATCCAAAATATAAAAGGAACTCATACAGCTAAATAACGAAAAAGCAAATAACTAATTTGTAAAAGGGCAAAGGACTTGAATAGACTTTCTCAAAGAAGACATACAAATGACCAATAGGTATACAAAAATATTCTCCAAATCACTAATGATCAAAGAAATGCAAATCAAAATCCCAATGAGATATCACCTGACACATGTTAAGATGGCTGTTATCAAAAAGAGATAACAAGTGTCGGTGAGGATGTAGGGAAAAGAGAACTCTTGTGGGCATGGGCCATGGATCAGAATGTAAACTGGTAGAATCATTTATGGAAAACAGTATAGAGTTTCCTCAAAACCTTAAAGGTAGAACTGCTGTATGATACAGAAATCTCATTTCTAGATACATATCTGGAGGAAATGAAATCAATATGTTGAAGAGATATCTGCCAAGTTCATTGCAGCATTATTCACAATAGCCAAGTGGTGAAAGCAACACAAATGTCCATCAGATGAACAGATAAAGCAAATGTGGTGTACACACACACACACACACACACAGAAATATTATTCAGCTGTGAAAAGAAGGAAATCCTGACATTTTTTGACAACATGGGTAAAACTTGAGAGAATTATGCTGAGTGAAATAAATAAGGCAGAAAAAGACAAATATTGCATGATTTCACTTACATGTAGAATCTAAAAATGTCAAACTCAGAAACAAAAAGTTGAATTGTGGTTGCGAGGTGGGGGGAGGTGGGAGAAATTGAAATGCTGGTCACAGTGTACAGAATTTCAAGTGTAAGATGAATAAGTTTTAGGCATCTAATAAGCAGCATGGTGCCTATATGTAATAATACTGGCTTGTGGCCAGGGGCTGTGGACATGCCTGTCATCCCTGAGGCAGGAGATTGCAGGTTCAAAGATAGCCTCAGCAACTTAGCGAGGCTCTGAGCAACTTAGTGAGACCCTATCTCAAAACAAAACAAAACAAAACAAAAATCCCAAAACCAACCAACCAAACAAAAATGCCTAGTAAGGATATTGAGGATGTGGCTCAGTGGCTAAGCACCTCTGGGTTTAATCCCTAGTACTCCTGACTCCTCCCCAAAATACTGACTCATATACTTGAAATTTGCTAAGAAAGTAGATCTTAAATATTCTCATCACAACAAAAAAGAAGGAAACTGTGTGAGATGATAGATACATTACCTAACTGGAGTGTGGTGATTATTTCACAACCCATGTATATATCAAGGCATCATGTTGTATACCTTAAACATACCTTAAATATATTTTGTCAATTAAACCTCAATAAAGATGGGAGAAAAAAGATTCTCTAAATCGTTTTACATTTTTAATTTTACAATTCCTAGAATGCCTTTTTGTAAATAGTGAAATGTAAGAATATATACATGTATGTGTGTATATACATATTGTACACATATAGTGTATGTAATGGAGATACAGATACAAACATATATATATATATATATTTGTAGATAGACACCATTGTCTGAACACCATTTATTAAACCATTCACCTATTCCCATTAGTTTTAAATTCCATTTCTGCTATCTAATAAGTTTCTATATTTGTCTGGTTCTGTTTTGGTGATTTCTTCTTGTTCTGCCAATCTCTTTGTCTCTTCCTATATAATACCACATTGTTTCAATGATATTAGCTTCATAAAAAAACTTATTATATGGCACATACCCCCTACCCTGCTTTGTACACTTTCTTTTTAAAAACTATTCTAAGTAATTGTAACTGGGGCTGTAGCTTGGTGGCAGAGCACTTGCCTAGCATGCATGAGGCCCTGGGTTTGATTTCCAGCACCACAGAAGAATAAAAACAAAACTAAGTTGCACAAGATATAAAAACATTGTTTTTTTCATATAATATTAAAAAATAATATATGATATATGATCGGATTGCCAAGTTCCATAAAAGAAGTGTTGAAATTTTAGTAGGAATGATTTTGGTTTTATAGTTTAATGTGGGAAAATCTGACATTTTTTAGATAGTGAGTATTCCCATTCATGAACATAGTACATATTTTCATTATTTTGGTATTTTTATATTCTTTGTAATATTTTATGAATATGTTAAACATTTTCTATTGATAGTTTGTACAACTACTGTGAATGGTATTTTACAAAATGACATTTTCTAGTGGTTCACTGTTAGGTTCTACAAGAACTACTGATTTTGTGTGTTGATCTTGAATCAGGCTTCTTGATGAATCTCACACACAACACACACACATTATTTTCTAGTATTGTCTTTATCCGAATTTAGAATTGAAGTTAAAGTAGTCCCATAACATGATTAAATAATTTTCTTTTTTCTGTTCACTGAAGTAGGTTTTTGCTTCTTTATTTTTAATAATAAGAGGTAGTGTGTTTAGAATCTATAAAACTATTGGGCTCAACTGTTGTTGAGTTTTGAGATTCTTATATATTCTAGATAGAAGGCTTTGTGAATGAGCGATTTACAAATATTTTCTACCAGTTTATGGCTTGTCACTTCATTTTATCAACAATGTCTTTCAGAAAGCGAATTTTTATTTTATTTTATTTTATTTGTTCTTTTTAGATATACATGACAATAGAATGTATATTAGCATATTATACATACATGGAGTATAAATTATTCTAATTAGGAATAATCCTATTCTTGTGGTTGTGCATGATGTGGAGTAATCCTGGTCATGTATTCAAATACAAGGCTCAGAAAGTTATGTCCATTTAATTCTACTGTCCTCCCTATTTCCTTCTCCATTCTCTTCCCTTTGTTCCTCTTTGTCTAATCCTATAGATTTCTATTCTTCCCCTTCCCATCTTCCCTTGTTGTGGGTTAGCATCTACATTATCAGAGAGAATATTTGGCCTTTAATTTCTTTTGGGATTGGCTTATTTCACTTAGCACAATATTTTCCAATTCTATCCATTTACTGGCAAATGCCATAATTTCATTATTCTTTATGGATAAGTAATATTCCATTGTGTATATATACCACATTTTCTTTATCCATTCATATGTTGAAGGACACCTAGGTTGTTTCCATAGCTTGGCTATTGTGAACTGAACTGCTATAAACATTGATGTGGCTGCATCACTGTAGTATGCTGATTTCAAATCCTTTGGGTATAGACTTAAGAGTGGGATCAAATAGTGGTTCCATTCCAAGTTTCAGAGAGTAAAATTTTTGATTTTGATTTTCATGAAGTTCAGTTTTACTTTTTTATCTATTGTAGATAAATGGCAGTGATGTATACAAGAATTCATCTTCTAACACAAAGTTACAAACATCTTTCTTTTTTTTCTAGAAGGTTTATATTTTGCATTTATTTCTATAATACATTTTGAGTTAATACTGCTTAGGGTATAAGGTATGGATGGGTTTTCTTTTTTTTCCTTTTGTTGATACAATTATATAATCATTATTTGTTGAAATCATTGCTTTTCTCTTCAGAAAGTTTGGCATTTTTGTAAAAAATCATCTGGGTCTATTTCTAGACTCTGTTTTTTTCCCTATAGATCTGTATCTTTATCTTACCACCAATATAACACTATCTTGATTACTGTAGCTTTAAGTATTAAAATTAATAAGCAGTCAACAGAAGTATCGATCTACAGATGAATGAATAAAGAAAATGTGGTGTACATACACAATGGACTGTTACTAGTCATAAAATGAATGATATTCTGTCATTTGTAGCAACATGGATAGAATTGGAGGATATTGTGTTAAGTGCAGTAAGTCAGGAATAGAAAGACAAGTACCACACATTCTCATTTATAGACTGATGCTAAAAAAGTTGATTTCAAAAAAGTAGAGGACAGAATAGTGGTTACCAGACCTTGGAAGGAATATAGGGCAGGGAGAGTTGGAAAGAGGATGGTTAATGAGTATTACTTGTGCATTTGGATAGGAGGAATAATTTGTAATGCTCTCTATAGTAGAATATTGACAACAGTTGATAGAATATTTCCAAATAGCTAGAGGGAGGATTTGCAATGTTATCAAAAGAAATAACCTATGTCTGAGGTGATAGATATGCTGGTTACCCTGATCTGATCATTACAAATTGTATATATGTGTCAAAATACCACGCTATCCCCCTTAAATATGTACAATTACTATATGCCAATTAAAAATATATTTAAAAATATCTCTGAACTCTAGAAAAATATCAGGGAGTGAGAGTCCTCCAATTTTGTCCATATATTTTAAAAAATTTCTGCTAAGATTTTGGTTGGAATTGAGTTGACTCTATAGACCATTTTAGGAAGAACTGATAGCAATACTGAATATCCAATCCCTGAACACAAATTTGTCTCTCTAGTTAGGTCTTTTATTCTCTTTTATCAATGTTTTATGGTTTTTAGGCTATAGGTCCTGCATGTACTTTGTCAGATTTATACCTAAGTATTTCTTTTTTTGCCCCTCTTTTTGGTAAATGGTGTAAACAATTTGAAAATGCAGTTTTCATTGCTAGTATAAAGAAATACAATTGATTTCTGTATATTGACCTTGTATCCTTATGTCCTTATTAAACTCATTTATTAGGTATAGGAGTTAAATTTGTGTTTCTTTTCAGTTTTCTAAATATTTTATGAAGATTTTAGTACCTATGGGAAATATTTTAGTACCTATAGTTGTTTTTTAATTCTTGTAATGTCTGTTGAATTTTTGAATCAAAGTAATCAGGCCTTATGAAATGAGTTGGGAAATATTATTTCCTTTTCTATATTATGGAATACATTCAGTAGAGTTGTTATTATTTTTCCCTTAAGTGTTTGCTCAACTTATAGTTGGGCCTTTGAAAAATATCTAAATTGATAATCCTTGTCTTTCACTTGGTATGCTAGACCATTTACATTGAATACAATTATTGATATATTTGGATTTAGGTCTATATGTTTTGGTGACTTCTCTACTTTCTCTTTCTCCTTTCCCGCCATCTTTTGGATTTTG
>PVHX01000520.1:254175-290906 GCA_004024805.1 Geosciurus inauris | reverse complement strand
GCTCACACACGCGAGCGAGACTCTTGTGTGGGGCGGCAAGGCACAGAGAGCTGCCAAAAAACTGGTTGGAAGATGGCACCTCGCTACTTCCAGTCTCAGTCTCGGATAGCCGGAGCCCTGGGCCGAGGCCCAGGCTGCAACCGCGCCTCTGCGGCTGGCGCTGAAACCACACCTCCTGGCTACCGCTGCCTCCCAGTGATCCTGTACTCACACATACACGAGCGAAATTCCTGCGTGGGGTGTTGAGCTGCAGAATGATGCCAGGATGCTGGCTGGAAAACGGCACCTCCAACACTTCCAGCTTTGGTCCCTGAGAGCCTAGCGCAGAGTGGACTGTCTAGGCCGCCATCTTGGAACCGCCTCCACACTTTATTATTAATTGAGCTCCCAAGTGAGTGTTTCCTTACAAATCTTAACAGGCATTTTATGTGCTTGAGTTTAATTCTTTCTCTTTTCCTCTTGGTTCCAGAGGGTGTTAAACCACCATACTGAAAAATGCCTTCTTTCCTTTTTCCAGTCCAGTCTCTGACTACATCAGGATATAAGCACAGCAGCGACAGCAGCTGATGTGTAGTGTTCCAGAATTATTTCTTTAGAGAAATTTACTCTGCTGGGTATTTCCTATTACCCTTCCAAGGTATTCCACATTCTGTTCTAGATCTGCTGGAGAAGCAAATGTTAATAGACCATCAGTTGAGGTCCTGATTTTCTAGATTCCAATTGGGCTTGACCAACAGGAGAGATAATATGGCTTGGACATGGTTTAGTGTGACCCCCCTAAAGGTCCATGTGCTAGAAGCTCTGTCCCCAGTGTGGCAAAGTTGAAAAGTAATGGAATCTGTAAGAGGGGGGCTCATAGGAGGTGATTAAGTATCAAGAGGGACTGTTTTCCTCTACGGAGTGTATTCTTTCTATGGAAGTCCCACAGGAGTAGGCTATTGTAAGTGTACCTAGCATCTCCTGGCGTCTCCTCTGAAGCTCTTTTTCCTTTCCTACCATGGGATTTCTTCCACGTGCCCTCCTGCTATTGTGATGTCATCTGCCATGAGGCCCTCTCCTGAGCTGAGCAGATGCCAGCACCATGCTCCTCAACCTCCAGAACTACAAGATAAATAAATATATTTTCTTTATAAAGTACCTAGTTTAACATATTTTGTTATATTAACATAAAATGGAGTAAGAGATAAGCAAGAGATGGATATAAAAGAAGGCAGCAATTTTCTCTCCTGGCTCCCTTATTGCATGGTTATGGCAAATTGACTATATTCTTCAATCAAATGCCACAGCTTTTGCTTGGCATCCCTCTTTATATTGAAAGCCATAGCTAATAACTATTCCAGATTCCCATAATCATTCCTTCCTCCTTTCCTTTTAGGTCTAGTGCTGATAATGAGAGAGAAATGTAGGAATATTGAGAGAAACTATTCTCTAAAGGAGAAATGTCCTTGTTGGAATGTGGATTGGGCAGCCGTGGCAAACCATGAGCCACACAAAGAAGTCTGAGGAGGAGAAGGCATCGAAATGAATGAGCATGGCTCCACAGCCTATAAATTACTCTGTAACCTTCCATTTCCCTATAAGTTTTCTGGAATGTAGCAAAGAAGGAACAATATCTCAAATGAAAAAGACCATTAACCTCATGACACTAGCAGCTGACATTTGATTGGCCCCTCTGGCCCCATCATACAGTAGACCACCTGACCGCCAGAGATGTTGATGGAAACTGAAACCTACATGCCAGACCAGACCCTCTAATGGGAAACATGATCTTTCTCAGTATTTCCCAATTCCAAGAAAAGTCTAGACCCTTTGGATCATATATTTTCCACTTAATTATGTACCCTAATTTTTAAAAAAATACCTGAATCCAAGTGAATCTTGCTTTCAAGATTCAGCCCAGAGAGTGAGTACCCTCACCTTCTAATAAAGCTCTTTTCTCCCCTTGCTAAAGCCTGATTTATCCGTTCATTATTTTCTTTGATGTGTGAAATGGCTAAAAAGTCCAAGCAGAAGTCTCCTCTGCCTCTGGAGAGACCTCTTCGAACTCCTTTAACGCAACAGTAATAATTTCTTACTGTAACTAGCCCACCCTAGTTCAGGGCACTATTCCTCTTGGTTTCTTTAAGCCCTGGAATATGTCCTTTGTTTAATATTCCACAATGAGCTAGTTTTGAGGTGTCATCTACTTCATGCTAGAACTCTGACTGACACATTCATCTTTTGACATCGGCTGCAAAGTCATCTCAGTTACATTTTTGGGTCCATTGTAGCGCAATGGTTCCAAGTGGTGGTGTGGGAGTCCCAATGCTTGAGATGAAGTCACAGCTTGACAACTTATTTGCCATGTGATCTTGAACAAAGTTCTTAATTTTCCATATTTCCATTTCCTTATGTTTAAAAAAAATGGATAGTAGTGGTAACTGCCTTTAGGTGCTCTTTCAAGGATTAAAGCAGCTTGGAAGGATGCCTGGCAACCAGGAAATGCTTACAAATGCTGAATGCTTTTATAATATCTTCAAGCACTGCAATAGTCTTGGCAATAGGGCACTGAAATAATAGGGAAAAAAGCAATATATCTAAAGGTGAGTATAGGGAACTATATTGAAGTGCTTTATTTGTCAATATTTGTGATGGAAAATAGGCATATAGAACTCATTTTCTTTGAACCTTGAATGCCGTTTTTAATATCACTGTTCAAAATTCAGCTATAGTGGCAAATTAATTTGTAACTGGTAGAACACACATTTGTTAGTGATGGAATCAATAGCACACTCAAACAAGTTAGTTGAGTAGAGTTTAAAAAGGGACGATTTATAAAGGTGTAAACACAGACAGGGGTATATTCAAAGAAGGGTGAAATATTCCAATGCAGTGATATCTAGGAATTGTAACTAGCCTTAAGCCTGAAGGGACAACAAGAGGGAGGAGGAATAAGTCACCTAAACTTGGGGGCCTTTACAGGTGTCTTTGTAGTGAGAACTCCCTAACAGGAACTGTGGTCCTCAACAGAAGAGCCAAGGGAGTACACGCTCTGAACATTACTTCTCCTCATCTTCAACCTCCTACTGACATCTCACTTTGAGAAAAGGCCAAGGAACCCAGCTAATTCAGTCTGTAGAGTCTAGCCCCCTAGGAAGCAGAACAGGATGCAGAAGTGTAGAGGGGTAGATCCTAGGTTATGGAAGGACAAGGGGAAGATGTCCCACATGACAATACCACAATCAAACTCAATTACCATACTTGTTTTTTTACATGCCCATTTCTGAATCCCTCTAAATAACTTATTGTCAGTTTTGATTGGCATTCTAAAAGATGTTTATGACATACGAATATAGAATTATGAATAAAATAAGGAGATGTCTATGTAGTAATGTATCCTAATGTCACCAAGAAATTACTGGATCAACACTGATACTTTTGTCTAATCTCATACTGTTGTCACAGATTCTGCTGTGATAACATTGACGATTATAATGATGATGGTGATTGCGATAATCATTTTTTAAGCACTTACTGCATACCAGGTGTTCTAAATGCAGACTTTCACTTAACCTTTGCATTGGCTCTGGAAGGAAGGCATGGATATATGCATGTAGAAAGAGGAAGTAATAGGTTAACAGATACTAAGTGACTTGACAGAGTTCACATGGTTAGAGTAGCAGCCCTGGGCAAAATGACACATCCCATTCAACCTAGCAGCAAGAAAACCAGATAAAATCCAAAGCAATTAGAAAGAAAGAAATGATAGCATTAGAGGCACAGATCAATGAAAAAGAAAACAAAGCAAAATGAAAAATAGTAGCAAGCATCAACAAAAGGGAAGCCTTTTTAAAAAATATCTTTTTGTTTTGGAATAATTTTAGCTTTATAAAAAATTTGCAGAGATAATATTCCCATGTATATCCCCACCTGACATGAGCATATTGCACAATCATGGCTCAGTCTTCAAAACTAAATTAACATTGGTATACCACTATTAACTATACTCCAGATTTCATTTGGATTTCACCCGTTTTCTCATGTCAGGGTTTTAAAATAAAAAATAAAACTTTAGCAACTGATCAAGAAAAATACAACATATATATGTGTATCTCCAGTCCCTGGAATAGAACTCTTAAAACCTTTGTAATTTCCTGAGTGATATAGAGGATTTATTCTAATATTTGGTTTCTGTCCCTGGTTCCTGAGACACAGTTTTCAAAACCTTTTGTCTACAGGGTGCTAGGAGAATCTTTTGTTCTAATATTTGGTCTTTGACCCAAGTTACCAGCACAGACTGATTTTTGTAATTTCCTGAGTGATAGGAGTACCTGACACAGAGCTCCTAAATCCCTTGGAATTTCTTAAGTCATAAGAACATATGAGCATTTTTTTCCTAGTGATTTGACTCTTGGTGGGCTCCTGAATGGGGGATAGGCACCAGAAAGACCAAGTAATGATAAGCTTGGAGCCTTCATGCTGCCCTGCCCTCATTCTCCAGAGAGAAAGGCTGAAATTGGACTTAATTATCAGTCACGCCTATGGGATGAATCTTCCATGAAAGTCCCTAACTACAGTGTTTGGAGAACTTCCAAGCTGATGAACATATTCAGTTTCTGGGAGAATGGTGCACCCCAATTCCATGGGGACAGAGTTTCCTGCACTCAGGACCCTTTTAGACCTTGACCTATGTATCTCTTTCTGTAACTAGCGATCTGAGTCTTTTTTATTAATAAACCAGTAAATGTAAGTAAAATGTTTTCTTGAGTTCTGTAAGGCACTCTAACAAATTAATCAAATCTGAGAGGGGGAGTTTTTAGGAACTTGATTTATAGCTGGTTTATCAGAGGCACAGGTTGCAACCTAGTGCTTGAGTTTAGCATCTAAAGTGGGGACAGTCTCCTGAGAATGAGTCCTTAACCTGTGGTATCTGTTGCTATCTCCTGGTAGATAGTGTCAGAATTGAATTCAATTAAAAGACATCCAGTTGATATCCACTGGAGGATTGCTTGGTAGGTGGGGAAACAACCCTCACACATCTGGTTTCAGAACTACTTTTTCCTGTCTGTGATAAACACAAATAAGCAATTGTCAGTATAAAAGAACATTAAAAGAGGTTTTTTTAAAATGTATAAGATACATCTTTTGGACAGAAGTTGTTGCAAACTATAAATTTTGCTTTCCTTTGCAGTCCTATGTAGTCCTATGACTAATTTTTCCCCAATGGAATGAGAGTAGTATTTATGTATGCCACTTTAGGGTCTGGGTCTTGAGATCTTGCACATGTCTCCTTCAAGTCATTCTCCTCTGTTCCCACAATAAGAACAATGGTCTAAGGAAAGGTAGGGCAGTTATCTGGACTCCTGAATGACCTGAAGTAACAGCAGTTCAAACTACCAGTTTGAACCATTCTCATCAGAACTGTTAGGAGAAATAAATGGCTTTGTCTGTTTAGTTGCTATTTTTAAATATTTGTATTTGGATCAAACTAGAAATAAAAGGGAACTTATGGGAACTGACATGAAGACCATCTAACAAAAGCCTATAGCAACCTACTGCTTAAAAGCTTAAAAGAATTTTCATTCATGTTAAGAATAAGCTAAGATGCACACCATTTTCACAACTACAACCTAACATTGTAATAGAGCTTCTGACTCCACAATAGGGCAAGAAAAAGAAATATAACATATAAGATACAGAGCTGGATAAAATTGTCATTATTGGCAACACTGGGGCTTTATTTGCATAGAAAATTGACTAAAATCTGTGATGATTAAAATGTATGAGCATTCAGAAGATTTTCTGGATACACAATCAATAGCATTCCTGTAAGCAATCAGTTTAGGGGCAATTGGATTTCCCTATAGAAAAGAGAATAAATTACATCTGTAAATTACCCATATAAAACAATTCATTTCAGATTTATTAAAGACTGTTATGGTTTTGATCAGAAATATGCCCAAAGGTCCGTGTGTTGAAGGCCTGGTCCTCAATGTAGCAATGTTTTAAGCTGGGATTTCTGGGAAGTGATTGGAACATTGGGCCTCGTACTACATTGAGAGGCAGTGGGAACTGTACTCTGTGGAGCCTAGATGGAGGAAGTACATCACTGGGAGTATTTCCTGAAAGAGTATTTCTTATTCCCGGTCTCTGCCTTACCTCACCACCATGAGGTGAGAAGCTTTGCTCTGCTATGTCCTTCCAACAGGATGCCCTGGTCTAGCACCAGCCCAGAATGAATGAATGGAACCAACTGGTCATGAACTGAAGCTTCTGAAACTATGAACTGAGGCCTCTGAAATCAGGAAGTAAAATAAATTATCCACTTCTAAGTTATGTTTTCAGTTTTTTGTCACAGCAATAAAAAGCAGACTAACATGGAGACCAACAAGAGAAAACAAAACTGTAAATCTATAAGGAAAAAAAATGAAAATAATCTACTTTATGAATTTAAGGTAAGGAAGGGTATTTTAAGCAATACAGTAGAAACTAAAGACATAAAGGAAAAGTTCAAAAAGTCAACTTTTGTAGTCCCTTCTGTTCCTATCAAAAGACTCAAAAATCAGAAGGAAATGATAAATCACAAATAGGGAGAAGACACAACGCATATTAATAAGCCAAGAATTGGTATGAGAATATATAAATAACTTCAAAACAATATGGACAAGATAACTCAATGGAAAAATGGGAGGCAATTATGAATAAACAATTCATAGAAGAAATAAAATGGCAAATAAATTTGTGAAAAGGTACTCAATGTGGAAATGTAAGGAGAAAATATAATCCACCATCAGAATTTTACAAGGAGGTTAACTCTTTGTCCTAGTAGCTTCAGATTCTTCTAAAAAAAATAAAAATAAATAAAAACAACTTAAACCATTACTGAAAAACTTAAAATCCCCTTTGTTCCCTGTCTAGTGATATCTAGTTCTAGTAATGTCTAGTAATGTCTAGTAATATCTGATTTACCTTGGGCAACATCATGCATCATGTATATATAATTGAGTCTGTTTTAATACATAAATTTTATGTATAAACCGTTTTGAGTCATTTTTAGAATAAACTGAATAGTTTTTTTTCAAAAGATAAAATTAAAAGTCGTGAGAGCCTGATATTCAATCCTGGATGGATCTCACTTTGTAACCTATACTTTTCCTATCTTGAGTGATTATGTGCCATTTCCTAAACCATGAAGATCTCCTCTGAATCTCACATCCAGGCTGTTATCTTAGGCCCCAAAGCTCTAGGGCTTTCTTGGCTGGTATGGGTAGAGTGTGAGGTAGAACAGAGACAGTGGTGAACTAGGGCCTGACAGCCAGAGTGCAGCTCATGAAAACCCTTAAGAAAAATCCAAGCTTTGAGACCTGTAAAGACTCAATATATAAACCTGCAACTCATCAGAGGCAGAACATAAATCTGGGGAGCAAGACCAAGAGTCTCCTGTCAGTGGAGATGCTGATAGAAGGGTAGAAGCCATCAGCAAATGAGAACTCAGCCTTGTTGAGCACTGTCTCAGGGTCTCTGGCATCTTATGAATTTATAGATATGTGGTATCAACAATCCCACTGGATTAAAGGACCAGGAAAGGAATCAACATTTTTCTTTCTGAAATAAATGATTTTTAGCTCTGGAAGACCCCCCCCCCCTTTTATGTCAAGATTGAAAGAAAATATATTTTTCCATTCCCATCCCCCACTCTCCTTCCTTCTGTAGTGACAGCCAACATGTCACTCTCACCTATTGGTTTAAGAAGCAGTAGATAATAGGATCTGAGAGCAAAATGACTGACAGGATATAATTGTGCCTGTTTTTGTCCTTTCCAAGAAAAAGTCATCATCCCAATTGTGGGGGGAGGGCACAGGCAGCATCAGATTTTTGATGGGGGGTAAAAAGGATCATAGCAAACCATACCCAACAGACCTGACTGTGGGCCTGCCAGATAGAGGCTGACCAAGGACTAGGGATGCATAGGTGGAAATGGCTTGTAGAAGGGTTAAAGAAGTCGATATAAAAAATGAGACAGAAGTCCTAGGAGCATAGTAAAGCTCTTCTGCATTCATAACCCCACCACAATAGTGTCAGCTTAGCTGGGTCAATTAGCTGCCTACTCTGTCTTCCTCTGTTGTTAATAACGGGCAATATCCTCTCCCCTGAAAGAATGAAAATGAGGGATCTGTGGTTATAGTAAGCTATCATTAAAAGCACATGAATTCCTAAAAGCCTCTGAAAATAAATTAGTCTTCACATTACCATCTGCAACCATTTCACCTCAGCTAGTGATCCCATTAGCCCTGGTGCACTCTGAACAGAAGCAGGCTTGGATATTACTTAAGAAAAGATCTCCAAGGGAAATCAAGTGGTTGCAGAGATCAAAAAGGGAAATTCCAAAGGTGGCGTCGCAACTCTCACATCACTCCAGAGCCAGGACCCCTGTGCCACACAAGGGACACCAACTCGGCCATATCTCAGAACTAAAAACGGATGCTACCACACAGTCATCAGTAAGACTTCATTTTGACAGGAAACAAAAAGGGAATCTGCACACTCTGAGGCAAACAGAATCTACTTAAATTCTGTGGTCTTTATTTTCCCATAAACCAGGATGAGTTGGAAACCATTCTCTGGGACCCTGGAACAGGATTGGACTGTGTTGACACTGCACCCTTTTGAAATTTATCTTTTCCTCTGGATTGGGCAGTGTCCCCTCAAAGTTCCTGTCCTTCCAGGAATCTCAGAATGTGATCTTATTTGGAAATAGAGTCATTATTTGAGTCATACTGGAGTAAGGCAGGTCCTTCTTGCAATGACTGATGACCTTGTAAGAAGAGAAGAGATACAGGGACAGAGATGTACAGGATAACACCATTGGACAGGAGAGGTAGAAACTGAAGTGATGTGTCTACCAGCCATAGAGCACCAGGGATTGCCTGCAACTAAGAAGCTAAGAAATAGGCATAGATGGATTCTCTCTCTGAGCCTCCAAAAGGAACCAAGGCTGTTGACACCTTGATTTAAGACTCTTGGCTTCCTGAACTGCGAAAGAACACATTTTTGTTTGAAGCCACTCAACTGTGGTATTTTGTTGCTGCAACCCTAGAAAACTAATGCACTTGGCTCCTTGGAATGCCACATTCTTTGGCCTTGCACTTTGTCTCATCACTACTCTGCCTGGCCCTTAAGCAATGGAGTTTCTCCAGGCTGTGTCCTATGAGCCTTCCTTTTCTAATGTTATCTCTCCCTAGCTGGCCTCATCCATACTCATTACTTCCATTACAACCTTCATACAATTGATTATTACATTTATATCACCTCTAAAGTCCTAAATGTAACTTCTTACTTGACTTTATATCTTAAATTTCTAAAGAATTTCAAACACATGTGTACCAAATTAAACTCATCTCATTACCTTTCTCCCAATCTCATGCTTCATACAGTGTACATAGATATATATTATATACTTACTATATATGGTATGTACATGTTCTTTTTTTGTCACTTTAATGAAATACCTGAGATCAGATATTTTATATAGAAAAAGGTTCATTTAGATCAGAGATTTTCAGGCTGAAAATCCAAACAGTATATCACTGGCTTTGGGGACATGCGCCCTGGCAGCATTACCTCATGGCCAATGGCATCATGGTGGGAGAATAGGTAAAAAGGAGAGATCACATCCCAATACAGGAAACCAGCACTAGCAAGCAGACTCTCTCACTAGAGGTCACCACTTAAAGGTCCCATCACCTCTCAACATCACTGGGGAAAACACTTCCAACACATGAAACTTTGAGCAACATACTCAAACCACATCCAAAGTATGGTGCCCCCCGCCCGTACGTGTGTGCATGTGTGTGTATACATATATTCCCCCTCTAAGATCAGTCAGCAAGAATTTTCTGTGAAGACTCAGATGATAAACTTGTCGGGCTTTATTAGCCTGTCTCTGTTGCACTCCACTTTGCACTTATAAATACACAAACAATAAATATATTAAAATACATAAACATTTAAGCATAATTGTATTTTTTTTTTTTTTTTTTGGTACTAGAGATTGAACTCAGGGGCACTCGACCACTGAGCCACATCCCCAGCCCTATTTTGTGTTTTATGTAGAGACAGGGTCTCACTGAGTTGCTTAGCGCCTCGCCCTTGCTGAGGCCTTGAACTTGGCGATTCTTCTGTCTCAGCCTCCCTAAGTACTGGGATTACAGGCTTGAGCCACCGCGCCCGGCTATGATTGTATTCTAATAAAACTTTATTTCAAAAACAGGCAACAGGCAGGACTCGGCCCCCTGCTAGAGTTTGCCGAGCCCTGCTCTTGCCTTCCAGCAGCTGCATTACCTATTATACCAGTCAGAATCCTGCATTTAGCTTCTTCCTCCCCTCACAACTCTCTTCTACTATTCCCAGTCTTGCAAATTTTATTTCCTAAACGACACGCATTCACTCACTCTTCTGCACTTCCTCTTATCCCCTTTTGTCTGGATCACAGCACTAACCTCCCCCACTCCCGCTCAGTGTCCCACACCCACAAGCAGAATGACCTCAAAATGCAAATTGAGTCATGCTGCTTATATTCAGTAGTATCCCATTATTCTTATGACAAAAATAAAATCCCTTAACACAATCAGCCATCCCTTTACATGGTTCAACCTCTACCTCCCCCTGCCCGCTGAGTCATCTTGGTCTGTAGCTTCCTCTCTTGTCCCTGATACAGGCCAACCTTTTCATTTTTCAGTTCCTCTTATTCATCTCTGGGCACAGGCCTTTACACATACATTTCCCTCTGCCTAGCCTCAATTCCTTTTTACATTAGTAATTTTTGATCCATATTTCAGATCCAACCCCAAGCATGGCATCCTTCTAGAGGACTTCCCCAGACCATACCATGTAACCTCGTTCTAACTTCCTGTGCACATCTTGTGTTCATTAGAGTCAGAGTTGACACCGTGATGATTTGAGCAGGAGCTCAATAATGAATAAATGAATGAGTGAGTGAGTGAAAGAATGAATATGAATCTTCAGGTGCACAGGGACTCAGCCTCCTCTGATCCCTTCATTAACTATGATTACTCCACCTTTTTCTATTTCACATATTGGAATTCCACAAAGAATTCCTCTTTAAAGAAGGGTTTAATATGTGGATAGCCACGAGCCAGGAGTTTCTTTACCTTCACAGGGTTTCCAAATATAAAGCCAAAACTGAGCCAGCAGATACCTGAGTAGGCATGTCATTTCTACATAAAGCAGCCACATTTGGATTTCAGAAAAACTCTTGGTTTTTGTTCATATTGTGATAGTGTAAATTTTAAAATTTAGATTCTATGTTTTTACCTATGTCTTTATTTTTAAAGACATAACAACTTTCATATTAATAATTTGTTTATGACTAGAAAGCATCACAGAGATTTTTTTGTTGTTGTTGTTGTGCCCTAGAGGATCATGTCTTCCTGGACACCAGATAACACCAGACAGTTGCGACTGTACATTATTGAGAAAAGTACTCACAAAGTAATTGAAAATAACAACTATCATCTGTCCATGATAAGCTAATTTGTCCACTGTGCTTGCTTCAAAATGTCTATTTTCAGTGTAATGATGAAATTATATGCCTATCCTCATTAGATCCTGGCATGATATCAAAATTATGTGTGTTGAGCCTGACAAAGTGGCAAATTCTATTTGCATTCACTTCTTTTATGTTAAATGTTATACATATGGTGTTTTTTTAAAAAATATTCCTTTATGTATTTATAGAAGATTGTAAAGGGTCCAAGAAAGAGCTTTGAATAGGAACCAGGAGAGTCAGCCTCAACCCCTGCCTCTTCCACTAACTAGCTTGTTGGCCCTACAGTTAATTTCTCTGCATGTTTCCTTCTCCAGCATAATGAGAATAGCAGTACATTTCTTACTGACCTGGAAGGTTTGTTATGAGACTCCTGAAAGATAATGTGTATGAAAGAGTTTAAATAGTACTTAAGTAGTTAACATACTAAGCAAATGCAAGCAATTATTATTGCTACTCTCATTTATCAAGATTTATTTAGTCAATTTGGGTTACTACAATAAAATACCATAAACTGGATGCCTTATAAGCAACAGACTTTTATTTCTCACAGTTCTAGAGGTTAAGAAGTCCAAAAATAGGGGGGGTGGCAGATTTGATGACTGAAGAAGGCCCATTATTTCCTGGTTCATAAATGGTACCTTCTTTCTGTGTTACCACAGTAGCTGGGGAAAGCAGTCTCTCAGGGATCTCTTTTATAAGGGCACTAACCTTATTTATAATGGTTCTGTCCTCAAGACCTTGTCACCTCCCAAATCCCCACCTCCTAATACTATCTCCTTAGAAGTTAGGTTTCAACGTGTGAATATGGTGCATGTAGGGGGCAATCATGCAGGCATTGTAAGATCCTGTAAGAAAATAAAATACTAGATGGAGAACCACAAGAGCAAAGCAGATTTAAAAAAAATAGTGATGAATAGTAGTTAATTGATAGAAGGTTTCAAGTTACTGGTGGACAATAATTAACTAGTGGCTACTAACACAACACTGGCCATCACCAATATGCAAAATATAAAAATATTTCCAAATAACTACATAGTTGCCAAAATGAAGGCAAAATGCCCAGATGTTAGAAACCATAAATAACAATAGTTTAGAACAATTTACACATGTCTGAGAAGAAATAGAACCAAACTAAAAAGGATTTATCTTAAAGTGAAGTATAGCTATACATATTAGGTGACTTCAGAATGTGCATAGCCTTGGGCACACAAATAATATTTCCAGAAACCTCATCTAAACACATAATCAGGGATATGTTCAAAGTTATGTACAAAAAGCTCATATTCCCAATCACAAAGTAACTCTTCAAACCCAGCAGGGTGGGTTTGAAAAAGTAAAAACAACAAAACAAAACAAAATAAAATAGAAAATAACAAGTGTTGACAAGAAAGGAATGAAATTGGAACCCTGGTGCCTTTCACAGGGTGGGAATGTACGGAGGTGGCCAATGTGCAAACCGATATGGAGGCTTCTCAAAAAATTAAACATAGAATTACCACATGATCCAGCACTTCCACTTCTAGGCACATACCCAAAGAATTGGAAGCAGAGATTTGAACAGATATCTGTGCACCAATGTTCATAATAACAATTTTTACAATAGTCAAAAAGTAGAAACCACCCAAATATCTATCAGCAGATTAAGGGAAATGCAAAACGTAGCACAGATGGTCCCCCACTTACAGTGATTTGACCTAACGCTCTTTCAACTTTATAATGATTTGAAAGTGATGCATATTCAATAATAGTTGTATTTCAAATTCTGAATTTTGGTCTTGTCCCAGACTAGCAATACCTGTAATGATACTTTGTTGATGCTGGGCAGTGGCAAGGAGCTATAGCTCCCAGTCAGCCACACAATCATGAGGGTGAACAACCAATAAATGCTCTATGGTATACTGTGTCACTAAACTAGGAAGTTCAGCATGTTAGGTGTCTTGACTGTATTTTCAACTTCCAGTATTTTCAACTTGCATTGGGTTTATCAGGACATAGTCCCATTGTAAGTCAGAGAGTGTCTATATGCATGCATGAAATAGCATTCATCCCTAAAAATGAATGACATTCTGATACATGCTAAGACATAAATGAACTATGAAAACATTATACTTAGTGAATTAAGCCACAAAAGCACAAAGATTGTAGGATTTCCCTTATATGAAGTACCTAGAACAGTCAAATTCACAGAAACAAAAAGCAAAATAATAGTTACCAGAGACTGTCTGTGGAGGGGTATAAACGGGGAGCTATTATTTAATGGATGCTTTGTATCAATTTGAAATAATGGGAAAGTTCTGGAGATAGTGGCGATGGCTGCACAAAGTAAATGTATTTAATATCACTGAATTATACACAGAGAAATGGTTAAAATGGCAACTCAGTCAGCTGAGACAGGAGAGTCGCAAATTGAAGGCCAGGCTCAACAACATAGCAAGACCTTCAAGTGACTTAGCAAGACTGTCTCAAAATAAAAAAATAAAAAAGACCTAGGATGTAGTTCAGTGCAAAGTACCTCTGGAATCAATCTCAGTACCCCAAAAAGTGGTAGATTGTATGCTGTTTGTTTGGTACTGGGGATTTAACCCAGGGACACTTAACCACTGAGCAACACCTCCAGCCCTTTTTATTTTTAATTTTGAGACAGGGTCTTGCCAAGTTGCTTAGGGCCTCACTAAATGCTGAGGCTGGCCTTGAACATGGGATTCTCCTGCCTCAGCCTCTCAGGTCCCTGGATTACCAGCATGCTCTACCATGCCCCACATTTTACATGTTTGTATTTTTTTGTTACCAGGGATTGAACCCAGTGGTGCTTAACCGCTGACCCACATCTCCACCTCTTTTTTATATTTTATTTAGAAATAGTCTTGCTGAGTTGCTTAGGGCCTTGCTACATTGCTAAAGTTGGCTTTAAATTTGCCATCCTCCTGCCTCAGCCTCCCAAACTGCTGGGATTACAGGTGTGCACCATTGCAACTGGCTATTACGTATATTTTAACACAATAAAAAATGGAAGAAAAAAATCAAAATGATTTACACCATAACACTGTTTATAACAATAAAAATAGAAAATAATTTGCTGACCAACAATAGGGGTTGAGTGAAGTGTAAGTAGTATACAAATTCAATGCTATGCCATGCAATCACTGAAAACCATACAGATATTTTAAAAAACTGGAAATAACTGAAATGTCTCAAATGTTCATCTATAGGAGAATATATAATCTACTAAATTGTGGCATAATCATACAATGAAATTCTACTCAGCAATAAAAATGATTGAAGCCACTTTGTGCTACATAAACAAATCTCAAATGTATTATGTTGAGCAAAAGAAGTCAAATATTAAAAACTACATACTGGGGCTGGTGTTGTGGCTTGGTGGTAGAGCGCTTGCCTACCATGTGTGAGGCACTGGGTTCAATTCTCAGCACCACATATAAATAAATAAAATAAAGGTCCATCAACAACTAAAAAAATATTTTAAAAAAACTACATACTGTATGACTCCCTTTAAATAAACTCAGTAACAGGCAAAATTAAACATTAGTTATCTTGAGGTTAATGCTAGTAATTAACTGGAAGTCTAAACTCTTCTATGTCTGGATTGCAGTGTGTTTGCATGGTTGTGTACATTTGTAAGTCTCATCAAATAGTATAGTCTATTTCACTATGTGTAAGATTAACCTCAAAGCATTACTAAGAAGGAATATACATTTGCATGGGCATATTTTCATTGTATGGTGCTAAAGGTAACAGAGACGATGAAAGACAATAGGTGCTTCATGAAGCTAGAAAGATATGAGGAAAGAAGATAGGGTGGTATGAAGGAAGGTAGAGAAGGAAGGAAGAGAGCAAGAAGATAGGGAAGGAGAAAAAATATCTAAAGAATATAAAAAGTATGATAAACATGGTAACTTCTGGGTGGAAGAAGCATAAACAATCTTCTCCTTGGTGTTTTCTGTTTTTCATGTGGAGCATGGATTATATTTGTGAAGAAAAAAACATACTTTAGAAGTGTAAAATTTATGTGAGAGTTTATGAAGACTGATTTTTCATAAAATTCAACTCTATCTTCAATATTGGCTTTCCTTAATATTTTTTGCTGAAATAAAATTCGAAACATGACTTATCCTACATTTCTTGAAATGTGGGTGTCATTCTTAGGGGGTAAGATTATTCAAGATGTTAAAAAGCTTTTTAAAAATTGGATGTTGCTCCTGCTCTACAATTTTCTACCACGACGGTTAATTTGGGAAGCGCCACTTTCTGTCAGAACAAAGAGGAGAAATACAGATATCTTTGAGAAAAGAGTTGGTCTTCCATTTTGAGGAGACTTGTTTTGTTTTCAAAGCTAGATTTCAATTCTGTTTTAAGAAAAATCCAATGAAATCCTTAAAAAAGTTGTCATTGTATCTTCAAAATGGATTTGCAACATGACATATATGGGAAAGGAGAAAAGCTCACAAAATTGAATGTTGGTTCCTTGAAATCTATATATCTGATAATGTAGTGGTTAGGGATGTCAAAAATCAATTTTTCCCTCATCTTGATAAAATTAAATTTAAATGTCTTTTTTGGTTTTCTATGCTTAGAATTTTGAAAAAGGTATTGAAGGGAGCAAATATCTATATTGACTTTTTTCTTTCCTAGAACTTGAAGTAATTTGATGTGAGTGGTCAGGTTATTATATGCCACTGCCTGTATCATCTCCTAAAGCAGAGATGGAAAGACATATTGAGATTCTCCCACATTAATTGTGAAAGTTTTAATATTGCAAAGGTTGTTTGAGATAACCTAGATGGTTTTCATCTCAGATGTCATTTGTAGTGTATTGATTGAGTTGCCTGCCTGGCTGGACTGAGAGACTCAGAAGCCATATACATGCTGAATAAAGGTGTGGGCTGTAATGGATTACCAGAGTCTGGCCTGTCCATGGAAAGCGAAAATGGTGGTAAGCACATCAAGAATTTGCTCTCCCAGCTTTAGTCCAATTCTGAATAACAAGAGAGGAAAGTAAGACCCAGAAAGTTGAAATTGCTGAGATAAATGAAGCTCAGTCCTTTCCATTCTTCTTTAGCACCGCCTTCCACTTTCAATACCTGCTCATCATGTTAGCTAAGCTGATAAAAGATACCTCCACTTTCCCATCCTCATATCATCTCCTACTTTTTACAATTCCTTATCTCTCTCATGCAAATCCTTGGAAGCCATTGGAATATATCTGTTGGTGTCTCACCATCTCAAAGTGTCAATTATGCTACAAAAAGAATTAACTGTTCTCATACAATTCTTAGATTATCTGAGACTCCAAATACACCTAGTCTTCAATGACAACCTGTTGAAACAAAGCCTGATTACTTTGATCCAATTCTTTCTCTCAAGTATTATTCATTTAGGAAAGGATAGCTCATGGTAGATTTGAGGGAAGATATTTTTTAGACAGAAAATTTGATTAAATTGTCTAGAAATGGTTATTATTATTTATTTTCCACTTGTCTGTCTCCAATCCAAAAGGAATTACCTCTTTAGACCACAATTCTGAGACTTGGCCCCACTCCTCTTTATCTTTTTTCTGCCTTTCTCTGCATCGTAACTATTAATGTTAGTTGTCTGTTTTAGATGAAGCTAAACTTCAAAGATGAAAAGACAAACCACCCAAGGAAAATATGCCTGTAAAATCTCTGTATGGATGTTGAAATTCTTAAGGATAGGCAGGATTCATATATAAAAAGAAAACATGTAGGGCAGGTGCCAAAATGTTCATCCAAATTTTGCTGCTTAATTAATTGCTATGTAACTTCCTGGCTGAAAACGACAAATCCTTACTATTTAGCTTGTTTCTGTGAGCTGCTGGGATAACTGGGACAACCTGGTTCTGGTCTAGATGGAATCAGGGGATTCCTGATTGGCAGTTGGCTGGTAGCTCCACTGGGGTTGGATAGGCTAAAATGGCCCCACTGCTAGTGTTTAGATCTCACTTGGTTTGCTTGTCTGTGCTCCACACGTTCTCTCTCTCTCCTACCTGCTACGCTCAGCCTGTTCACAAGGTGGACATGGTCCTAGACACACACGACCACCCATTCTCCCACCCACAGATGCAGAGCAGAAACTGCAAGTTTTAAGATGCTGGCTCAGAAATAGCTCAATATACCTATTGCAACATGTAATTGGACAAGCGAAGTCACGACGTCATTCCAGATTTAAAGAGTGGGGAAATAGACTCGAATTATTGGCAAGAGGAGGTACAAAGACTTCAAACTCATGTGTGATCTGCCACAACATGTAAGCAAGATGTCAATAGACAGTATGGATGTTAAATAACATCCACATGAATAACAATAGATGTTCCATGTAAGACAGGTGACAAAGGATTT
Organism: Geosciurus inauris; assembly: GCA_004024805.1. Lineage (NCBI taxonomy): Eukaryota > Metazoa > Chordata > Mammalia > Rodentia > Sciuridae > Geosciurus > Geosciurus inauris. The sequence continues at coordinate 272,984 of PVHX01000520.1, read as the reverse complement.
AATGTGGAAAGTGAACAGATTAGAAGACACCAAGAAAGAGCAGAAAGAGGTTTGAATAGACAGAGGGAACAAGCTTTCAATTTTAAAAAAAACTATTGCATAAGATTAGCAAGTTAACAATAAAAATTTCACCTTTGCTATCCTGCCCCATAGTTCTTGGAATGGCTCACCAGAAAGTGGCCTCCACTATGACAAAAGAAAGAACAAAACAAAGAACTATCCTTAAGGAAAAGTAATACTTCTGCTAAGAAAAGAAGAGATTCAAACATTTAAACAAAGATTATTTTATTAATAATGGACTACAAACCCCTGGGAACACTGAAAGAAATTGGAATAAAGTGGGAAATGGAATGATTAATTAGGGAAGCAGCAAATGGACAGAGGTGTTAGGGTATTAGAGTATGAAAGGACATATTTGCAGCTTGTATTTGAAGATGACAGGGATAAGAGGGAAAAAATTAACTAACCTCAAAGTTCTTAGTAGAAATTTGATCAAGGGGCAGTTTTTGTTCTGATATTGCCCCCATATTTGGAGAACTTCTGCACCTGCCAGCACCAGGCTCCAGGTATTACTGCAGATGGTATGGGTAGAGTTGCCAGATTTAGCAAAGAAGATACAGGACACCCAGTAAAATACGAATAGCACAAAGGCATGAAATAACTTTTTTAGCATATGTTCCATGCAATATTTGGGATATAATTTTACAAAAAATATTATTTACCTGACATCCAGATTTAACTGAGGATCCTTCATTTTATCTAAGAATTCTGGGGTAGAGAAAGGAAATGAAACAGACGAGCAGATGCTAAGCAGGCTTATCACTGCTGACACACCTGATGGCCAACTAGGGCACAAGATCTGGACCCAAGTCCTCTGATTTCCAGTCCAGCATCTCTTCCTTTGCCAACTAGGTTTTCTTTTTCTCTCCACCTCCTTTCAGGGTCTCCTCTTCATCACTTCTGTTGTGTTCATTCTCATTTCTTCACTTTCACATCTCCTAGTGCCAAACTTTGGCTCTCCTCTCTTTCCCAACAGTCTCTGACTTATCTAATCAACTTCAAGTTCATCATGAAATTAGTGTTCCTATTCCCCCAGCCATATCCTTAGATTTCTGTGTACTGAAGTGGCGTAAAATTACCTTCTACTATGAAAGGGTACAGGACATTCCTTCAATCACCTCCTCAAGCCTGTTCTCCGATGCTGCTGGTGAAGGAATATGTCACTAATTTTGCAAATCAGGAATGAAGGTGACATTCATTAAGAAATATCAAATAAAATATTTAAATGTGTTTAGATTTCATATCCTCAGGTTGATTACAGAAACCCTCGGGGTTTGTTGGAAAGGCTGCTTCTTTTTGTGAGCAGTGAATAAATACCAAAATGAAGTACTTAAAATTGGTTTACAATACACCTCCATGCAGAGCCGATAAATTAATAAAACCTGATAAGTTTTCAGATCCCTTGAGGGGTAAACATGCAGCTTGCAATGAAGCAAATTCATAGCAACGTGACAGAACGGTAGAAGTTAATTTTTCCTTTCCCTATGTGGCAAGGCCCAGATAATTTTTCACTGCCAGCCCCCCTTTTAAAAAATATATATGATTCGTGGCCCATATTGCTTAATAGTGATTTTCATGTCATTCTCTTTTTTTTTTCCAATTGCTTTTGAGGAATTCCAACTTAGGGACTGCAGATGGCTTTTATCTTATTTACTCAAGTATTTTCAGTGCACTCAGTAATCAGAGGGGTACACTTATCCTGGTGTTGGGCAGGGAATTGCATACCCAGCTCCTATTACTGTTCATAAATTATTGTTCCCATATGCACCATCCTGAAAATGTACCCCAATGGGCTTTGTTTGGTCTGTGTATTCCTACAGTATGGTTGGTAGTGCTAGGAATCTCACCAGAAATCTGGAAAAAAAAATTAAAAGGCAAATTCTGTTTTCCCATTCCAATAATACTGACCAAAGCAACTGAACATAAGGATATAAACGTGAATTGTTTTCTATGTTTTGCATAAACATTGTAAATTTTAAAATGCATTTTAATATTGCATGCACCATATGGTCCCCTGGAGAGTTCTGTTTAAAGATGCATCATGCACACAGCCCACCTTTATAATTCTAATGACCTGAGATATTTTTCCTTAAAGCAACCCTGAACAATCACAGAATTAAGTAACAGCATAAAGAAAGCTCCTATCTTCATTTATAGCATAAGCTACTTTGACACAAGTAAGAGCAGTCAGTCCAACCCTCTAAGAAGATACTGTAGTTAATTTCAATGTCTAGTTAAATAATGTTGCTATGTAGTTACTGATGTCTACAGGGTCATATTTTGGGATGGTCCCATCTCAACAGAGGCTTATATAGGGGCCCGTTAAGGGTGTGTAGAATTGATAAAGTCATCTGTTTATGGGTTTTCTGTATATACCAGAGGGAATACGATACTATCCTTGCCCTCCAGTAGTTCCCAATCCAGCCAGACAGCTTGAGAGATGCATCTGGGCAAAGAAGACCATGTTGCCCAGAGTATAAAGAATCCTTCAGTAAACCCTGCACACATAATCCAATCTTCCTTCTATCCTTTCTTGCTTTCATGAAAACTGATCTTAATTCTTAGGGGAAAATATTTCAAATTTTTCTTTTGTTTTATTTCTGAGAACTGTTTCTTTTCTTCCCAAATAATTATTTCTGAAGAAGTGTTCACTAAAACAGCTACCACTTCAATACAAAGAAAGTAAGACAAAATAACTGATCCATACAATAATATACAACGGCTGCATAAATAAAAATAAACATTCTAGCTCAAAAATGAAACAGTGTTGTCACTCTGATGAAGGAAAAGAGAAATATTTCCATACTAACGGTGAACTTGGGTTCTAATGATCTAAATACGCCACCACATTCGTGAGTAGTTTGCTTCTTTCTACATATCTATTTTATCTTTATTAGAGAAGTTGATGCAGCCTTTGATGTTCCAAAAACGCAATATGGGATGAATTAAACATCATTTTCACAGTCATGTGTGCAGATTTGAACTTGAGTTGTTTTTTTTAATTCAGCCAACCAGTGTCCAAAGCATTTTTCATTATTATTAATATCTTTTCCCACCAATTTCATTCCCAGCCTGATACCTCATTCTGATTAATGGACTAGTAGCAGGGACTACTTTTTTAAAAATGATGTTTTGCTTAGAGTGTCTGTTTATGTTTCAACAAAACAAATAAAGTCAGGCATATTAAAGAATATGGTGTTTCAGAAACAAAGAAAACAACCAAGATTAGAGGAAAGTTAACTGTTCCCTGGGGAGAAACCCTAGTGGTTAAACTGTTTCATCAGCAACAGTACAGAAATTGTTTTAATGGTGTTCTGAACATCTTATTCTTACAAAAATAATACCCAGGCTCACAAAACACAAAGGTGGAAATCCAGGCTATCCATTTGGAAAGTTGGCATTTATGCAGTGCAATATTTCACCAAATCTGTTAAAGCCAGGAGCATGAGGATATAGAAACTGTGGCCTACCTTCAGCCTGGATCAAATATTTTTCATGCTAAACTGATTAGTACTATTGAGAACAATGAATATTATTCAGGACCTTGGGAGATGTTTAGTCCTGAGTTCTAGGTCAAAAATCACTTCATAAAGCTTGTTTAATAGCAAATGAAGAGAAATCACACAGGAAGCAAAACTGAAGTCTTCTGTTTAATGTAAAAGCCAAATGCCTATGGAGCTTGTCTTCACTTTCTCTTTCCCCACAAAAATGCAGCATTCTTTATTCTGTATTTATTTTGCAGGCCTCTGTTTAAAAATGTAACTCTCCTAAATATTTTGAGGGAGGCATATTCCTTACATGCTAAAATCTGCTCTGCACCCTCTCCCTGTCTTAAAAAAAGAAACGAAAAAACTGTAGCCATTAAATACATGCTGCCTTCACTAGATTACCTTGGAGAAACTTCAGGATTGTCATAGTAGCGAACTCCATCATGCTTGCTCATGTTAAGGCATAAACAGACAGGGCAAGGTCCTCCTCAGGCCAAACTTCCACCTTAGAGTCTTTCAATTTTCTTTCTCCCTCATCTGAACTCCAGCATGGTGTCCTTCCATTAAATGCTTTGGCTTGCCTTGATAAAGGTTGTTTGTCACAGCCCGTGTTTGGGGGCAGAAGTTCTTTGGTAAAACTTGTCATTATTTATGTACAAGAAAGGGAAACTTGTCTATTAAATTAATTAGAATGTGGCCTGAAAAGGAATATTTTTGATCAGGGAAAACAGAAGTCTTCGGGAAAAGGGGGGAAAAAGGCAGAAAGGTTCAAACTACAGAGCTGCATTGTTTGCAGAAAGCCTGCTGCTTCTTTTATGCTTAACTGAACCATGCCAGGAGCCCTCTTGAATTTCTACAAGAATACAGTTTCAGATCATCTGCATTCAGGGCCAGAGTCATGGCCCTGGAACCGATAATTGCCTCTGACAGGATTTAATTACCTTCTCTAGGACCTTTTCTCTGTTTGATTGGAGACCACCCCCTGCCTCCGATCAAATCAGACAGTAATAACACGCTGAAGCGCAGCAGCCAATCACGAGTCAAGTCTGAACAGTGACCTTGCTGAGCCGAAGCTGATTGGTGGTGTCAGCCTTGTCAACGGTGTCAGTGAACCATCAGACAAGAAAGAGCGAGGGGGGAGCGGAGGAGAGCGAGGGGAGATAAGAGACCAGCATTAATGCTAATGGAGGCTGTCAGCATTCAAGGCTCCAGGCCGCCTTACAAGCGGCCTTGCACAAAAACAAAAATATTAGAGAACTCATACAAGTCCAAAATATTCAGAAGGGGAACATTTTCGTTCTCCTGTTTGGGGAATCTATTCAAGGTATAATTCACATGCAATACAGATAAAATGACAGATACATGCACATGATGTGGCAGAATAATTTTTATTTATTTATTATTTATTTTTTGGTACTAGGGATTGAATTTAGGGGTACTCGACCACTGAGCCACATCCCCAGCCCTATTTTGTGTTTTTACATGAAGAGAAGGTCTCACTGAGTTGCTTAGAGCCTCTCCATTGCTGAGGCTGGCTTTGAACTCACGATTCTCTTGTCTCAGACTCCCAAAGTGCTGGGCAGAATAATTTTTATGGAAAGGAAAAGTCCCACAAAACAGCTAGATGAATTTGTGGGATACCGATGGGAGACAGGGGGAGGATAAACTACATGACTTTTTAACTTTGAACTATGGGACTGAAAATGTGCGTATTTCAGATGCACCACAAAACTCTGCTTTTAATATTAACCTGATGTAGCAGTCACTATATTATTTATGATCATTTTAGTGTGGGATATAAGTTTACCCATAATCTTAAAGAATAATACATTCATTACGTGGCCAATCTTTATGTACATATAATTTTAAGAGAGTTTATAGTAATGCATAATTCTGGTGATTTGCAAAAAAAAATGTTTAAGACATAAAATTTGCTTAACCTCTAATCCTATTGGAAAGGTGATTTTCCCCAGAAAAACATCACCATAGAATTACAATATGCAGAAAGTCTGTGGCAAAATAGTAATAAACTGAGATGTGGAAGAGAAGTTGGAAGCATTAACAGGCCTGTGATAATTTGGAGTTTGATTTATTCATTATTTTTGTCTGAAAATAATCATTTGCGTAGCATTTATTTTGTTTCCAACTAACCTATCTCTTTACAAATGAATATAAAGATATTACTTTAGCAGTACATTAGATTCAGTTTTATTTAGTAAAAATGAAAAGTTTACCAGTTATGATGCACATATCTTTCACAAAGCTTGTAAGAAAACTAGTTTAATTTACCTCCTTTGGAAGGCAGGAGAAACTATTATGTACCCTGGGACTTTGACCAAATAGAATGTTCCTTTTAAAAATTATGTTACCCAATTTAAGTTTAGGGCAAACTTCTGCCACATCTCTACATTTATACATTTCTTCAAGGAGTTTTCTGCTTCACCAAGGAATTTTACCTGAATAGATGAATGGTTGTTACAGAGTTGATTCAGTGTTTTTGATTTTCATTTTATTTTTATACTCCCTCCACCAAGAAACACATTAAAATACTATCCTGTATATCTACAATTCTTTTCCTTTATAGTTATAAAATTTAAAAGATAGTTTTACTAACATGTAAATAAATCATAATTTTTATACTAGATCAAATGTATGATGAACTTGTTAAGATGGGATAGCCATTTTGACTTTGGAGACAACTATTTAAAACAACCTAGAGGGAGGCACAGATACTTTGAAAAGATTGCTTATTTTCAGGGACCCATGATTGAAACAAGTCATTTAAGGAAAAATATATCTTACAGAGAAAAACCTGAAGCTTTAGAGTCTTATTCTAGCCTAGCTATTGACAAACTGTCCATTTTGGGTGAAGTTACTTTGTCTTCATGGATATTGGTTTTCTCAGCTACAAAAGGCAATTAACATGAGGTTACCTAAAGAATTAAAAGTTTGTAGAATACAAGTATAATTAGTATGTGGACATGGTAACAGAGTCATTTCACTTCTCAGGGACACTATTTGGGGTTATGAGTTTTCTCTGCCTCTATCCTTCTAGTCCCATCATGTCACATGCTCTCAAACCCCTCATCTCTCTCTCTCACACACACACACACACACACACACACACACACACTCACACACATTCACTCACAACTATTTTGACCATTTTTGAGAGGAAAGTAACACTTATCACCATCAATTTCATGATTAGAATCCAAATCTGCTAAATCTTAAACCTAGGTTCATTGTGACTCCACGTTTTGCCCCTTGGAGCTAATAAATTATACTTAAGTAAGTGCTGGTCTTACTGAAGTGATTTTAAGATTGTTTTGTACACTCTAGGTCCATCATCATGCAATCTCACCTGTGTAACCTGTGACAAATACTTTTTAGAAATCATGCAAAAATAAACAAACCTCACCCATTTGTGATAATCATCAATTTGAATGATGGGTCACTTAGTAACTATCCCCAAACCTGGAATATATGGAGCTCTGAAAAGGAGGACAAACTTTATTTATTTACTTTGAAAACATTATAGAAAGCAAGAGAGACAAATATGTGTATATTCCAAACATTGGGGTTTTATGTTTCAAAGCAGGTAGTCAATAACATTTTTATTTCAATGGTGGATACTACACTTTCCAAAGACAATTTACCCCCAGCTGTGAAGGCAAGTGCACATTTTCATTCTGTGCCCCTACAGTCCCATCTTTGGCCAGCTCACCCCAGAGCAGCCCCAAACAGAGAGGGCAGGAAAGAAGCCAACATCATGCCTTCTTTCATTTCTCTAGAAACAACACTGTTCTCACCCTGAAAAGGTGAATAATTAATACCCATCTGACTCCATCTAATTAAGTCCACATTTGCTTGTTCTATTCACTTGAACTTGCTTTCCTTTAGAGAAAATAGCCTTTGCTTATCTTCACAGTTTATATTTCTTAAATGGACACTTTTGGAATTAAAGAGATTCTATCTTGGTTTTGAAAAGCCGTGTGTGCGTGCACGCATGCTATTAGGAATCAATAGCAAAGCCTTACTATTTTTCTAAATGGGAGAGAATATTAAACAATTACTGGGTTGAGATTCTTATAAAACAATCAAGCCTTTAGCAATCTTTGATTATGTCCCCCGCTCCCATTTTGGTTCTAGAAAAATGAACCAAAAAGAAAAAAGATGGCTTTTTGGTCTTTTAAAAGTTGTATACAAACACAAAAATAAGAAATTAGAGAAAAGCCATGCACCAAATGCTGGGTTAGATCTTGGTTGCTGTTCAGAATGATCCTTGCATAATCTGAGTTACACAACAGAGTGACTCTAATTGCAAATTCAGTCACTCCTTGACTGAGACTCAGAAATCAATTCCTAGTAAAATATGACACTCAGTCATTCAAAAACAATAGAATAGTCAATATTTCACCATAAAAGCCTACTTAGGGCCTATTTCAATATAATACAAATTCAGTTCTTTTACTGTGCTAAGCAAATCTTTTCTATTCTGTGTAATCCTGCCTCCCATCCCCAGTAATCAAAACCATGATGGAAAGTTAAATAAAATCATGAGGTTGCCAAGACTCACAGGGAGAATCTCACTGAAACACTTCTGATCTCTCCCTTAATTTGTATTGATTGTCAACTTCTCGTTTCCTTGTGGTTTGGTAATTTAAATTTAGACATATCTCATCCAAGTGAGAGGAAAAGAGAGAATAAATGTGGACTAGAGGCAGGGGAGTAAGAGGGCAAAGAAGATCCATGTTCGATTAGACAGTTTAGAGCTTGATCTGCGATTGTGGAGTTCTGAAGTTTACTGCATTTAGAATGGAAATTGCAATGCAATTTTCCAGTACAGTCTCCTTTGACATCATTTTCTTTACCTCTAAAGAGATGAAGAGAAAAGCCAGAACTCAGACACAGCATTAGAACCCAAGACTAAATAGAAAACTGTTAATGTGTATGGTTTTGAATCAACAAAAATTTCTAAGATTAAAATTCCCAAATTTCAACTGATTTTATTTCTCACTTATCACTTAGTCAAATAATCTGACTGCCAAAATCTGTTTTTCTTTCTGAGTCCAGGGCTCCAAGGTACTAACATGTGATTTGTACTTTTCAGCCTGAACTTTTACCGTTCCTAAATAAAATACCCTAGACTTGTATTGTTTCATTACAGTATTGCTGTTACTATTACAGCAATATTGGGGTTTGCCCATGTGTTTAGGAAGGGGTGTTTCTAAGAGGAATACATCTGATTAAGTGCACTGTTTATTTACTTTAGGATCCACATTTTAAAAGACTTGCACACAAAAGGCTTGAAAATGCTTCCAAAATGAGAAACTCCAGTCAAATGATTACTCAGCTGGCAAAATGGAAATTTCAAGTTGCATAGATAGGTAATTGTGGCCTGCCTCTGGAATGACAGGTCTATAATTTTTAGTTTTGTGTGCACTGAAAGCCAGTCACCTTGACACTCAGTGGTCCATTATCCACCGGCCACCAACCATATGATGATGTTCAAGGAGTGACAGGCACTTTCCATTATGGGTGATGAAACACACCATGCTTTATTTGGATAAAGCTGTCCTAAGGGAAAAGAGAAAGCCAGGTGCCTGTTCCTCCCCACAAGCAACAATAACACTGGAACACCTTTAATTCCAGAGAACCAACTTCTTTGTTCTTGCATAATAACAACCATTAGTTTCTCGATATTTGTTGTCAGCATCCTTTAATGTGTCACAGTCCTAGCCTTTTCATATAAATTTTGCCTCTTAATGTTATAAGCTCTCCCTATTATTATGTTAGAAGCACTTGAAACCTGGTTAAGTCTGTGTTTTAGGGAATGCTTAACATGCCTGTGTTTTCCTTTTTTTTTTTTTTTTTTTAACTCAAAACCATCATTTTAGTTGTCCCAGGTCTTCATGAAACAGAGGAATGTTATTAAACCAGGAGGTGACATTGTACTTTTAGGTATGAACTCATTGACTGTCAACTTTAAATAAGTACCTCACCTTTCTGAGCCTTGAGTCTTTCAAATAAAGAGGCTGAACCAGACTTTTCATTCTCTTCTATCCCTGCTCATTTCTAAGTATTAAAAACACAATCACAAAATTTTCCTGACTGCCAATAACACTAAATTTTATGTGTCAAGCAGAGTGGTGAAGATGTGTTCTGCCACAAGTAACAATACCAAATAAATGGCATGAACAGAAAAAACAGTTAATGATTGGGCCTAATAGGAAGTTCTGAGGTGGTGTTCTCCAAGATTCTGTCCAGCAACTCAGCATTGCTTCCAGGAACCTGGGCTCTTTCTGTCCTTAGTGTGTAGGATTTTCATTCTTAAATATTACTGACTGGTTATACAAATGACTATACTGGCTCCAGGCATCAAAGTCTCTCCTAAAAATTTCTAGAAAAAAAAAAGAAAGAGGAAGATTGGAACAAGAATTCTCCAATGGTCGGAAAGTTGAAATTTACCCAGAGGTCTAATAAATAATGGCCATCAAGTCCTTGTCATAGTTCTCAGAACCTGTGAATGTTACCTTATACAGCAAAAGGAGTTTGCAGAAGTGATTAAGGAAGATCTTGAGATGGGAAGATTCTTCCAGATTACCCCAAGATCCCTAAATATAATTATGAGTGTCCAGATAAGAGAAAGACAGTGGGAGATTTGATACAGAAGAGAAGTGGGAGATCTAATGCTCTAACCAGGAAGTTGGCATGATATGAGGAAGAATCATGAAACAAGAATGCAGGAAGCCTGTAGGAACTGGAAAGGACAAAGCAGCTCATTCTCTATTAGCCTCCAGAAAGAACAGCAGTGCCCACATCTCCAATTTAACCCAATGAAACTGATTTCAGACTTCCTACTTCCAGAACTATAAGAAAGTAAGTTAGCATTTTAAGTCACTAAATTTATGGTAACTTGTTACAGCAGCAGTACTAAGCTAATACAAGCCCCCAACCACCTTCCTTTACATCTGATTGGCAAGATATGAGCTAGATAGAGACTATTCGTAGACACAAGGGAGGCTGGGATAACAAGTTGCTGGCAAACAGGAAGAAAATAGTTACGACTGTGGTGGAATTATTTTGATTTATCCCCTGGGGCTGAGTATGTTGCTGGCCTGAAATGAACTAGAGTTCTATAAGCATGTAGGAAGGACATAAAATATTAAACAGGCAGAAGTGCTGGGGAGTGATATTAGCTAAATTAATTGTTATATTGTATGCATGTATGAATATGTAACAATAAATCTTATCAATATATATGACTATAATGCACCAGTAAAAATGTGGAAAAAGAAAACACAAAAATTATTAGAAACTTTTAAAAAGTTCAAAGAAATCTACAAACTCTGAGATAATTTCTATCCTGATGTATTTCAAAAATGTATTCCTTTACAATATGTACTAAATATCTAGTCACCCTGCTTAAAACTTTAGTCATTAAAAGTTCTCCATCATCTAAAATTTTATCTTTTCAGGCTATCTATCATCACTCTAGGGATCCAGCCTTAGTTGGGTTTTTTTTGGTTTGGTCACAAACCAGACTTTCTTCCTCAGAATCATCCCTCTGTACACTTGATTTGCTTTCCATGAAAATCTCTCCCACTCATCTCCACTCCCATACTTTCGGTTTAGCCCAATCCACCGACTGTTCAAACTCAGTTTAAACAGCAATTTTTCACCAGTATTCCCCAGGACTACCCATCCTACATTGGCAACCTTTGTGATACATTCATTTAGTATATTTTACATAACACTCAGAGATGGAGAACTTCCTGTTCAATGTTGCTTTCTCCACTAGGCTAGTGCAACCTGTTCTAGCCATAGGAAAACATCCTCAGAGAGAGGCTAGGCCAGAAAATGAGGTCAGGCCTGTTGGAATATAGGGGAACAAACCATAAAGGAGGCAACGCCACTCTTTCCTGCCTGTTTCACCATATGAGCACTGATGTTTCCATTGTGTATTGAACAGTCTACCTCTTGTGGTTCTTTTTAATTTTTTTTAAATGTCAATGGACATTTATTTATTTATTTATTATGTATTTATATGTGGTGCTGAGAAGTGAACCCAGGGCCTCACACATGCTAGGCAAGCACTCCACCACTGAGCCACAACCCCAGCCCTAACTCTTGGTTTTGATAGCTTTCTTTGACATCATTTTATCCTAGTCCACCCCCAGAATGTCGATATATGACATTAAAATGGTTTGAAAGGAACCATGTTCTGAGAATGTGGTAAGACAAGTGAAGAGTGAGACATATTGAAAATGACTTCTCTACCCAAATAGTCAAAGCTCCATCTGCCTTAGTGACCATTCTTTGCAACAGAGCTAGGCACAAAGTACTCTTTGGAGAAGTATATGATAATTGTATCTATTAAGCAAAGTTACCAAGCTTGACACTGAAGCTGTACAAGTCAGCAAGACAGTGACCCCACACACAGGATTGCCAAATGCATCAAATCACACTTATCACTGCTTCTTGAAATCTGGTCCACACCACTTGCATGGGAATCACTTGCAGTGTTTATTTAAAAAGAACATTTGTGGGTCCCACCCTTGACCAACTGAATCAGATTTTCTTGAGGAATTGTATTTTAGTGACTTTATGCCAACCAAAGTTCAAGAACCACTGTCATAAACTGAAGACAAAAATAGCCTATTTTTCTACTCCTCCCCATTTTTTTTTGCTCTTATTGGATTGCTTCCAATCATTTCAAAGACATCCACCCTTTCTTTTATGTATATTTAATAGACTGTTGTACACACACCTTACTCAATTGGATATTGCATCTGCTGAGCAATTCCAGGATCTTCATCTATTTCCCTATGCAGCTATAAAACAAACATACCATTTGCACCACAGGATAGCTCACATTCAGGCAATTGTATTTCATCTCATTTCTTACAATTAATGAACAAGTTCTCCTATCAGTTTTAATGGTGTTAGGTTCACATTTTGGTGTAAATTATTCATCCTACTAATTTAGTGACAAACAGTCATTGAGGTGAGTTTAAGGCAATAATTTCACACGTACCTTGGCAATAGGTTAATTATTTAGGTGCCACAATGGGCTCTGCAATACCAAAATCTCCTGGATAGACTCTATAAAATATATTCCTTACCTTTCACAAAAAGAAGTTTCATATTGTGAAGTTTCTCATGTTGGGGTTTATGCAACATTCAGAGTTCTACCAAAATGTTAGAGAAGAGCAGAGAAATGCTTGTGCCAAACAAAAGACAAAGGGGAGGCCTTTGATAAAAGAAAGAAAAGTCAGCACATGTGCAAAATATTTACAGGAAAGTTCCAAAACTGAGGAAAGTTTACTTATGAGAAACTAGAGTAAATACTATGATACCAAACAAGGAACTGGGCAGCTCATGCACTGTGGTGTATTGCAGGATAAGAACTCTATGGAGCTAAAGATGTAATGTTAAAAGCTGGGCACAGTGGCGCATGCCTGTAATCCCAGCACTTTGGGAGGCTGAGACAGGAGAATACTGAGTTCAAAGCCAGCCTCAGCAACAGCGAAATGCTAAGCAACTTAGTGAGACTCTGTCTCTAAATAAAACACAAAATAGGGCTGGGGACGTGGCTCAGTGGTCGAATGTCCCTGAGTTCAATCCCTGGTACCAAAAAAAAAAAGATGTAATGTTAGACCTGGTGAGAGAGTGTGCATTTTCTGATAAGCTTGAAAGGTCTGTTTTCTGAGCATGCAGATCAGGTGGTTAAATGTCCCTTTCAAACAGCAACAGGAGGCTGAATGACTTCCCAGTAAACACAGTAGTGTGGATGGGTGTCACTAATCTCTTCAAATCTTTTGCCAAGAGTCCCATGCTCAAAAATCAAAAGCTTGATAATCCACTGTCATCCAGAGTGATAAGGGCCATGACAAAGATATGAAGAAGATATTGGGGTAGAAGAGGAACCCTTGTTCTATTTGTGCGCAGAGGGCTTTCCTTCAGGAGTTGATACTTCATGGAGGAGTTAAAATCATGAAGGAAATAATATAATCCATGAAGGTGAATAATTTATTTCCTGAAATAGCTAGGAAATAATGAAAATAAAGCAAGGCAGTTTCTCTGAGACAAGAACTTGATGTGCTGGGGAAGATCAAGATTTCTGCTATAAGACACCTGGGACCCCCATCACTTGGATATCACATTAGTTCCATCTCTCCTGCATAATAATTAGGAGCATATTCTCTTGTTTTCTGAGGCCTGTTTAGATTGGTGGGCCAATATTTCACCTCTGTATGTCTGGGTCCAAATAAGAAATAAGTGAAATGCTAACTTTTCAATAGCTAATTCTAGTAGGAATCCAAAAATTCCCGTATCTACTTCATTCTCTTGACCCATGATCTTTGGAAGATCTCCAGCGAGATCATTATTTTCTTGCTTGCCCCTTTGCTCCACTCACCACTTTTAATGAATCTCAATCCTATTAATTTCTCTCCTTGTAAAGCCCAACAGTCTCTGATGCCTTCGTCCCTTTCGCTCACATAAGAAGGTAAGACAGGTATTTCATCCTAGTAATAAAAAGCTGACTAACACACATATAAAATGTTCAATTTAAAGTCAGGAAAAGTGTGAATGATAAAAAGGAAAAAATAACAAGAGCAAAAAATAGAAAACAATAATAAATGTTAGATATTAATCTGTGTCAATACTAACTTTAAAGGACAATGATATAAATAGACTAATTAAAAGAGATTGTAAGAGTGGATCAAAACAAGACCCAACTATATGCTGTCTATAAGAAACTCACTTTAAATAAAAGACACATATAGATTTAAAATAAATGGGTGGAGAAAGATACATCATGCTAACACTAATCAAAAGAAAACTGGGGTATCTATATTAATTTCATACAGAGCAAACTTCATGGCAAAAAGAGGAACAAGTAAGTTGAGCACGGAGGATATGAGGACATGAAACTAATCTTTATGATACTACAATGATATGAAAATGTCATTCACTTATCAGAACCCACAGAATGTGAAACATCAAGAGTGAATCCTAGTGTAAACTGTGGACTTTGGGTAATAATGATGTGTCAACATAGATTTATTGATTGTAGCAAATGTTCCCGTGTAGTATAGGACGTTGAGAGTGGGAGAGGTGTGTGTGTGTGTGTTGGAGAGTGACTATAGGAACTCTCTGTGCTTTCCACTCAATTTGCTCAGAACTAAAACTGCTTCAAAAAATTAGTTGACTAATTTGAAGAAACGTGACTCGTCCAAGATCACACAGCCAGAACGAATGTTTAAAGAGAGTGCTCCTGTTTCCAGTTCGACATTTCCTCCACTGCATCATGTTCCCACTCCTGTGTCAGTTTTTTTTTTCTTACCCTGAAAAATTAGTTAAAATATTTGTCTGTCATGTGCATTTTTCTTTGTAGGAGCTGACTTATCCTTTCATAAGTGAACCATGATTTCCCAAATGTTACTCTCATTCCATCCTGTTTAATGCTACATGCATTATTCATATGGAGAAAACAGGGATTAGACTTATTTGTATTTCAGGATTTTCCTAAGGCCTCATTTTAGTATTTCAGGAGTGTATAGTTCAAGTATCCATTTTCTCATTTTGGAGCATCTGATATTTCTTCTCAGGTGCATGTGGTCTTCAGAAGCTTCAAGTAGATCATTTTCATGCCAAGAGTTGCTCAATGCCATAAATTTTAATTTCTTGATTATCTGTTTAAGCATAATCTGTATTTCATTAGTATTACTTATTTCTCCCCAGAGGAAACTACAGACATCTTGCATCTGTTTCTCATAGTCTGATATAAATAATGAAGATAAACTGTACATTCAAAAAGACAGTACACACTTTCAAAATATTTTCCATTACAGTCTTGTCAGTTCAAACTCTCTTTTGTTGAAATCAACATTCTCTTTTTTACAATCTCATTTAGAACAGGACCAGCGGATGGAAAAAAATATTGCGAATAAGCATTATTTCCTTCTTCCACATTCAGTATCTGCAAGCTGCCTATCCTCACATAGGAAGTTAGTCGGTGTAAATGTCTGGTGATTCGGATAAAGCCCTCCAGAATTCTTTCATCTGAGATTTGCAGAGTTAAACTAACTTCCACTTTAAGGCAAAGGCATTATTATGCTGAAACTGGAGAATATGAGCTCAATAGATATCCTATCACATATCTTTCCAAACTTAAACATGAAAGAAATTTGAAGTCAAATTAATAATTTTCTGTAAAAAAATGAAGTAAAACAATTTAATATAATTACCTTTGGGAAACATGATCTGTATAATTTCAGTGTACACGTTAAAATGTAATTTGTAGGAATATGGAGAAAGGGTAGAGGAAAATATAAAAGAAAGAGAAGGGAGGAATTGGGTTTTGATTTTAGTCTCAAATTATCAGTTTGGTCATAAAGCACGGACTTGTGGAACCATTTAAGGGATACTATTAGGGGAAAAAAGATGAGCAGAGAAAGTTCTGATGATTGTCTATTGGAAGTTTCCTGTACCTGTTTGACCCAGGAAGACAATAGAAAGTCATAGGTGGCCTTGCTAGAGAGGATGATAAGAGTAGTTGTGATAGGTTTTGTTTTGTTTTGTTTCGACTTGACTTGTTTTGTTAATAGACTTATTTTGTTGAATAAAATGTGTCATCTAAAGGTAGTAGCCAACCTAGAACTAAAATAGCTTCATTCATTCATTCATTCAACAAAATGCCTTTTTGAAGAAGTGGCGATGAAGCTGAGATCAACAGGATGAGAAAACAGAAAAGGGGGAGTCAAGAGTGAAAACATTTCAGGTGAAGGGAATACCACGTGCAAAGCTCTAAAAAGTTTTCAAAAAAAGGAGGATTAATGCAGCTGCAGTGCAAAGTCTCCGTAGAAAACTGGCATGGGATGTTACTACGAATCTAAGAAAAAATCGTCGTAGATAAGGCTCTGAATGGCTTTAGGGGATTTGAATAATTTCCTTAGGGACAGTAAAGGACTTTCAATAATGACAACTTGCAATACACACACACACACGTAATATGGAATACACACACAATAGCATAGTGCTTCAAAATATTTTCTACTATAGTCTTATCAATTCAGATTCCCTTGTGTTGAAATTGACATTCTAGGGCCGGGGCTGTGACTCAGCGGTAGAGCGCTTGCCTAGCATGTTTGAGGCACTGGGTTGGATCCTCCACACTACATAAAAATAAACAAATAAAATAAAGGCATGCTGTCCATCTACAACTACCAAAAAAAATGAAGAAGAAGAAATTGACATTCTATTTTGTATAAGCTGAATTGGTGCTGGGGATTGATTAAGTTTAACTTTGTCTCTGTAATTGATAGATTAAAACAGTGACTCTCAATAGAGGCTGATTTTGTCTTTCAGGGGACACCTGGCAATGTCTTCCCCCAGGACAGATTTTTGGTTGCCATAAGCAGAGAGGGAAGGGGAAAGGTGCTACTCTCATCTAGTGGGTAGAGGTGAGGTATGCTAACATGTTATAATGCACAGGACATGTCCCTGCCCCCACTACAACAAAGAATTATCTTACCCAAAATATATTATGGTGCTGAGATTGAGAAACCTTGGATTCAAGGAGGCAACCAAGAATACAGGGAAATTAACGAAGTGACTATTTCAGTAGTCTAGGTAAAAACTGGCAGTGCTGAGGTTGTTGGTATTAAAACAGAGAGAAGTGAATGAAGTCATCATATAGTTCAGAGAAAATATGATGAAACTGGACTTCTATCTTTTGTAATGGCAGATTAGATAATTCAAATCACTGCTATTGACTACTAATAAAGGGGAAGTGATTTTTAAAAATATTTTAAAGATAATTAAATAGCTAACAAATACTTGAGAAATAAAAAATAATAATATCTAGAAAACAAATACTTGAGAAATAAAAAATAATAATATCTAGAAAACGAGGGAAGTTTAAAGACACAAGCCAAATACTTCAGGTTTTTTTTTTTTTTTTTTTTTATTCTGTACTTTCTCATTCAGGAGAAAAGCCCCAGAGGTTGAATCTTGCCTTTAACATCCTCAAGACATGTAGGGAATAAAAGTTAGAGTCCAATGTTTGGCATTAGTGGGAACTCTACAGAGTTCTGCACTGAGCTAAACTACATTTAATAGTTCAACTGCACTAAACTTTACTACATTTCTACTTCAATCTCAAACCCAGAAGGGCTACATCATGAAAGATAGGTGAACTAGAAGCTTAGAAGCCCTTCCACAGATGGCTCTAGCTTCCAGCTTCTGTGTGAACCGAAAAAGTCCAAATGTGAAAATTGCACTGGCATAATTTCTTAGCTGCTAATAGTGCATCTCTGAAACATGAAAAGACTCTCTAGAGAAAGAAGATGTTCTCTACAAATATGATGATATTTTTTAAAAAGTTTTCTACAAATATTTTTCTAACAGTATAAAAACTAAATCTATATACAGAAGATTATATGTGTGTGTATATATGTACATATGTATATGGTATGTGTATATATATGTACATATATATGCATATATATATCTTTTCTTTATCTATTCCTATAACTTTCAGCAGTATGTTGAATAAAAGAGTGAAAGAATCTTTGTTATTTTTCTCATTTTAGGGGAAAGAGCAGTCAATATGGTGGTAGTGGTAACTTTTTTCATAGGTGCCCTATATCACATTGAGAAATCCTCTTTTACTTCTATTTATTGAGAGTCCTTATTATCAATAGGTGAGAAATTGTGTTAAATATTTCTTCTGTATCTATTGAAATTATTATATACTTTTTCTTTATCCAGTTATATGTTGCATTGTTTTTTACTAATTTTCAAATGCAAAATCAATCTTGCATTCTTGGGTTAATTTCTGCTTGGCTTTTATATATTTCTATATTTGATACATATATATACACCAATAGATAAAGACCAACCAGCACTCCAAATTGTGGAATATTTAATCACAGACTCTAAATCAACTATATTCAAGAAAATAAAAATCAGTCCTAATAATTCAAGCAGAGACTGAGAGATTATTAAGATGTGATGAATTAGATGCAAGAAGAAACCAAATAAAAATTCAAGTGGAAGCCGGGCGCGGTGGCTCAAGCCTGTAATCCCAGCACTTAGGGAGGCTGAGACAGGAGAATCGCAAGTTCAAAGCCAGCCTCAGCAATGGCTTAGGCGCTAAGCAACTCAGTGAGACCCTGTCTCTACACAAAACACAAAATAGGGCTGGGGATGTGGCTCAGTGGTCAAGTGCCCCTGGGTTCAATCTCCAGT